>JAMWET010005505.1:0-410535 GCA_024036415.1 Prochilodus magdalenae
ATCCACACCCCAACACAGAAAAATGCACACCCCACACAGAGAACATGCACCACACCCCACACAGAGGAACATCCAAACCCCACACAGAGAACATCCAAACCCATGTAGAGAACATACTCTCCAACACACTAGAACATGGCAAACCCCACACAGAGAACATGCAAACACCCCACACAGAAAAAACATCCCATAAAACCACATCACAGAACATACCAAACCCCACACAGAGGAAACATGCACACCCCACCACAGAGGAACATCCAAACCCCACACAGAAGAACATCCACAACCCCAAACAGAAAAACAGGGCACACCCCCACACAGAGAACATGCACACACCCACACAGAGAAAGAAATGAAACCCCTGCCACACAGAGAAACATCCAAACCCCAAAAAGAGCACACAAACAACAAAACCCCACCACACAGCAACATGCAAAACACCCCACAGAGAACATGCCACACCCCACACAGAAAACATCCCAAACCACACAACAGACGAACATCCAAACCCCACAACAGAAAACATGCCTGCACCCCACACAGAAGAACGATGCACACCCACACATGAGAAGCATGAAACCCCCACACAGGAAGAACATCCAAACCCCACAGAGAACATAAAACAGCCCCACACACAGAACATTGCAAAACCCACACAGAGAACATCCAAACCTCACACACGAGAACATACCAAACTCCACAGCAGATAAACATCCAAAACCCACACAGAGAACATGCACACTTCCCACACAGTTAGAACAATGCAGCACCCCACACAGAGGAACATGAAAAAACCCACACAGAGAAACATGAACACCCCCCAACACAGCAGAAAACATGAAAAACCCCACATTTAAACATCCATAAACCCCACACAGAGACCATGCAAACCCCAACTACAGAGAACAATAAAAACCCCACACAGAGAACATCCGAAACCCCACACAGTGAAACATCCAAAACCCCACACAGAGAACATCCAAACCCCACACAGAGGAAACATGCACACCCACACAGAGAACCATAAAAACCCACACACAGAGAACATCCACAAACCCCCACACAGCGAACATAAAAAACCCCACACAGAGAACCATCCAAACCCCACACAGAGAACACACACACACCACACAGAAAACATCAGGACCCCAGTAGATAAAGAACATAAAAACCCCACACAGAAAAACATGAAAACCCGTACACAGAGAACATACCAAACCCCCACGACAGTGAATACATCCAAAACCCCACACACGAAGAACATTGCACTACCCCACCACAGAGAACATAAAAAACCCCCCACACAGAGAACATGCAAAAACCCACACAGAGAACAAAAACATGCACACACCACACAGAGAACATGCACCACCCCACAAAGAGAACATAAAAAACCCCACACAAGAAACATACAACAACCACACAGCAGAACATCCGACAAACCCAACACAGAAAAACATGCACACCCCACACAGAGAACATGAAAAACACACACAGAAAAACATGCACACCCCACACAGAGAAACAGCACACCCCACACAGGAGAAACATTGAAACCCCCCAAAAGAGAGACTATCCCAACCCCACACAGAGAACATAAAAAACCCACACACAGGAACATGCAAAACCCACACAAGAGAACATGCCACACCCCACACAGAGAGACATCCAAACCCCACACAGAGAAACATACAAAACTCCACACAGAGAACAATCCAAAAACCCCACACCGTAGAAACATTGCACACCGCTCGACACAGAAGAACATGCACCACCCCAAACACAGAGAGACATTTGAAAACCCCACACAGGAGGAAAATGAACACCCCAACACACTCAGAACGCATGAAAAACCCACCACCAACAGGAAAACATCCAAAACACCCACAATCAGAGAACAATGCACACTCCCAACACACAGACGACAACATAAAAAACACCCAACACAGAGAAGACAACTTTCCCAACCACACTGCACACAGTGTAAAACATCCAAAACCCCACCACCAGAGAACATCCAAACCCCACACAGAAGAAAACATGCACACCACACAGAGTAGAACATAAAAACCCCACACATGAGAAACATCCAAAACGCCCACAACAGAGAACATAAAAAACCCACACAGAGAACATACCAAAACCCACACATGAGAACACACAACCCACATCAGAAAAACATCCACACCCCCACACACGAGAACATAAAAACCCCACATCTAGAAAACATGAAAACCCCACACAGAGAAACATAACAAACCCCACACAGAGAACATGCACACCCCACACAGTGAAACATCCAAACCCCACACAGAGAACATGCACACCCCACACAGAGAACATAAAAACCCCACACAGAGAACATGCAAAACCCACACAGAGAACATGCACACCCCACACAGAGAACATGCAAACCCCACACAGAAAAACATCCAAACCCCACACAGTGGAACATCCAAAAAACCCCACACAGAGAACATAACAATACCCCACACAGCTAGAACTCCAAACCCCACAGCAATAAAAAACATGAAAACAATGCACCCCACACAGAGAACATGAAAACCCCACACAGAAAACATGAAAACCCCACACAGAAAACATGAAAACCCCACACAGAGAACATCCAAACCCCACACCTAGAACATCCAAACCCCACACAGAAAACATGCACACCCCACACAGAGAACATCCAAACCCCACACAGAGAACATCCAAACCCCACACAGAAAACATGCACACCCCACACAGAGAACATGCACACCCCACACAGAGAACATGAAAACCCCACACAGAGATGAACATTCCAAACCCCACACACAGAAAATGCAAAAACCACCACAGAGAACATGCAGCACCCCACACAGAAAAACATCCAACCCCACAACAGAGAACTGAAAAAACCCCACACAGAGGACATCCAACCCAACACAGAGAACATGCCACACCGCCACACAGAGAACATGAAACAAAACCCCACACAGAAACAGGACAACCCCACACAGAAAAACACTGAAAAACCCCACACAGTAGGAAAATCCAAAACCCCACACCTAGAACATTTCGCCAAAGCCCGGCCCACACAGAAAACGTGCACACCCCACACAGAGAACATCCAAACCCCACACAGAGAACATCCAAACCCCACACAGAAAACATGCACACCCCACACAGAGAACATGCACACCCCACACAGAGAACATGAAACCCCCACACAGAGAACATCCAAACCCCACACACAGAACATGCAAAACCCACACAGAGAACATGCACACCCCACACAGAAAACATCCAAACCCCACACAGAGAACATCCAAACCCCACACAGAAAACATGCACACCCCACACAGAGAACATGCACACCCCACACACAGAACAACAACACCCCACACAGAGAAAATCCAAACCCCCACACAGAGAAACATCCAAACCCCACACACAGAGAAACATAGAAAACACCCCACACACAGAACATGCAAAACCCCACACAGAAGAACATTGCAACACCCCACACAGAGAACATCCAAACCCCACACAGAAAACATCCACACCCCACACAGAGAACATGGCAAACCCCCACACAGACGGAACATGAACACCCCCTCAACATCACCGAAAATGAAAAAACCCACAGTGAAACATCCAAACCCCACACAGAGAACATGCACACCCCACACAGAGAACATAAAAACCCCACACAGAGAACATCCAAACCCCACACAGTGAAACATCCAAACCCCACACAGAGAACATCCAAACCCCACACAGAGAACACACACACCCCACACAGAAAACATCCACACCCCACACAGTGAAACATCCAAACCCCACACAGAGAACATGCACACCCCACACAGAGAACATAAAAACCCCACACAGAGAACATGCAAAACCCACACAGAGAACATGCACACCCCACACAGAGAACATGCAAACCCCACACAGAGAACATCCAAACCCCACACAGAGAACATCCAAACCCCACACAGAGAACATGCAAAACCCACACAGAGAACATCCAAAACCCCACACAGAGAACATAAAAACCCACACAGAGAACATCCAAACCCCACACAGTGAAACATCCAAACCCCACACAGAGAACACACACACCCCACACAGAAAACATCCAAACCCCACACAGAAAACATGAAAACCCCACACAGAGAACATACAAACCCCATACAGATAACATGCAAACCCCACACAGAGAACATAAAAACCCCACACAGAGAACATCCAAACCCCACACAGAGAACATGCAAAACCCACACAGAGAACATGCACACCCCACACAGAGAACATGCACACCCCACAGGGAACATGCACACCCCACAGAGAACATGCACACCCCACACAGAGAACATCCAAACCCCACACAGAGAACATAAAAACCCCACACAGAGAACATCCAAACCCCACACAGAGAACATGCACACCCCACACAGAGAACATGAAATCCCCACACAGAGAACATGATGCTGTTTACTATTCATATTCCATACTATCCATATGTACTTAAATGTCAGATCAATTCCTGTCATCTATTTATGCAGCTGAGCTTGAGCCAATAACGCGATTGTGGTTGTGACCAAGTTGAGATAAGGATCAGATATCTGTGAGTTTTAGCTGACGGTGTAAATTACTTACCACAGCACACTCAACAAACTGGTACTTTAAGGTTTTCTTAAGAGTATGTTAAGCGTATGCGGCAACTGCTTTACCCAACAAACACACTGTTATCATCAAAAATGACCCTGAAGTTTAACTCCACCAACAGTGTTAAAATTTTTGCGTGATTGAGCAGCTGCTGCACAGGCAAAGTTCAGCCAGAGTGGGTAATGGTGAAATGAGCCATTCTAGAGAAACTAGTCCAAACCTCTAACAGTGGTGGTGGGTAACGTGCTGTCTGATGTCAATAAGCGTGATTACTCGAGAGGTCATGTAAACGACATACTGAGCAATCAGATCGCTCAATGCATGTATACCCTTACTCTGATTTCTTTCAGATCTCTCACCAGTGAACATGCAAACCCCACAAAGAGACCATGCAAACCCCACACAGAGAACATCCAAACCCCACACAGAGAACATCCAAACCTCACACAGAAAACATCCAAACCCCACACAGAGAACATCCAAACCCACACAGAGAACATGCAAACCCCACACAGAGAACATGCACACCCCACACAGAGAACATGCAAACCCCACACAGAGAACATCCAAACCCCACACAGAGAACATCCAAACCTCACACAGAAAACATCCAAACCCCACACAGAGAACATCCAAACCCACACAGAGAACATGCAAACCCCACACAGAGAACATGCACACCCCACAAAGAGACCATGCAAACCCCACACAGAGAACATCCAAACCCCACACAGAGACTTCCAAACCCACACAATCCAAACCATCACACAGAGAAAATGCACATCCAAACATGCAAACACCCACACAGAGACGAACAACCCTCCATTCCCAAACCCACACAGAGAACATGCAAACCCCACACAGAGAACATGCACACCCCACACAGAGAACATGCACACCCCACACAGAGAACATCCAAACCCCACACAGAGAACATCCAAAACCCCACACAGAGAACATCCAAACCCCACACAGAGAACATAAAAACCCACACAGAGAACATCCAAACCCCACACAGTGAAACATAAAAACACTCGACATAGGAACATTCACACCACACAACAGAGAACATCCTAAACCCCACACAGAGAACACATCCACACCCCACCACACAGATTTAACAACATCCAACCCCACACAGAAAACATAAAAAAACCCAACACAGAGGAAAACCTTATTTTGCCACCCACACGATCGAGAACAGACAACCCCCCACACAGAGAACATGCAAACCCCATACAGATAACATGCAAACCCCACACAGAGAACATAAAAACCCCACACAGAGAACATAAAAATCCCACACAGAGAACATCCAAACCCCACACAGAGAACATGCACACCCCACACAGAGAACATGAAATCCCCACACAGAGAACATGCAAACCCCACACAGAGAACATGATGCTGTTTACTATTTATATTCCATACTATCCATATGTACTTAGATGTCAGATCAATTCCTGTCATCTATTTATGCAACTGAGCTTGAGCCAATAACGCGATTGTGGTTGTGACCAAGTTGAGATAAGGATCAGATATCTGTGAGTTTTAGCTGACGGTGTAAATTACTTACCACAGCACACTCAACAAACTGGTACTTTAAGGCTTTCTTAAGAGTATGTTTAAAAAGGGTTTTATACCTTATAGCACCAAAAATACTCTTCTAAAATTACAAGCTAATGTTTTTTGGTGCTATACTTTCAGCTTATTTCAACACGTGTATATCCTTACTCCAATTTCTTTCAGATATTCATCAGTCTAAAGAGTCATTTCACCATGTAAAGAACCATATAAGCATGCAAATGAATCTACACAAGTTCTTTAAGGGTTATTAAGTGAAGACAGTGGCTCTATACAGAACCATGAACACTCAAAGAACCAGTAGCTTGAAACAACGCTTTTTGGTGATATATAGAAGCACTATAAACTATATAAATCACTATAAATAACCATATAAAATGCAAATGTCTCTACAATGAACTTAAAGAACCTCTGTCTTCACTAAGAAGAACCAGAATATCACATAAACACTGCTAAACAGATCGTCCTCTCACCATGGGAAAACACCCCTAAGGCAAGAAAAATGTATCAGGATCCCTAGTAGGCCCCTTTGAACAAGGCATATGCCCGTTGGCTCCTTTTGATCCTTTTGAGCCCTTCTGTCGCTTGGTAGTCCCCAACGCCCCGGGCCCTATCTGATGGGAGATGCCCCCCGGATCACATCACGACATACTCTCAAGAGGCAGAGGAAGCCTTAGCTTGCCTATGTGCACAGTCCTGCTTTCACAGTATCAGGGACCAGGAAGGAACTGCTCAATGGTCATCAACTCTTTTTTTTTCTTTTCGCCACTGGTTCTGCAGGCTGGATCTCTGCACTATGGTTCTGGAGAACAAGGTGGCTGTGGTGACCGGTGCTGTCCAGGGTTTGGGGAAAGGATTTGTGGAGATTCTGCTTCAAAATGGAGCCAAAGTAACCCAGAATGGTTCTTTTTTGCTATTAATCTAGCATGCATAACCTACATGCCCATCCCATGAGCTCACAGTGAACCACTGGAACATTGTTTTTTCGATATAGGTGGAGCTATGTGGATATGCGCAAATGAATCAGAGCGGTAGCAGAAGCTGGAGTCGCTCAAACTTGCATGAGTCCGGGTATCTATGAACCGCATATGAAGTCCACCAATAGATTATTCTTTGTATTGTGACTTTAAATATTTTGCTCTATACTTCCATGGAGATGTTTTCCTCAAGACCGCAGTTTATTAGGTAAGGACCGAGGTTGTGTTGTGGTTCCCCTGGAAGCCCTATAACGGGGTTGGCTCCACGCTTAAATGGTGGCAAGCGTTTACAACCACACAACAACAGTTACCTAGCCTGAGGCTAGCAGCGTCGAATCTAGTTTGTTTCCAAAAGTCGTCTTTTTATTTGGACGTTAAGGGGGAACATATAAGGTGGAAAGTAAAGTTCCAACACTAAGTTGGCGAATAGCGTCGATTTTCCGGTTTCGGGGGGACATTAATATACGTAGTTTTTTTTTTATCTATCTCACAAACGAAACAAGCAAACAACCACAGCAAAAATACACACAGGGTGCATTGTGATAGTGTTGCAAACTACCACAGCCAGGAAGGTTTTCTTCCCGAGTATGCGATATCATAATGCGGAGTTTCGCGGTGCCCTCAGGGAGCGTCTAAAAAGGAGTCAGGCTTTCACAAAATAGAATACAACTTTATCTTCCCATACTCCCCAACGATTAACATCTTTTAGAATCGTATGTGATGTAAATGTGTGACGTTAAACAGAATCTATGTATCTGTGATATATTATAAATACAGTTTACTGGGTCAGGCTTACGTAATTCAGAAGCACAATTTGTCAATTTTTGCAAAGTGGCAACAGCAAGTATGTTACCTTAATCGATATTATTTTTTATTAGTTTAGTATCTTGGCAGAGAATCACATTCATTGTACGTGTAAAAAACAATGACAATAAAGGTATTCATATTTGCATTCGTACATATAACACAAACAGCATCTGATCCACTCACAGCAGCGCAAGGGAATGCACGTAAGTGTGAAATTCAGCAAATAAATTGAAACTATATATTAAATGTGTGCAGAAGTTTGTACAGGATGTGTACACTTATTTACACCTAGATAATCAACAACCGCTTGGACATTTGACAGGGAGTACCCAGACTTTGCACACAACTGTATAAATATGAAACTCTTTAGATGTTTTAGAAGCATGCACATGGTCCCAACTGTCTAATGCCCAAGAGAAATCATCATCATTGTCCGGTTAATAACAACAACAATAACTTAAATAATAATAGTAATTATTATTATATGATATATACAGTTTAGGAAACATTGTGCACTTTTTAGATGGCCCCTTGGTTTCTGCAGCACTAGATAGCTGTGTTTCTGAGGAACTGTGTTCTGCGGTCAGGGCTGGTAAAGGAAGTGCTGTAATTCAGCTAGGCAGGACACAGTTCTTCTTTAAATCAGTTTAAAGTCACTGTCTGATAATTAATTCACCTCCGACTGGTTCTGACACTGACAAGGCTCTGAGATTCACATTCAGGGCAGGTACTGATGTTAAACACTGCTGTGAGGATTTGAGTGAGTATTAGTGAGGTCAGGTACTGATGTTGAACACTGCTGTGAGGATTTGACTGAGTATTAGTGAGGTCAGGTACAGATGTAATATTGCTGTGAGGATATGATTACGGGTTAATGAAGTCAGGAACATATTTACCTGCATATGAAAGCAGCGTGTGTTAAGGTGATGCACACACTCTCTAGTTGTAGTTTTGGAGACATTGTAACCTCCTCTGTGGCCCTTGGTTTGGGTTTCTGCAGTCGGCAGCTGTGAGCTTTGTAAGTTGCGTAAGATGTGACAGAAGCCGCCGCCGTTACACAAGAGGCTTTACGAGCTGTTTCTCAACTAATGTTCACTTCGGTGAGGTTAAAATATTACTTTATATGTTCTAACATCAGTGCCTGGCCTCACTAATGCTCAATCAAATCCTTACAGCAATGTTCAACATGAAAACCTGACCTCACTAATGCTCAGTCAAATCCTCACAGCAATGTTCATCTTCTGAGTAGAGGCGGTTGCTGCAGCACAGACTACCCAGTATTATCTTCACTCCAGTATATGCTCTGCAAGGACTGTCTCCTTCCTGGACCTTGTTTGTTTGTTTGTGTTTTGCTAATGGTTTTGTTTGTGGTGCGCTCCTACTAGATCCTAGACTGGAAGTGAGCAGATCCAGTCTGACTGGTTTGCTGCACCGCGCCTAAAGGAGCTTGGCATTCCCTGGGGACTCCAGTGTCTGTGGATATTTGACCCAGTAAACGAGTGGCGGGACTGTTAGTTAATGGTTATTGAGTTTAGTTTATTTGAAGGTGATAAATTACACACAGACGGGATTCGCTTTGGGTGGCACTAGTGTGTCAAATGGCTGCACAGGAATAATAATGCTCCATAGTCTCAGTAGCTACCAGGGCTTGTTGATTCAGTGTTTGCATGCAGTCTACTGACACACCACGAATATTAAAAGCACTGTTCGTTTAATTCATCAGATTTATAGAAGCCTCTGCTGAAGTTACGTGCAGCACATGCTGATTTGTGAGGTGATAATCGGCTATCAGCTGCAGTAAGCAGGATGCAGGTGGTCAGTGTGCCACTTAATGCAAAATGTCGGTCCTGATAAAACATCAGGAAAACATGCAAAGAGCAAGATTAGGGTATGAACTAGAACCTGTTACTACACTCACCATCTAAAACATATCTGCACCCAGAGGGAAGTGTGGGACTCCAGTGCTATTTGGAAAGAAGTTAAAGGTTACCATATACCTAATGGTGTCCTGTGGTAATCCATCCCATGCAGCTTGAATATTCTCACACAGTTCCTGCAGACGGTGTGATAGGGTTGGAGGTGGAGTGACACCAGGCCTTCAGGATGTGTGACAGAAAACTGTTCATCTTGACACTGACCACAGTGCCTCCACACGCTGATTCATTGGTCGTCTCCACCGAGACAAAAGCGAGACTTGTCATTGAAGATGACCCACTGATCTGAGAAGAAGAAAATGAATAAGGAGAAAGAGGAGAAGGAGAAAAATAAAGAAAGAGAAAGAGAATAAGAAAAAGGAGAAGGAGAAAGAAGAAAAAGGGGCAAAGGAGGAGGAAGAGAAGAAGATGGGCGAGAAGGAGAAATTAGAAAAACAAAGAAAAATTTAAAAATGAAGACAGAGAAGAAGAAATGGAAGTAAAAGGAGAAGAAGGAGAAAACAAAGAGGAGGAAAGAGAACACGAAGTAAAAGAAAAAAAAGAGGAAAGGAAATAGGAGTAAGAAGAAGAGATAAGGGGAAAAGGAGGAGAAAGTGAGGGAGATGGAAGAGGAGGAGGAGAGGGAAGAGAAGAAGATGCAGTCAGATAATGTTGTGCACTGCACAGTCACTATGTACAAGGAGAGAACACACAGCGCAGTTTAACTGGAATCAGAACAACACAGAGTATACAAACACTGGATACAAACTCACTGTGTTCTCTCTGTGTTCTCACTGTGTTCTCACTGTGTTCTCTCTGTGTTCTCTCTGTTCTCACTGTGTTCTCTCTGTTCTCACTGTGTTCTCTCTGTGTTCTCTCTGTTCTCACTGTGTTCTCTCTGTTCTCACTGTGTTCTCTCTGTTCTCACTGTGTTCTCTCTGTGTTCTCTCTGTGTTCTCACTGTGTTCTCACTGTGTTCTCACTGTGTTCTCTCTGTGTTCTCTCTGTTCTCACTGTGTTCTCTCTGTTCTCACTGTGTTCTCTCTGTTCTCACTGTGTTCTCTCTGTGTTCTCTCTGTGTTCTCTCTGTTCTCACTGTGTTCTCTCTGTTCTCACTGTGTTCTCTCTGTGTTCTCTGTTCTCACTGTGTTCTCTCTGTTCTCACTGTGTTCTCTCTGTTCTCACTGTGTTCTCACTGTGTTCTCACTGTGTTCTCTCTATGTTCTCTCTGTGTTTTCACTGTGTTCTCACCGTGTTCTCACCGTGTTCTTATCATGTTGTTACTGTGTTCTCACTGTGTTCTAAGATTTGCACAATGTAAATTACTGTTTTTATCTCCTGAGTGATCAGACATCTGAAACATAAACACTGTGACACATAGATGATGGTGAGAATGCGCTTTGCAGTGTTGTATGTTTACCAGCTGTAGGATTTCAGATAATGACTATAAACTTTGACCATGAGTTAAATCTAAAAGCACTCCTAGTGTCCCTGACAGACCCTTGCTCCTGCCCGGATTGTAGGGCCAACCATGTTTAACTGTGTTGAAGTTCACAGCCAGTGAGCAGAACTTGAAACCAGGCCATAGTCCAGAAGACAAGGCCACTGGTCAGTAACAGCTCCAGAGTGGTTAATGATTTCAGGGCTGTGTTTATGTTGGAGTGTCATGGTGGTGGAATATACACTGGAGTACTCTGTTAATAAAAGTGACTATGTGATATGTTCCTCAGTGGTGTACCACAGGGCTCTATGCCAGGGACACTTTTATTCTCTTTGTATATGTATATATCAGCAAAAGTCACATGAAGACACACAGTAGTACACAAGGGTTGGTGTCTAATACACTCTGTCTGTTGTCTTTACAGAAGCATTCCAGAAAATCCTCTTGAAATTTGGGCATGTGGATATATTCTGCAATAACGCCGGAATCCTCAATGAAAACAACTGGGAGAAAACAGTGTCCATAAACCTAGTAAGACGACTTTAAAGGAATCAGAGCTGTGAACATTCAGCCTCTTCAGATGACTGCAGTTTAGCCCCACCCATTCAGTTAGGAGAACTTTAAATGAAGTGTGTGTGAGTTAGGAGAACTTTAAATGAAGTAGGTGTGAGTTCGGAGAACCTTTAAATGAAGTAGGCTACAGAAACTGTTGTGTGACTCGATGTTGTTTGTTGATCAGAGCGGGGTGGTGAGGGGAACGTATCTGGCTCTGGAGCACATGAAGAAGGAGAACGGAGGTCAGGGCGGACTCATTATTAACACTGCATCACTAGCAGGTAAGGAAAAGGGGGAGCTCTTATTCCTATATATTTAAAATTCCAATGAATTGATATTCTGGACTGGACTAAATCTCTATCCTGGATTGAAGTAAATCTCTCTATTAGACTGGACTAAATCTCTCTGTTAGACTGGAGTAAGTCTCTCTATTAGACTGGAGTAAATCTCTCTGTTAGACTGGAGTAAATCTCTCTATTAGACTGGACTAAATCTCTCTGTTAGACTGGAGTAAATCTCTCTATTAGACTGGACTAAATCTCTCTGTTAGACTGGACTAAATCTCTCTGTTAGACTGGACTTAATCTCTCTGTTAGACTGGACTAAATCTCTCTGTTATACTGGACTAAATCTCTATCCTGGACTGGAATAAATCTCTATCCTGGACTGGAGTAAATCTCTATCCTGGACTGGAGTAAGTCTCTCTGTTAGACTGGACTGAATCTCTCTGTTTGACTGGACTTGTGTCTGAGAGCTCAACTACTTTGTGTTTCTTTACCGTGTATGACTTCATTCACACATGAGATTTGATTGGCTCCTGCCCAGGACTGGTGAAAATACCACATCGTCTCCACAGTGACTAAATGAAAAGCTCTTACTCACTGTGTAGATCCTTACTGAACTAGATAAACGGGCTGTACTGACCACAGGCTCAGGTGCTATGAAGTTTTATTACTCAGCAGGACGTTCTCCATATAATGGTGTAATAACCCTGCACTTCTGGCTTTGTTCTAGGTTTGGGTCCACTGCCATCAGCTCCAATCTACACTGCCACCAAGTATGGTGTGGTGGGCTTCACCCGGGCTTTAGCTGTATGTTCTCCTCCCTGCTTCTCCTTTGTTGTTCTACTGTGTTGTGCATCTGAGTATTTGTAGGAACCTGAAAAGTCCTTCCTTCTCTGTCACTTAGGCACAAGTGTGGGTTCTCTAATTCCCTCCTCAGTTTCAGACTAAAAGCCTGTTTCCGGGGCACTCATGCTTGGAAAGCCACTCGACTGCATTAGTCCTTGATTTGTACGAAGCTTGTATTACCGCTACATTAGGAAATCACAGCACTGAGCCAATGGGGTTTTGACCCTTTGACCACATCAGTCAGAGTGCACTTGTAACTAATCTCAAAAGTGGGTCTCAATCTAGGGGTCTAAAACTATGCATGCCCAAACTTACAACCTTATGACACGTTTCTTCAACATAAGCTGCATAAATCAGTCTAGACTCATCACTGAGACGTCAACAGCAGAAATATCGAGCTAGAGGAACCATGCAACACAAGCCTGACACAGCATGAACACTGCACACTGATTCATCTACAGCTAACTCAGCTATTATACAATAAACTAATTATTGTTATTATGTAATAATAATACACAAATTATTATACTATTATTATTATTACTAATTACTATAAAGTTAAACTGCAATAATGTAAATTAATGTAAATAAATGTAATATTGTTCTATCAGGTTATCTTTCCATTTACACTGTTCTATTATTCATTGAGAACACAGAGGGAGATACTGCAATTATTCTATTGACAAATGTAAAATGAACTGATTTAATTGAAACTGGACTGGATGTATTATTAACATTCATTCCTGAGACACTTTTTTGAATTTTTTAACCCCAATCCCCGTATATAGAAAACCACTAGGTTGGTTGCCCCGAGGTAATCTAAGCTTGACCCTTGACTTAGGACCAAATGACATTATTTTGTCAGTGGTGTGCCACAGGGCTCTGTTCTGGGACCATTACATTCTCAGTGTATTTGCTACCATAGTTTAAATGATCATAGATTCAGTGTCCTGTTTGTGTTTTTCAGACTTTTACCTAGAACAGGACTGTAGCTCACCTAGCCTCCATATGTGTCTGTGTGTGTACAGATGGCCTCAGAACTGGCGAATTACGGAGTCAGGATTAACGCGCTGTGCCCCGGCTTCGTACGGACGCCCCTGATCGAGTGCTTCAAAGCCGAAGAGCAAACCGGACAGTTTGTCCACCTAAAGGGAGTGACGCAGTCCCTGATGGAGAAGTTTCCAATTCTCGAGTGAGTCACTCTTTCTTTGTTCTCCCCACTTCACCAACCAAACATTGCACATTTCCACCGTTCTGAAAGGTTCTTGTCTCGTTCGCAACGTTTAGATGTTCTCCTTCATTTATACTGTTTCAAAATGTTCGCCATGGTTCGTTAAGATGGTTCTAAAATGTTCTCCCCACCACATTCACATTGTTTTTTGTGTGCCCTATATTCATCAAACTCTTTCAATCTTCATTGCCATTATTCTAGATTTTTTTCCTACATTTATGCTGTTCTCGATTGTACACCTTCATTTACACCATTCTAGAATGTTTTCCCTTTGCTCACACTGTTCTAGAATGTTTTCCCTTTGCTCACACTGTTCTACAATGTTTTTCCTTCGTTCACACTGTTCTGGAATGTTATCCACTCTACACTGATACTCTTCTGTTCACACTGCTATGAAATGTTCTCTCTATTGTTACTGTTCAACAATGTTTTAGCCCTTCATTCACACTGTTCTAGATCGTTTACCATCATTCACATTGTCCTAGAATGTTCACCCTTCATTAACACTGTTTTAGGATGTATTTTCTTTAATCACACTGTAGATGAGAGTGTAGAGGTGATAGAACAATGTTCTCCTCTGTTTATACTGATCTAGAATGTTCACCTAAATTCAAACTGCTCTAGAATGTTCACCTCCATTAAAAACAAGCATACTATTCTAGAACGCTCTTCTTCATTTATAGTCTTCTGAAATGTTCTACTACAACTAATACATTCGCGGTTCTAAAATGTTCTACACTTATAATCAATATTTATTGTTATTATTTTTTGTCAATGATGATGGTGATAATGAGCTTCTTCTTCTTCTTCTTCTACTACTACTACTACTACTACTACTAATAATAATAATAATAATCATAATAATAATAATAATAATTATTATTATTATTATTGTTATTATCTGCAGTTAAAGGTTTGTGTATTTGTGTTTATCCAGAGTGGATCGGGTGGCTAAAGCGTTCATGGTGTTGGTGAAGGATGAAAGTCTGAATGGAGCATGTCTCACTGTGCTAACCGATGAAGCTGGAATTGTAATTTTCCCAAAAGAAAACCAGAAAACTCCAGTAACTCTCTAACCCCGTCAAACACCCTCAATCCCCCTCATTATGATCCTCAGTCCCACTCGGGGTGCTGTGCTTTCCAGCATTACGCAGTAAGATACTGAATGTGACCTCGGATTATGTAACAACCACAAAATAAAAACCTGGCTGTTATAATATAAACGTTTGATCTTTTTATTCTCCTCTAAAAGCTCTGAGCTGAGAATCTGTCCAAAAACTGTCCAAAAGAGTCTGGATTTAAATATGTAAATACGTTCATGTGTAATGAGGCTGAAAATATGTAAAGTAAAAGTAAATAGTAAATGCGACGGTCTGCTGGATCCTAACTGCAGTGAGTAGCTGGAGGAGATCCTGTTTGTGTTTCAGAAGGTCAAATTATTGTCCTGCATACAAACATGAGAAACAACTGTGGAGAAGCTGGAATGACTGGAATTGGGTTCAGAACTGTCTAGCACATCATTAACACCTGGAAGGAGAGTGAAGGACCAGCAACTTCACAGAAGAAGATCCTGAATGGGCATGATGGAAGTTCACCTAAACACCTGGTGAAGATGGACAGTAGAACTCCCGACAGCAAGAGCATTCCCACACGACTGGAACTCACAGGATCAGCTCCACTCTGGTAGGGAGCAAAAAGCTGTACTCTGGAGAGATGGAGAAAGATCATATGGTCTAAGAAGTCCAGACTGGCCCTATTCCAGAGCGATGGGAGCGACAGGGTAAGAAAAGAGGCGGATGAAGCAATGCTCCCATTATACATAGTGTCCACCATACAAGCCTGTGGGGGCGGGGCTTTAGTTGGTCAGGTCGAGGCTCAGCAATGTTATGTGGTGACCATTCGAATGTACCACATGATATCCAATCAATAGATTTGTTCTTCCCTGATGGCATTACCATGTTCCACTGGGATTCATCAGGCTTCGACTGTGAAAGAGGGAACATAAGGAATCACATGAACTGACCAACACAGTGTCCTTAACTCAGTTAAAAGGTCCTTGGACATGCTGGAGAAGACCTTACGGAGTGGTTTGAGTTTAATGCAGCTCTGGATGGAAAAACATGCTGTGATGTCGTGTAAGGCTGCTGAAAGTCTTCAGGAACATACCAACAACACAAACGTATCACCCACAAACATGGACGAGAGGACCCACTTAATCACCCCTTAGTAGACCACAGATACACCACATAGTAGACACATGCACCAATCAGCCATGACATTAAACCCACTCACTGTCCACTTCATCACCTCCACTGACCATATAGGACACTCTGTAGTTACAGTTACAGACTGTAGTCCACCTGTTTCTCTGAATACTTAATTACCCTGTTCTTCAATGGTCAGGACCCTCACAGAGCAGGTGACACCTGCCAATTGTCTCCCAACCAAAACTATCCAGCTAACAGCATCCTGTGGGCGGCGTCCCCTGAGCAGCGTCCTGTGACCACTGATAAAGGACTAGAGGATGACCAACAGTGCACTGTGCTGCAGCAGATGAGATATCATATCGGACTCTACATCTACAAGATAGACCAGCAAGGTAGGTGTGTCTAATAGAGTGGACAGTGAGTGGACACAGTGTTTAAACACTCCAGCAGCACTGCTGTGTCTGATACATTCACACCAGCACAACACACACTAACACACCACCACCATGGCACTGTCACTGCAGTCCTGAGAATGATCCACCACCCACATAATACATGCTACGTGGTGGTCCTGTAGGAGTCCTGACCATTGAAGAACAGGGTAATAAAGAACACACGGAAGCAGGTGGACTACAGTCTGGAACTGTAGAAGTCTGTAACTCTAGAGTTCCAGTTCATTGTATTCAGTTCCAGGCATGTTTTGATTAGATAAATCAGGTTTTGGATGATAACTACAAATATTACTGGGTTTCCTGAAGGAGATGTCGGGGAAACCTTCATACCACACTCTATACATTATTAATATTGTTTGTATTTGTTGTAATAAGGCATTGGAATCAATTTATTGGTTTAGCTCCAGATCTTAACTCCTACATCTGAATAAATGGCGCCCTCGTGTGGTTAACTGATGGAACAGCTGCTGGATGTAATGAACAATACAAAGACAAACTTGCAGATAAGCTCATCGACTTTACATCGTTACTTCACCTAATAATAAATCATGTTCACAAAGGTATATGATATAGAGCTTACAGCTTATAGAACTGACATAAGTATTTAAATCTGAATTTTGGATATTTTAATTATATTTATAGGAATTTAATAAACCTGACATAAATATTGCTGTGATTCATAAACTGGAACTTTGGAACAATGCAGTTTTGTGCTTTGAACATGTGAAATTTGCTGTTTAAACCACAACTTGGCTTAACATACATATTTCTGAATTTAAATCAGATTTGAATTCATATATCTGATTTATTTAAGATCTAAAATGTATTTTTCCAACAAATTTTCAGCAATTTTTACCACATCACCAGTTCAAAACACGACCAGCATTGTTTATTGCCATTCAATATTACAAGTTTATCAAATGCCCCATAAATATAAATCAAATATACAAAATTCTGATTTTAAATACCTTTTTTAAGCTCCATATTTAAACGTGCATGTGATACAATACGCTTTATCTGTAATATTCATGCAGCATGTTTGTATGATAAGTTTTTATATTATTATTGGAAATCCTGATGAATACCTCACAGTGTTACCCAGTTAAACCTAAAAACCTGATACATGGATTCATACAGGACATTAAAATGTATTTGTTATTTATTATAAACACATTTGATACATTTAATGTGCAGATTTATACATAAACAATATTACAGACTCAAATTGTTCCATTTAAAGAATCTGAGAATCAAAAATATTAGGTAGAATTTCAATTTTCTATAATTTGAAAGTATCAGAAGCTGATTACATTGTAAAATGATGTAGAATATGATGTTATTATATTAACGTTCATTGAGCGGCAAGTCACAGGCTTGGAGATGGATCTCTTATCCTCTGTGTACAGAATAATGAGCTGGACTGGGAATTGGATGGTGTATACTAAAGAACTGCATGTTCTGTTGAGGGGTTCTGAGTCTTCTATGTGTTGTAAATTTGTGGATGAACTGAGTAAGCGCAGTATGATTGGCCGAACTGTACTCTCTCCAAAACACATAAAAGAGGAATAACAACACTCTCCAGATAGAAGTGGCAGCCTAAGTGTCACCTTCTTCAAATTACTCCCAATAAAAGTGGCCATTTGTTCTACTCTGATGTGAGGTTTTTTGTGAATGACCCAAAGCTGGCCGCTTTGGCCAGTTCTCCACTGTACGCTGCGGAGCGGCTTGTTTTTAATGGGATTATAATGACATTTATGGCCTGCAGGAATTGATGTGTGCTGGTTTTATGAGGTGTGAGTGAAGGGGTGGGGTTATGGAGGCTGGTGGAATGTTAATTGGTGGACTTTGTGGGCAGTGTCTTTGTTCTGCCCTCACAAACTGCAGTATGTGAATTTGTGTGCCCACAACGCATAACAACCAGAACCTTTAATAGAACGACTAAGGGTCTAGTTCTGAACCTCTGTTTAAAAGCTTAGAATCAGCCTTTAAAAGATCTAAAAATGTGGAAATGCCTTTAAAAATGTACAGCTGCTGTTTAAAAGTCTAGGATCCATGTTTAAAAGTTTTAAATCATTGTTGAAAAGTTCAGAGTAGCTGTTTAAATGTTCAGATTGCCTGTCTAAAAATTTAGATTCACAGTTCAAAGTAGTTTGGAGTCACCTTTTACAAGTTTATTGCCACTTTTTGAAACAAAATTGCGTTAATCTCTGACCCGAGCTGCAGCACATAAACATTTAACAATAAACAGAACAAGAACATGTGTATATCGAATATATTAAACAGTAAACATAAAATATACAAACGCAAGACATATGATAAAATAAAATAAGGGCCCTGAGATAAACATAATGAGACAGTAAGACACTGAGGGTGATAAAGTGAGGTGTGCACTAGCAGAATTAAGATGGAGGATTAAAGTGGTATGACAGTGCCAGTATAAACAGTCATGCAAATTGAAAAGCATTAAGACTGTTTTAAAGTGATGAGTGATTCTTGGAAAAGTCACAGTTCAGTATTTAAAGGGGCGGGGTTCAAAAGTTCAGAATCACTGTTTACATGATTAGAATAACTGTTTAATAGTTCAGAATCATGGTTTAAAAGAATCACTGCTTACCAAGATTAGAATAACTGGTTTGAAGTTCCAAATCACTGTTAAAAAATGTAGAGTCACCAGTTAAAAGTGCTGGAATCACCATTTAAAAATTTGCAGCTGCTGTTTAAAAGTAAAAAAGGAATCATTGTTTAGAAATTTAGAGTCTTTGTTTGAAGAACTGCTGTTTAATTACTTAGATTCACCACAGAATGTTCAGCCCACAGCCTACAAGGTTTTTCTAAATACGTCTGAAACAAAATACAAATCAATCTGTAATATCTAAACCAACATCGTTCATAGTAACAGACTGATTATTAAAGCAAAGCAGTTGTCAGCAGTCTGACATGAGGGAACATGGGGCAGAGATCCTCACAAGTGGAGTCTGGACCATCTGAGGAGGAGCTGCCTTACAGCAGTGGCTAATGTGTGACATCAGACCACACTGGAAACTAAGTGTTTTATTAATTTACCGTGTTCAGGCTGACTCTCCTGATATAATAAGGCTGATATGGAATTAAGGGCGAGTCTGTAGGAGTCACATTTTGACGGACTCACAGCTCGTCTCCATCCCTGCATGCGATGAACATAAACAAGCGTTCCCGTGAGCGTATGAAGGTTTAGGGTTGCTGTATATGTCAGGTAGACTGGTGTGCAGGAGGTGACAGCACCTGTAAAAGTCTGAACCTAGTCTGAGCACATAAAGCTGAACAGACAATCTACAGGAGGATCCTGAGAAACTTCTCAGCCAGCTTCACCTTCAACACCAACGTAAATGTTTAACACAGTCCATATAAACAAACATAAATCACCCAGAGAACATGCGCCGTCCCTCACTCTGAGCTGGACTTCACTGCTGCACAGCAGAACCAAAATAGAACATTACACTTACTGAGTTACTGTACGCCAACACGCTACTTACAGCACACTAACACATTACAGTTAATGAGTTACTGTAGACCAACACACTACTTACAGTACACTTACAGCACACTGTTAATGAGTTACTGTACACCAACACACTACTTACAGTACACTAACGTATTACACTTACCGAGTTACTGTACACCAACACACTACTTACAGCACACTAACACATCACACTTACTGAGTTACTGTACACCAACACACTACTTACAGTACACTAACACATTACACTTACTGAGTTACTGTACACCAACACGCTACTTACAGCACACTACCACATTACACTTACTGAGTTACTGTACACCAACACGCTACTTACAGCACACTACCACATTACAGTTAATGAGTTACTGTAGACCAACACACTACTTACAGTACACTGTTAATGAGTTACTGTACACCAACACACTACTTACAGCACACTAACACATTACACTTACCGAGTTACTGTACACCAACACACTACTTACAGTACACTAACGCATTACACTTACTGAGTTACTGTACACCAACACACTACTTACAGTACACTAACACATTACACCTACTGAGTTACTGTACACCAACACACTACTTACAGTACACTAACACATTACACTTACTGAGTTACTGTACACCAACACGCTACTTACAGCACACTACCACATTACAGTTAATGAGTTACTGTAGACCAACACACTACTTACAGTACACTGTTAATGAGTTACTGTACACCAACACACTACTTACAGCACACTAACGCATTACACTTACTGAGTTACTGTACACCAACACACTACTTACAGTACACTAACACATTACACTTACTGAGTTACTGTACACCAACACACTACTTACAGCACACTAACACATTACACTTACTGAGTTACTGTACACCAACACGCCACTTACAGCACACGAACCAATTACACTTACTGAGTTACTGTACACCAACACGCCACTTAAAGCACACTAACACATTACACTTACCGAGTTACTGTACACCAACACGCCACTTACAGTACACTAACACATTACACTTACTGAGTTACTGTACACCAACACGCCACTTACAGTACACTAACACATTACACTTACTGAGTTACTGTACACCAACACGCCACTTACAGTACACTAACACATTACACTTACTGAGTTACTGTACACCAACACGCCACTTACAGTACACTAACACATTACACTTACTGAGTTACTGTACACCAACACGCCACTTACAGTACACTAACACATTACACTTACTGAGTTACTGTACACCAACACGCCACTTACAGCACACTAACACATTACACTTACTGAGTTACTGTACACCAACACACTACTTACAGTACACTAACGGATTACACTTACTGAGTTACAGTACACACTACTTGCACACTACGTGACGCATTAAGATAAACATAAGGAGAACCTTCTGAGTAGCCGTGTCTAATCTTGACAGAGTCTGTAAGTCACTTTTTATAGATACTAAGAAAATGCCAGTCAGAGGTTTTAACATGCTGCTACCAGAAAAAGTGAAATATGAAAAAAGGACAGACAATGTTCTCTCCTTTTCATTCTATTATTCCCCTGGACACGCCATTTCCAAACTTCTACATTTGTATTCACAGCTTTGTGCTAATGAAAAGCGGATATACTGATACCAACACATCTGCAGATCATCTGGCTAGGCTTGTTAATGCCTGCACATTTGTTCTGTTATGAACTGAAAGCAATTCAACAAGCAAAGTCTGCTGAAGTCTCCATCTCAAAGCTGCCTCTCTGTAAGTTTGACTGAGGGGTGAACGGTCTATTGATAGGTTAACATGAATGGCAGGAATAGGAGGGATATGACTACAAAGAACTTCTTGGCAGTGTCAGTATATTTATATAGTTAAATTACTGTGCACATTTTTAAACGTTGTTTATAAGCTCATCAGACCAACACCAAATCCCCTATGACTGAAACATTCCTAATAGCATATGATATCCCACAAGCTCCAATAACAGCTGTGATTACATCAAAGAATTGTGCAATTGGGCCAGATTTGGTGGATCTCTTCCCTAGCACAATTCAGAGGAGAATTCCCTGTAGACTGGGATCTTAGCCGACTGCTGGTAGACCTGTACGACTGTACACTGCAGATTCAGCTACTTCCTTCACACTATGGTCTTTGACACGCCCAAATGCAGTAACTCCTTTTAGCCAATCATTAACATCTGCTTTGGGCCCATTTTCCACACATGTAACGAGCCAGTCACTGCACTGTACCACCTCTTCTCAATCTAAGGATCCCGTCACTCACACCCCACATGTTTTTACAGCCCCATCATCCTCACACAGCGCCATCTGCAGGAGCCTGAAGTTACTACCACCATAAACACACACAGGGATTTAGCTTTGTCTTGTGAGCTTTGAGTTTGATATGTGCCTTCTGTTCACTGGAAGATGATAACAACAATGAAAAGAGGCTCCATTAAGATGATGCAAAATTAGGGAGGAGATTGAGGAGATAGTCCATCTGCACAGTCAGCAGACTGCAGACCCTAAGTAACTCATCTGCTCTGGATGCTGTGCAGACAGCAGTAAGGAATGTGTTGGAAGCATTATTGTTTTAAAAGTGAGACAAAACTGTTTTTAAGGTTTACGAGTTTCAACAGCCATGTAAACAGGCAGTAAAACACAATCAGAAATAACGATACACTAGCAGTCAAAAGTTTAGGGACACCCATCTAAACAGATGTTTTTGTTGATCTTAAAGACACTACAATGTTACACTTAACAGCCCCAACTGATGACAGTCTGAAACAGTACAAATCCTATATTTCTCCATATTTCCACTTCTAATATATATTTATTGGTGTGAAAGCTTTTTCTACACAGTTTAAAAGCTCTAGTTACCCTTTCAGTTTAGTGAATATTCATGATGAACAGAGCAATAGAGTTGCTACAAACCTGCTTAGAAATAAACCTTGTTCTATCAGCCTCCACTGCAGGTTTAGAAAACTGTGACATTCACCTGTAAAGTTCCACTTTGGAAGATTTTAAGGTGGACTGTATAATTCCATAAATGCTATATTATTATAGTTTGATGTCTTCACTTTTATTCTACAATAAAGCATTAAGATGGACAGAAGGAGAACCTATTATTAGGAGTCTAAACTTTTGACTGGTAGTGTAAATACAAATAAACATTATTTCAGTAAAAGCTAACTTTGAGAAAACTTGATATATTTCTTAAAAGAACACAGTTTTAGGGTTTTTCTCACTGCTCTCCAAGCGTTGCATTGATTTGAAAGGTGTTTTTAAATAAAATTGTCCAAACAAACAATTTACAGAGTGTTTTCTCAGAGGCACAAGACTTTTACCCAAATAATAACACTGAGTAAATAACACTTACACTGTAGAAAAGTGCACTGACAAAACAGACCACGAGACTCTATCGTCACCCAACCAAAAACATTTTGTAGAAAAGCAAATGACATGATATGGGTGCAGTTTTGAGAAAGTAGCTGGCGTTTGGTGGAGCCAGTGTTCTGTCCAGCTGTTATCCTTATCAGCTGTCCAGAGTTAGTCTGGATTTCTCGCTGACCTGGAGATGCTGGAGATAAACTTCCCCACACAGCAGTTCAACTTCACATACCAACATAAACCCTGCATACTCTGACGATCAAGCATTCGAGGTCACACAGTTGTTGAGAATATTAAAACAGATTAATGCAGATGTTTTCTGCTTTGCAATAATTGAATATATTAAAAGGGACGTTATACAGTGTTGGGAAAGCTGCAGAATTAAATAAAGGTCCTAACTTTGTCCCAACTTTCCAACGTGTGCTTTTAACAATAGCTTGGAAAATGTACCTAAACCAATCGGCTTTTCATACGAACACTAGCATTTTATGTAATGCAAAATTCAGTATAAGGACATGACTGTTTGACAATAACAAACTGATTTAAAGTATTATTTCTTAGTTAACTGAAAATGTACAATGAAAGTGAACTATGAAGGTGGCACAGAGAGCTTGTACACAGTTATGAAATCATGTCAAATAAAGGCAATCCTAACCTAAGTTTCCTTATCGCAGCTTCTCAAGTTGATTGGACAGCCAACTTCCAGAGAGCATCACACTAAACAATAAAAGAGAGGAAACATTCAGAGCGCATCACACAGAGTAAGACAGGAAGAGAAGACATCCAGAATCAACATACTGAGTGACAGACAAAAAAACATCATCACACTGACACAACAACAAACCATCATATTATATAATAAAGGCAGAAACATTACAAAAACAGCATCACATTGAACAACAGCCAGAAAGAGAAACACCCAGAAGCGCCCCACTGAACAATACAGACAGAGAGGAGACATCCAGAGAACATCACACTGAACAACAGAGAGCGAGTGGAGACATCCAGAGATCATCACCCTTACTAAGCATTAGAGAGAGAACCATCCAGAGATCATCACACTGAACAACAGAGAGAGAAACATACAAAAAGAGCATTACACTGAACAATACAGACAGAGTGGAGACATCCAGAGATAATAGCACTGAACAACAAAGAGGAGACATCCAGAGAACATCACACTGAACAATAGAGAAAGAAACAGCCACAGGTCATCACACTGAACAACAGAGAGTCAGGAAATATCTAGAGGGCATCACCCTGAACAATAGAGAGAGAACCAGTCAGAGATCATCACACTGAACAACAGAGAGAGAGTGGAGACATCCAGAGATCATCACACTGACTAAACAATAGAGAGAGAACCAGTCAGAGATCATCACACTGAACAACAGAGAGAGAGTGGAGACATCCAGAGATCATCACACTGACTAAACAATAGAGAGAGAACCAGTCAGAGATCATCACACTGAACAACAGAGAGAGAGTGGAGACATCCAGAGATCATCACACTGACTAAACAATAGAGAGAGAACCAGTCAGAGATCATCACACTGAACAACAAAGAGGAGACATCCAGAGAACATCACACTGAACAACAGAGAGAGAGTGGAGACATCCAGAGATCATCACACTGAACAATAGAGAAAGAAACAGCCACAGGTCATCACACTGAACAACAGAGAGTCAGGAAATATCTAGAGAGCATCACCCTGAACAATAGAGAGAGAACCAGTCAGAGATCATCACACTGAACAACAGAGAGAGAGTGGAGACATCCAGAGATCATCACACTGACTAAACAATAGAGGGAGAACCAGTCAGAGATCATCACACTGAACAACAGAAAAACATCCAGAAAGCAATACACTGAACAACAGAGAGGAGATATCCAGAGAGCATTATTCTCAATGATACATTGATGGTTTTTCCTGAAACGTCTTTCTGTAAAGCTGAGACAATGACCTACACAATTAAAAACTGCAAATCTGCTCAAGCTTCTAAAGCTTCACATACCAGCTCTCCTTGCCCCATATTACTGACCACAGTACATAACTCCCAGCTGCTCTAGGGGTGTTTCACCTCTAGCCCTAACTAATTAGACGGGCTTTGCAGAAAGCGTGGCCTGTTCCTGGGCCTTCCTGTGAATAAATGGGGTTAAAGAAGCCGTCAGAACAGCGCCGAAGCTCCACGGCTGAAGTTATTAGGATGTCATTAGGATTAGACCAATACAAATGTGGAACAATGGCTATTTAAAGGGAGCAGGCCACATGTGCCATGGTGTGGCTGAGAAGGCTGAGACAGATTTATAGCCGTCCCTTTAATGAGGCAACATCCCATTCAGAAAGTTTTTCCACTTTAGAGGAAACAGGAAGTTGTAGTTTTCCAAGGGGGGCAAGAGGGGCACATGTCGTGAGTGGAAAGCAAATGCTAGCAAAACATAACACTTTTCAATAATGTTAATGCCTCCTATGTACCGACTATAGGCTGTTTTTCTTAAGGTGGTCAACATGCAATTTAGGTTCTTGAAAGCAAATCAAATTTGGACTTCCTGTGGGGCTTTTATGAGCTTGTAAACATGGCTGAAACATGGAATCAGGAAAGTTCCCCTGAACGTGCAAACCTCACCAAACACTGAACCACATTGTGCTGAGAAATAAAGCGAGCACTAACACTCAGTAAGTTGAGGGGCTCTCAGCTCGGCCGTCTCGCGATGAAAACATGCTAAAGAAGCCCAGTGTTCCCCGCCAGTTCCTGTATCTGCTGCAGAAGGTGACCAGGAATAAGCCCAAAATGAAATTGAATTTCCTTAAACGTGATGTAATCCGCTGCTCCGGGTCATGCTGGGATGTTGTTATGTCCACTGGGCCATCATTAATCCAGCGGTCAGCGGCCTGATGACAGGGTTTCCACCTTGGTCCAGCTGCCTGGAGCCGCCGGCTGATTTAGGAGCGCCCCTGCCGCGCTACGTAAACCATGTGCAGCGGGAATGCTTAAGCAAGCCATAAAAACACAGGTTGAGCTCCAGTATATAGACTTGGGTGAAGAGCTAACAAGCTAACTTTGTAAGTGAATGTAATTCTACATTTCTAAAATATAATTCTAACTAAACGTTCTAGTTCTGGTCTAATGCAATACTAAAAATATTTTTAGTAATCAGACTTCTAGCCTGCAAAAAGCTAACTAGAATGCTTAGCTAGTGCATTCAGTTCTACATTGAAAGATTACCATTCTAAAACTCTTGCGTAGCCCAAAGTATATGCACTAGTTAAACAGTCTACTCAGGAGTCTAGAAGGCCTAGGAGGCAACACATTTGCTAATTCAGCACCCCAGAAAAATAGATAGATAAATAGATAGACAGATAGATAGACAGACAGACAGACAGACAGATAGATACTTTATTGATCCTGAAGGAAATTAAGCAAATGCTTAAGCAAGCCATAAAAGCACAGGCTAACCTTCGGTATTCAGACCTGTGTTCGTTGTGAGTGCACAGAAAGCTAGAAAGATTAGCTATTAGTGAACGTTTTTTTTCCTATAATTCTACATAGAATACTTATCATTTTAAAACTCAACAAACTATCTAAGCATTCTAATTAACACTCTTAGCATACACTAATTACTTATTATATTCAAGAGTATAGAAAACAACTTTTAGGGCAACCGTAATGCTACATACTACTACTAGCATTCTAGCACCACATTGAACAACAGAGAGAGGTGATATCCCGAAAATATCAGACTGAACGAGAGACTGGAGAAAATATCCAGAAAATATTACACTAAAGGACAGAGGGCAAGAAAACATCCAGAGAGCATCACACTGAACATCAGAGGGCGAGGAAATGTCCAGAGAGCATCACACTGAACATCAGAGGGTGAGGAAATATCCAGAGAGCATCACAATGAACATCAGAGGGTGAGAAAATATCCAGAGAGCATCACACTGAACATCAGAGCGCGAGAAAATATCCAGAGAGCATTACACTGAACATCAGAGGGCGAGGAGATATCCAGAGCGCATCACACTGAACATCAGAGTGCGAGAAAATATCCAGAGAGCATCACACTGAACATTAGAGAGTGAGGAAATATCCAGAGAGCATCAAACTGAACATCAGAGGGCGAGGAGATATCCAGAGCGCATCACACTGAACATCTAAGGGCGAGGAGATATCCAGAGAGCATCACACTGAACATCAGAGGGTGAAAAAAGAGAGCATCAAACTGAACATTACATAGAAAGAGGAAACATTCAGAGAGCATTACACTTAATGAGACAGGGAATGAAATCCAGAGAAGCACATTAGCTAAAGATTCATGTTTTAGATAATACATTGCCAGAGTGCTTTATTTACATTATTAATGTTATCATTAGTATTATTAATAATGCCGATTGCAGTGTTATTTCCTTCATGATACCTGTGATGATATTAATTGTGACAACTATTATTTATACTGTAATCATGGCTATATCCATCATATCCATGTTCTCTTCTGCATAATATACTGTAGTTATGCATATAGGTAATGTATACAACAGTGCAGTGATCTATTGTTCGTGCTTGCTCGTCCCGGCGTAAATTCACAACATTAGTCTACAGAGTAAACTGGCAAGTCAGAGAGGAGCTCCGTTTATTAGAGAGCGAGTGTCTTCTGTTCCCGTATACACAGAATAAATCAGCCTGACTCTCCTACAGCAGCTATAAACACATCCAGCATTCCTGAGGGAACCTTATCTTTATTAGTGCAGATAGAACAAAACAGACGCCGAGACAGAAACACGAGACCCACTCAAGCAGATGTAGAGAGAAACCAGCTCAAGATAGGTTCTAATAATTAGCCACCAGCTTAAAAACAAAGTCTGAAAAAGGTCATAGAACCATCTTTAGAACGGGCTGGAGGCTGGAGAGGCATGGTTTAATGCTAATAAACTAAAAATATATAGTTTTTAAAGTGTTATATAAACCACCTAAACGACAGCATGTGCTTTACGTCGGTTTCACCTGCAACCATAAATGATTATTACCAGCAACATGCTTATAATGCACACTAATATCACTAATATCATCACTGAGATGGGGTTTGGTGTAAAATGGTTCAGATGTTCTTTACAGTGGTGGTGATGGGAACCAGGGTTTTATCTAAACCACCAGTGAATCTACATGTGTCTTCTGAGTGTGATATGGAATATTGATGGTGGGAAAATCAGGAAAACCTGGATTAATAACCAGCATATTTATAACCGTCTCATGTAGCAACTTTCTGTGAGGGAGCTTTTAGAGGGGATTCACCACCACTGTGAACAGTACTGACTTTATCTAGAACAAAGCGTTTTACACTGAACCACCTGAACGACTCAGGTGTTTACATACGAACTGTTTAATTATGTAGAAGATTTGGAGTTCCCCAGAATCTAAAACACAGCTGGTAAACCCTATTGAACCACACATTCTCCATCATTTAACCAAACAATGAACCATTTAGGCAGGCAATTTGTTCTATCTAAAACACATAGAACCAATCTCTTTATTAAGGAAGCACCGAAGAATAATGTGGTTTAGAACAGATGGTTCTTTGACTCATCACTGTTTTATATACAGTCTTGCAATAAAGGTGTAGTAAAGTAAACCTTAACATATATGCATATTTGCATCTCACTGACAAAAAATAGTTTGTTCATTGATGGAACTGATTCTTCTATAGCATTATTCCTAGGAGTGCTTATACAACCAGAATGGCTGAAAATAGAATATTTTACAAATTCATCACATGTTTTGGAACCCAAAAGTGTAGCACACCTTTAAAGATGCTGTAGAAGTTTCAGGGTTCTTTAGACTGAGAGGAAGGAACTGAAAATGCAACACATTCCCAGCAGAAATGTCACAGAAGAACAACTTTTGAAAGGTTCTTTAATAAATCGATTGTGGATCTTCTATGGCACCTTCACTTTTAAGACAAACAGGTTCTTTACCAAATAAGAGAACCATTTGTAAGTGTTCTTTATAAAACCATATACTAAAGCTGGACATTTAACCATGCCTAGAACCTTTTATGCACTAAAATGGTTCTTTGAGTCATCACAGTTCTATGTTCCACCCTTGCTGATGAGTGGAACTCATGGTTTGTTTCCAATTACATGAGAAGGAGCTCTGAACTCCTCCCACTGGGCGTCTCTACATAATCCCCACCGCAGAGGGGAGCAGATCAGTAGAGCTTCAGGACCTCAATGCTCCTAGAACCGGGCTCCTGAGTGGTGCTAGCACTGATGCTGATGTCAGTGGTGACGTGTTGGGAAAATGTTAGCTGTAGCTGCTTGCATTCTGTAAAACAGTCCAGCTTCTCTCCCTGAAGGAACGTCTTCTTCTTGAGATGAACCTTGTTGGGACCTATCAGCATCCGCCCTTTCCATTTATCCCCCGCTGCCATCAGGATAATCCTTACTTCCCAGGCTGGGGGGCCAGTCCCGGCCCTACCCCCTCTGTCCCAGGGCAGGAGGGGCAGGTTTGTGCCCCGGGCCGAAGGAAAGAGCGCAGACGGACGGAAAGCATGAACTCGGCCTTCGCCCAGCTTAGAGGCTGCATCCCCAACGTTCCCTCAGATACTAAACTGTCTAAAATCAAAACCCTCCGTCTGGCCACCAGCTACATCGCCTACCTCATGGAGGTCCTGGCCAAGGAGTCTGGAGGTCAAGAGGCCTTCAGGGCAGAGATTAAGAAATATGATGGGAGGACGCTGAAAAGAAAACGGGACACGGTGAGTACAGAACAGTGTTAAAGGTACTGAGAACCATGGTGGAACCTCTTAGACCATCTGCTGGCATAGGCATAAGGCTACAGTTGGCTTCTTGTGGGAACTGGAGCCTCTTCCAGGACTGACTTCCTGTTGTCTGCTGTTTTTTGCAATTATCCATTCCACCTTAAAAGGAGCAGCACAAAACAGCAGTTGCCCAAGGCACCAGATTAGAACACCATTTAAGGTGGAATGAATAATTGCAAGAAGAACCAGGCAAATAAAAAGCACTGGTACTGATGTTTTTTTGGAACGCTTTGGTCTAAACTAAAATGCTATAGGAATGCTGCTGAGGAGCTGAATCACCACAACCAAGTCACACTTTACCTCAAAAAATGACAAAATAAGTGTATTAATATCAGGAAAGCAAAACTGAACATGGAAATACTTTAAAAAATAAAGGTGCTGAAACTGAACCGCTGGAGTGATTCCATGGAAAACTCACTTTTGGAACCTTTTAGTGGATGTTTCTTTGGAGAACCAGTGCAGTAGACTAGATAGAGCAGCATGTTAGGGACAGAGGTTTTGTATTCTGTCCACCTCTGATTAAACTCAGAATTTGATTGTGAATTATGTTGGACATAAATGTGTATAACAGGTCTTATTCAAATCAAATTCCGTATCAAATTAAAATTCCATAAAGCAAAATAACTGCTCAGATACACAGAAGCAGCTTTTATCCTTTGCCCTCCTCCATTTCCTCCATTCCAGCTATTTAAATCTGATGCTTTTTAAAGCAGAGTAAAGTCTAAACCTGGACTAAACAGGATCTCTGGAAGTGTTCTAGCACTTTCTCTCAGATCTCGGTTTTCCATTCAGTTCTATAATCTGAGTGTGTGCTGTAGTCTGGGTTTATTAGGGTGTGTTATTGCTTACAGTGTTGGTTTATAAGCACTTCTGCAGTGGACAGAAATAATCCTCAACTTTATATGAGCAGTTTTATTCAAAATCAGTAAAGCTGAAACTAATCTAGAAATCGATACCCGTATGAAATCCCAAATAAAAGCTTGAACAGACTTTTCTGTTTCCACTTTTCCCATTTTTCACCTGCACACAACATTTGGGCATATGAATTTATATATATATAAAACTGTATATGTATATACACACAGTTCCCAACCTTTCCCAATTTTTTTCCCCTCCATGTTCCTTTTTTTCTTCTATTTTATTTCTCACCCTGTTGCCATTGCTAAATCCTCAATTTGCATTTCATAGTTGTCCCATTCCACCATTCCCACATTATTCCCACTTTTCTTGATTTTGTCACATTTCTATTCCTTAGCGTCCTCTTGTTATTTTACTTCATATTTTCATTGTTTGCTTTAAATTTTTTCCTTTCCCCTTTTCTTTTTTGCCCTTTCTGGTATTCCCATTTACTTTTTCCACTTTTCTGTTGGTTCCATTTTTTTTTCATTTTCATTACCCCATCTCCCCTTTTTCCAGCTTGTCCTCATTTTTCTTTTTTTTAATACTGTGTCCTGTTTCTCATTGTTCCTCATGTTCTCCATTCCCAATAATAATTACTTTCTGTTGCCCATTTTACAGTACATTCCTACTTTTTCCATTTTACTTGTATATTCCCCCATTCCTCTCACTATTTAAACTCTCCCATTTTCTCTGATTCTAATTCTCTCCTTTTCCTCCTCATGTTTCTCTCCAGGCTCCAGGTCTGGACTGCTCAGTGAAGCTGAAGTTCGGCTCCAGGTCCGGTTGGCCTCAGCAGGTCTGGGCCCTCGAGCTCGACCCATGACGCCATTAATTCCCTGTTTGACTTGTGCGGAGAGCGACAAGCAGCAAAGGGTTAATAATTCCCACGTTCAGACTTTATTTAAGAGAAAATAATAATGACTACACTATTAATAATAATTATAATAATAATGCTGATTATAATGCGTGTTGGAATTCCTGCGCTGCTTCTGGACTCTGGAATTAAATAATGGAATTCATTCATTTCTACCTCAAGGACTGACTGGAGGAGACAACCTAAAGTCAGGTTGGACACCAGGGGTCATTTACCACAGATGACCAGTTATCACCATTTACCACACTTTTAATAAATTATTTCTTTTTTATGCCTATATATATATATTTCACATATTTATACTAAAGTGTTAGAAAACCACCCCAGTGTGTGTGTGTGTGTGTGTTTATTCCTCATTCCTTCTCTAGCAGCTTAGACTGGGAGTCTGTAACATAATCATACTGTTATTTTACCAGCAACAACAAAATTAACATCAACAATCCAAACATCAACAATCACCAACCGCTTGGTAATAATTTCACTTATTGTGTGGGGAGAAAGAGGGGTTGGGTGTGAGAGAGAGAAATAGAGAGAGAGAGAGAGAGAGAGAGAGAGAGAGAGAGAGAGAGAGAAAGTGAGAGAGAGAGAAAGAGAGAGAGAAAATGAGAGAGAGAGAGAGAGAGAGAGAGAGAGAGAGAGAGAGAGAGAGAGAGAGAGAGAGAGAGAACACACACGATAAGTTATCTCTGCCTTTGTCAAAACAATTATAAATAAATAGAACACAGTAATCGGTCTGCACCCTACTAAACACTTCAGCATCCCCGACCTAAAACACCTCCCCACATTCCTGATTCAACCCATAAAGATTTCCTGTAGGAGCCACCAAATAACTGGACCCTCTGCTTTCTGACTCTGAGTTTGGGCTCCATCGCAGAGAGACACTGTGTTAATGTTACAGCTGAGCTTTTGAACTCTAGCACACCAGTCTGGACGAACATGAAGTAGGTTTCATGATCTAGGTTGCTGGAGGATATTCCACAAAGCAGTTCGCCAGATAACTTTAGCGCACGGATAAGGGCTGAGGGCCCTTAACTACCAAACAGTCCTCATCTTGGAGTTTAGGTTGTCTGGATAAATAAGAAATCCTGCTTAGTTGAACACCCCCCGATTTCAACCTTAAAATCCATTTAAAAGGCCAAGAAAAAATGATTGACTCATAGGTGACCCCTAGTGGCCGGCTGGGGTACTGAAGGAGATCTCACAGGTGTTCAGATGTAGCTGTTTATTAAAAGCAATATGCAGTCATTTTTATTATCTAATACAACAGTTAGATCCATGAAGTACAGCCAACGTCTTATCGAACAGAACAATAACAGTAGCATAATTGAAAGAGAGAGAACCCTACATGATGCAAACTCAGGGACAGAGAAAGACGGTACAGACATGAAAGAAAAGGTGAAAATAACTCTGAAAATGGTGCACACTTTACAGGATGGAGGACGACCGGCACCGGGCTCATTAAAACCTCAGGAGCGAGGAGAAGGAAGGAGATGCCATGCCTGCTATACCAGGTTAATATCTTTATGGGGTGAACAACAAATAAACAAATCAACAGTAACAGAACTCAGACTGGACTCATTCAGTTTCCTCAAACTCAGCATCTCAGCCTCTCAACATCCAACAGTGGTCAGTGCAGTGACTCCAGATCCGCTCCATTAACACACCTGAGTTTACCCGCTTCTATACACCTCTCTACTAAGACCCCCCTCCACCAAACCCCCCCAACAGAGGAGAAAACTAAACACCTGCTCTCCTCCTTCACTGCATTTAACTTTATATCTTCTAATAATGAATTTTCACCACAGAACTTTCACTACAGATGTCATAATCATGTTTTATTAAAATATATTTTTACATTAAAATAATGATTTATTTTTGTCAAACTTTTACTCAGTTTTTTATAACTTCCTTATAAATGAAAAAATGAGCTAGGAAGTTACAAGAAAGTAAGTAATTAAGTGAACATTTTCTCCTTAAAGGTTTGCCCAAAAACTGTAAAACGATGAACGATTTTCTGACCAAAATATTTTCTCAAGATCCTGAACTAAAATCTTAACAGTATATAATAGCTTAATAGCCTAAAATATTAAATTATATGAGAAGTATTTATATTATTTTATGTCGCAAAATGACAAGTTACTAAATTTCAAGACAGTAGAGATTATTTCTCAGAAATATGACAAAGTATCTTTAAATAATTTGTTATTTTCTTGAGATTTTGACTTGTTAAAAATGTATTATTTTCTCAAAGCTGCAACGTAGTATCTGGAAAGGAATTAAGGCAAAATTCTGACATACTATTTTGAAATAATGAGTTAATGAATATTCAGAAAGTAAATAATCATTTAATGGGGAATGTTTTAATATTTCCAAATGATTTACTCTAAATGTTGACATGAAATGTTGTCACGAAATCTCATATATGATTATTTTAACATAGTAAGTTATAGTTTGGTAATACCAAATCAAAATGTTGAGAAAAGCAGTTTTGTTTTAAAACACCCAAGTCAGACATTCAAACATGCGACCAGAAACAAAGATTAAAAAAAACCCCCAAAAAAACAGGTGATCGCTCCTCTACCTGGCCAATACGACAAAAATGAGCCTCAACATTCAACACATCTCATCTGGCTGATAATATGAACCATCACGATTACTATATTAATAAACTTACTCTAACACATATAATAGCTCACTTTATTGCATTATATAATGTTATCATGAGATAATAACAGTAATAATAATAATAATAATATTATATTACATGTCCAAAAGTGTCTAGACAGTAATGTGTGAGTTCAGTTACTTAGGCTCACTCGGTGCTGACAGAGCTTCCATATGAAAGCACTGACCATTAGAACAGGGTGCTCTGGTTTGGTCACCATGTCTAATGCCAGTGGGGAGTGGGCTCTAGAGCAGTAGAACTGTGGAACTGGAGTGCTCCATTCAATTCCTTTTGGTCCAGACCTGATCATCCAAGATCAGTACCTGCTCTCTTTAATGCTGAAATCCTCACATTAATGGATCAAATCCTCACAGCAATGTTCAACATCTACTGTAAAGCATTCACAGTAAAGTAGAGGCTGTAACTGCTGCACAATCTCCCCATTAATACCGTCATTACATAAGAGACTCTGCAGTTGATTTGATTTCATGTTATCATTATTATTATTATTACTGGTTTAATATTATTACAATAATGTGCTCGAGTAAATCAGATGTGTTGCAGGGGGAGGGATGTGTACTATATGTGCACCATAAATTGTGTGTAGAGGGTTTGGATCTCCATCATATGCTTCCAACTCTGTGCAGAACTTCAGAGTGCACCTTACTGAAAATGCTGAAAAAGGGATTTCCTAAAATTCCTGCATAATTAATCATTTAGGATGTAAGCAGAGTCATTCGGAGTGGTTCAGAGTGAAACACTGTGTTCTAGATAAAGTCAGAACTGGTCACAGTGATGGTGAATGGAACCAGATGTCCACTTCTAAAAGCTCCCTCACAGAAAGTTACTACATGAGACGTTATGAATACGCTGCCTGACGTCCGAGACGCTGTTTAAGATTTAAGATCTGCATTCATGGTGGAGGGATACATGGTGCGCTGTGAGGTAAAATAGTGCCCACAGAAACCTTATATCCAGGTTTTCCAGATTTCCCCCCCATCATCAACATTCCAAATAGTAGTCTAGAAGACACTTGTAGGTTCACTGGTGGTTTAGATAGTAAATGTATGTATGTGTGTTGTAGACATGGAGAACCCTGGCTCCCATCACCACCACTGTACTGAACGATCTCACAACAAACCCACTCTGACTCAAATGTAGAGGAAATTTGGTGAAATTAAATTAAACAATTATAAACATATGCTTTTCTCCAGACTATAAGCAGTTCTGAGTAAAATTCATCTTATTTTCAAAATCCAGTGAAAACATTCTTCTTTAAAAATGTATGCACACCCTGGTCAAGTGACAACTTCCTAATTAACACTCATCTTCAAAGTAATAGCTGCACCCAGAAGGAAGTGTGGGATTGCAGTGTTGTTTGGAAGGAAGGTAAAGGTTACCAGGAACAATACATATATTAAATTTAGACTGATATGATGAATATTTATTGACCTACACATACAGAAGTAGTGTCTCTCAGTATGCCGTCAGGCTACCAATTTTGCTAATCCAACATGCCAGACATCTCGGCATGGAGTTGTAGTGGTTCCTAATGATGTCCTGTGATATTCAAGCTGCATGGGACTGATTATTCCGACACAGTTCCTGCAGATGATGTGACACCATGCCTTCTGGACGTGTGACGTGAAAAATTGTTCATCTCTAGCGCTGACCACGGTGCCTCCACACTCTGATTTGCTGGTCACCTCCATCAAGACAAAAGCAGGACTCGTCACTGAAGATTACCCACTGCCATCCTGAGTCACTTCATGACAGTCTGGCACAACACCATTGCAGCCTCTGGTGACGTTGACATGGTGTTAAGAAGAGTTGTCGTAACGCTCTGGGTGCATGTAGTCCTGCGTGGTGCAGACGTCTGCCAATGGTGCTGGCACTAACACGATGACTCATGGAGGACATCACTGCTCACTGAATGTCTACAATCGTGGCTGGTGGGTGAGTCAGGTACAGCGATAAGGCCCATCCTTGTGTCACATGCACAGTCAAGTATAAACCTGAATGTCACAACGCAGACCTACAGACGTTTCATTCCTGTCGGTTGATTCCTTCTAGGTGCAGCTATTTTTAAAGCTACTCCTTTAATTATGAGTGTATATGAACAAGATGCAAATTCATATAAGGCATTTCTCTGCAAATTGCTGTGCAGGCTCTAATTATTTGATGAGTGTAACTCATGAAATGCAACCCAAACTGTTGCACTGTGCAACAATTTGTTTCCAAGAATTGTCATGTGAGCATGAATGCTCAAACATGAATCCAGATGTTTAATAGAATTCTAAGCGCCAACTAGACAGTCCTGTTTTATGACGCTCTGATCTCATTAGCAGGACAAAATATCGTTGTTTTATTATCAAATCGTTATATAATACAATAAAGATCTCTCCCCAAAGTTCATTACTAACCCAAAAGACAAGCTAGCAGATTGCATGATCTTACCTGCATTAGCCAACCCTTTAATGTAGCACCATTAGCATCATTAAGTTCACATATAAGAAGCCAATATTAGTCATTAAACATCTTTATGCACAGTTCGAAGAAGGCTTCTCCAAAGAACGCATCTGAAAAGGAGAACAGTGGTTTGGCTAGTGCTAAAGTTAGCGAGCAGTGAGGAAGTGCCTTGGTTCGGTTTGCTCAGACAGAAACATCACTTAAGACAGGAGCACGACTGCACAATTGGTAATCCAAGCCCTGTGGTTATATTGTTATGTACAGGTGATTCTGACTGAGTACAGACTGGAAATGAGACTTCGTGGTGCAGGATTGGTGTTTTAGTATGAAATGAAAAGACTAAGAACACAAAATATAAACTTCTCAGATAACAGCAGTTTACAACTTAAACATGGGGAGGAGAAGGGAACATGAATACGGGACCGTAAAACAGTAGAAAGAAAAAAGAAAAGAAAAATCAAATTCTAACCAAGCTAACCAAATCTAAGGAGACAGGCTAATCGCTGGGTACGAAGCAGAAGCGTTATTACGATGGTCAGTGCATTACTGAAGCGTTCGGCGGACCGCAGCACAGCTGGGCGCAGCTAGCGTACATCATCACGGTCAATAACATGCACTTCTTCCCGATCCACGCTGGACAGAAACTACCTTGGAGAAAACCATCCCTCGGCCACAGCTTTGTGGAATCGTTTCGCTGAAAAGATTTTCGTTATCTTCTTCATAATTCGCGGTTTTGGCACAGAAGCTGAACTTAACAGTCACTTCGAAACGTGAATCTTTCCCAAAGCACTTTATGGCAGATAAACACTCTCCCAACGGACGTGATGCGTGTTCGTTACTCTTGCTTGTGTAAATGTGTGCGCGAGTATATTCACATTAAACTCTTTACCCTGCGAGTGTCTGTGCAGTCATTAGAAAAGACAGCGTGGCCACTGGGGGGCGCTACAGAGGGGGGAAGGGATGTGGGGGCTTTATTCCAGCTGTTTGCTTCCGTCTGACTTCTGGTCCAGTCGGCTCTTGCTGCTCTTCACCATATAAATAAAATACGTCAGAGTTTCCTTCTCGTTCACCGGAATGTTCCGGAAGTGGCGGCTCACAGTCTGGAAGAAAAGGAAGAAACATTACAACACAAACAAAACCGAGTACATTACATATACACACACGGTCATATCAGAATATTAAATCACCTCCTAGTTTCTACACTCTTTGTGTCTTTTTCAGCTCCACTGACCATTTAGGAGCACTCTGTAGTTCTACAGTTCCAGACTGTAGTCCATCTGTTTCTCTGTATACTTTGTTACCCTGTTCTTCAATGGTCAGGACCTCCACAGGACCACCACAGAGAAGATATTATGTGGGTGGTGGATCATTCTCAGCACTGCAGTGTGTGTGTGTGTGTTAGTGTGTGGTGTGCTGGTGTGAGTGGATCAGAGACAGCAGTGCTGCTGGAGGGTTTAAACAAAAATATCGATATAAATAAAGAAGTAGTTAGTGGATGTTACCCTGAGGCTGAGCAACACAACCATGTTTTAATATTTATATCTAAACCTAAGGCATCATTTAATATAAACTTCATTCTGAATACTGTTTGACATCTCTATTCACATACTACTATAATACTATACCATAATAAGACCTAATATTTGTTATTATGAGAAGAGTTTCGGATATTCTACACCTTTAAACTTCTCCTCCGAGCCGCAAGATACAAGCAACCTTGCAGAGTTCAGCTGTGGAGCCGCAGGCTGAGAGCTAATTGGACAGACTTGTTGATTTCTGACTTATTAATGATGTGTGATTCTCATTAACGGGGCTGAACCGTTCCTCCTGACCAGAGAAACGTCCAGCCAGAGGCGGTTTGTTAACGCACAGCTGAACCAGCTGGATTAGCTTTCATAATAAACACAAGGTGAGCCGCTCAGACACTCACTACATCATCTACGCTAACGAGGATCGCTTACTGAACTCATTACTGAGCGTTCCACCGTTACTGAGGGTTCTGCAGCAAAACACTTCACAGTACTTCTCTCAGGCAGCTCTTTCATATGTTTGGAAACAGCAGGCTGGAATTCTGCACACTCCCAGTCAAGTGACACAGTGTTGAATACAAGTCCTCATGTTCTCTAAAGAGGACAAAGTTTAGGGCACTATTAATGTTTATATGCTGGCTTTAACATCTTTGGTAAAGAATAGTACACTGTGTGAAATGTGGCATGACTGCCCAAACTCCGCGGCCTAATGTGAAGCAAATGTCCATGCGCTCTGATGCTGCTGCTTCATCTGCCTCAGCTGGTTGCCACTGCCTGCCTACTGACCAGTTTGTCCACCATGAAGCTTCTTGTCTTGGGTTCCCCTTCTGAGTCTTGACTCCTCTTGAGGGTTCTTCCTCTTGTTCCTAGGGAGGTTTTCCTTGGCACTGTGGCCTCTAGCTTGCTCATTGGGGGCTTGGTCCCAGATTCTCTGTAAAGCTGCTTCGTGAGATCACTTGTAAAAGATGCTATATAAATTAATCTGACTTGATGCGTTTTGCTTTGCTCTTCATCCGGTGTCGGCCAGGGGGAGAGGTTCCTCTGAAAGTTTCTTTCTCTTACTTTTAGTCATTGTTGTCTTTGGTTTGTTCAGGGAAGCTTGGACCCAGATCCCTTCCTTACCTATCCTTAGACATTTTATTTTTATTCTTATAATTTTCCATAATTTGCTCTTCTGTAAAGCGGCTTTGAAACGGCACTGGTTGTAAAAAGTGCAATACATAGAGCTGAATAATATGGGGAAAAATATCTAATTTAGCCTGTTCTGATCAATACTGCAATAGTGTTGTAAACTGTTGTAATATTAAATATATCAACTCAAAGCTGGCCCTGTTTTAGTCTAAAAGGACTAATGTGTCCATCGTTGTTGGCTTGAGGCTTTAACACAGCTAGTTAACCCTGATCGCCAGGTAATTAGGGTTGCGTCCATGTGCACAGCACACAGCCTGTTTGCTTGGTCTAAATCATATGTAGTTGGGTCCCAGGCTCCATGCTGTTGTTTTCTACCTTTGATAGGTGGAGATGGGTGAAAGTATAGAACATTTCTTGCGACTTTAAAAATCGCAATTTTGATATTAGTGATTAGCCCCAAACGTCTGAACTTGATGACACTTATACAGTACAATTACTTATGTAATACAGATACAAATATATTTAAATTAGACAAAAATAAGATAATATAATTATAATTTGAGAAGTTGGTGAGGAAGTAATGCAATAACAACCCAATTATTCATCTAACACAGTCTCTGCTGCATCAACAAGCAAGAGCTCAGTGTAAATGTTTGTTTTGCTCTGTACCTCTGCCAGCTGGGCTTTGTTCAGACCCGGTCTGGTCTGGATCTTGTAGTGCCGTTTATAGCGCCTCAGTGTGTTCACCTGAAGCTGGAACAGATCCACCTGACAAAGAAAAACAAACTTCAGCTCACCTGACAGTATAAAAATATACCACAATGTGTAGTAGCAGCCAAAGCAGTAAAGCTATAGACTGGAGTATATAGTTAGCATATAATATACTTTACATAGTAAATATTAAGACCAGCTAAGCCAGGCTCACACTAGCATAAGACCAGCTAACCCAGGCTCAAACTAGCACAAAACCAGCTAAGCTAAGGCTCAAACTCGCACAAGACCATTTCAAATGTATAAGAGTTAAGTGGGCTGGAGACCAGCATTATCATTAGTAAGAACTAAAAAATTGATGACGGCTGATACCTCTGGGACCTCCACATCATGATCTGGAGACTCTCCTCCATCATCACTTGTCTTCCTCTTCCGTTTGTTGCGGACACTCTGGATGAAGTTTTTGTGGAAGTCACAGATGTACAGGTGTCTGACCTGAAGGGAGGGATTGATAGGGTTTAGTAGTGCAACCAAAATACTAGTGATGCTAATAATGAATGAAAAATCATTTTTCTTTTCCTCAGGGCTAACTGTTAAGTGTTAGCTTTAATTCATCGTTAGCTGATGGAAAGCTAAAGAAGAACATTCCGTTTTGCAATCCAGAGATTTAAAATGTAGAGCTCAGCAACAACAGAAATATTTCAGATTTAATGTGATGAAACAAGTAAGCAGAGTATTTAACGAACTACGGAATATGAACTATAACACATGAAAACACCCAATGCTGCTCTGAACACCGGAGTCTCTCAGTAAAGAAGTGACCTCTTATTGTACATCGTCATCCAGAACTTTCTCTTTTCCTAAGCAGAAGGGACAGAAACAACCTTCAAAAACACCTTTATCTGATTCCCCGCATCAGCTCACTAACCCTGCGTGTACATCACAGGCGATAATACCACAGGTGGCGAGTTGATGGTGGGCGTGTTCACCAGCACGCAGACATACACCATGTTGGACTGGACTGCACTGTGTCCATTTCACAAAACTTACAAATCTCCAGCAGGAGCCAAAGTCATTTTTTTCATCAAAATCACCAGGAGAAACTTAAGACTGCCTTCAACCAAAAGGAACGTAGCCCCAATGGTAAGCATGGGGGTTAGAACATAAGGAACCATGAATTCTGAGGCATACCAGGAGCCTCTTGAACAGTTTGTCATGTCATCTGCTAAGAAGCCAAAACTGGGTCGAAAGCAAGTCTACCAAAGAACGAGGAGAAATGAGATTTGTGTTCTACTCTCACCAAGTCAAGGATCTGACTGAAAAGAGGCAATTAAGTCTAAACACTCCTCGAGACTCACTCAATCAATAAAATCCCTTAGATACACCGTCAGGATAAGAGAAAGAATAACAGACAGATCGACCGACCGACTGATAGACAGTCTGATAAATAGACAGACCGACCCTCAGTTGTTTCTGTGTAATAGGGTTCAAGTGCCTGTTAACCTCCAGGTTATATTTCCAGTTTAATTATATGAGCTTAGAAACAGGTTTAGGTTTATCACCATCTACCAAATACCTCATTTAAGACCTATCCTAGCATATCAATCAGATGTTTTATGAGAGGTAATAAAAACTCCTGTTATATCTGCTGTTTATGTCCGTCTGTTTATGTAGTTGGAATGTGGTTTAAAACGTGTTTCAGCTCTTGTTGATGCTCCGTTTGAGTTCCTGTTTATTTAGAACAGTTTAAATACGAGATAATGCATATTATCCATCAGATAAATCATTATAAAGATGTATTACAGTATATTGGTTGTTGGTTGTTTTATGAGAAAAATGATTTCAGTGTTGCTGCATTAGTCTGTGTATTTGTTTAGAAACCTCCTGGCTTCTTGCCAGCTGTGTTCACAGAGTTTAAATGGTGTTTGAATGCGGTTTAGAGTGCTCTTATATTCCTGTTGACCTCCAATTTGAATTCTTTCTTCATTTATGGGAGTTTAAATGTGGTTTAGTAAGACACTATGTTGACATTTACTTTGTTTTTCAGTTCCCTATTTATTTACTTTAGTTTATGGAATTAAATGCTCCCTTATCTGTCTTTCATATGTGGGGTGAGGTCATATCATGGTATATCAGCTGGATGCTTCTTTTCTGATGTTCAGCATGAATTTGCTGTTCATTTATTGGCATTTAAAAGTGGTTTATAGCTTATTTTAAGTTCAAATGGATGTTAAAATAAATCCATCCATCCATCCATCCACCCACTCTTGGCTCCTCTTTGATTACCTTTATGGAGTTTAAATGGAGTTTAAAACATGATTTCTCTTTCTGAGATTCAGGATACATTTCCTGTTTACTTAAAAGTGGTTTGTAGAGCCATTATGCTCTTATGGGTTCAGTTAAGTTTAAATTGACTTTTATTGCTATCTACCTGTGTTTCTATCTATCTAGCAGTGAAGACATTTCACAGCATATCTGGATGTTTTATGGAAGAAAATATTTAGTTAGCATTGCGGCACCGACCTGTTTGCAAAGACTCTCAGCTCCTCTTCAGTTGTGTTTGTGAAGTTTAAATGGGGTTTCTCTCTTTCTGATAAGTTTGAATTTCTGAATTTAGCTAATATACTCTTGTAAAGACACACCACTATAGGGCTGATAGATTAACCGCTAGAGCTGCTCTTTTAATTATAGCGAAATTGATCATAAACACTGTGTGGCAAAATTTAATTCGGCTAAAATAAAATATTGTGTATACTGTGTAGAGTCTATATTGTACAGTGTCTGTATGTATTGTGTATATGTGGAGTCCTTGTGTATACTGTGTACAGTGCATATTGTACAGTGTCTGTATGTATTGTGTATATGTGGAGTCCTTGTGTATACTGTGTACAGAGTATACTGTACAGCATCTGTATGTATTGTGTATATGTGGAGTCCTTGTGTATACTGTGGACTATCAGTTATGTGTATATAGAGTATTCTATGTATGTGTGTGTCAACATACCTGGCCAATAAACCTGATTCTGAAGTGTACACACCCCAGATCATTAATAATGATCTGCTCTACAGCACAGTACTCTATTGACTTAAGCGCATTTTGCACTCTACACTCAAAAATTAACCATTAAATGAATCACTTTGAAGACATAGCAGCATACCGCTACCGGCTGGATGTTTTCTTTGAGAGGAATTAGTCGATTCTGTTAGCATTAGTCGATGTTCAGCTGTTTATAAGTCTCCTCTTTGGTTGTTGATTGAGTTTACATGTGGGTTAGTTTGTGTTTGCAATTCCCAGTTAAGTTATTAAGTTTTAATTCTGGTCTTTACTAAATACATCGCGGCAACGACACAGGAGTATGTCGGATGTTATGTCAGAGACAACTTAAACCTGTTAGCATTGTAGCGTTAGCATCACTCTTTAGTTACCTGTCTGGTGTGTTTACGGGGGTTAAATGTATTTTTAAAAGTACTTTTACGCGATACGTAACCTCCATCCTAGTTTTAAAGAGCGTTTACGTTGAGTTCTATAGCTTAAAATCGAATAAATATAACTAGCAAACGACGCTTAAGTTAGCTTCTCGCTAGAATGATCTTGTTCCACCTTAAATGGTGCTCCGGTTACATTCCGACGCGCAAGAAGTTGACGAATAGGGCAACGTTTAAGGTGGAACTGAAAAAATGGAAAAAGAAGCCGTGTTCGTGGAGTTCATACAGAGTTTTAAGCGCTTTTTAAAAGTGTTCTTACGCTCTTGTCGATGTCCAGTTTGAGTTTCTTCTGAGATATGCTCTTCTGGATCCTCTTGCTGAAGCTGGCGTTGCCGGCTGGCCGGCCGCAGCGCTCTCCGTCAGCGATCAGGCAGCAGCTCTGTCCGAACAGAGGCCCCGGAGCCGGCGGCCCGTCGTGGCTGTCTTCCTCCGTGCTGAAGCCGTTCATACCGTCCTGGCCTGGGCCCAGACGAGCCGAGGGTGAAAGTGAGAAACCGAAACCGAGCTCAGCTAGATCCCTAAAGCTGCTTTAGCTAGTGCAGCTTGTTTACCGTGCGGTAGCTGGTAAACATCCACAACACAAGCGCTGCTCTCTGATCAACAGTAGTGCAGAGAGGGGGCAAACCAAAAACTGGCATATGTGAGACTCAATGTCTACTAAATTCACCAAGCCGACCTATTTACCTCCTTAATATGCCGCGTTCACACGCTACCGTGTCAAATTCGATGTTTTTAAAGCGTAAAATCCTTTTAAAAAGCTGTTTCACTCAAAGAGAGTGTCCTAGCTGCAGTCCTGCACCGGATGCACCCCACCTCCAAGCCCATTAGTCAATTCCTTAAACGGGCGGGCTCTAGCGGCAGATTTCCGGCCTCTGATTGGCTGAAACATACGTCGCTCGTCCCTGCACCACTTCCTGGTTGCACCGTGTGATTGTGAGCTGGTGTACACGCTGCAATACAACAAGGTGAATCAGAATTTGCTTCACCAATGCAAACTAAACCATAAATCACTCCCACAGACCGAGATCCATCTTCACACACGCTCCTAGAATCAGAGAAAAACTAAGTTTGGGTACGTTAGATGCGTACAAAGAAAAGACAGGAGAGCTTTAAACGAATCTCAGACTGGCGCACTTTCTGCAGCTATCGATGTACAGCCTTAGTTTTATTTTAAACCCATCAGAAAGTGAGTTTTGTGTTTGTGATTTATCAGAAAGCTGAAATCAGCTCCGTCCTACTGCTCGAATGCCGGGCATGTTAGAGGTTTTGACACAAACGCTGACAAAGGGCGTGACTGTACTCACCTCCGGCCACAAGGGGGCGGTAGAGTGACACAAAGCTGACGGCTGGGTAACTTAAATGTCACATATCATGGGAAACAGACTTATTTCCACAAATATTATTTTAAAAAAAATGTCAATAAACAGTGAAATATTATGTCAACATTGTTAAAGCTTCAGTCTATATAATGAAATTGAGCTAAATGTAGTGATTTGTGATGTCACATAAGCACCACATTAAATATTAATATAAGCAACAAGAGTAATGACTAACCTCCTGAGGCTCGGACTTGCTTGGTGTGGAATTTTAATTTCTCCTAGCTCTTTGTGATTAATCGGACCTAACAAGTATAAAAACTAACGTTGTCTTTGTACAGGAAGTTGTTTAGGCAAAAAACGATGTCTTCATATGAGACCAAAGGGTCAACGTTTTAAAAAGTATCATGGTGCAGAGAAGCAGAAATGTAATGTCCTCATCTGAGGACGCCAGGGTCTCAGCTCATAAAAATCAGTATCTTTATTTGTGGGGCACTTTTCATATCGGTGGCATCACTCAGTGCTTTACAAATGGGCAGTAAAGCTTAATGATAACAGAAGAAACTAAATAATAACAGAAAAATATACAAATGGTGATGAGAACCAGGGGTCTCCATGTCTACAACGAACATATAGACATTTATACTATCTAAACTACCAGTGGACCTACACATCAATGTTTGACGACGGGAAAAAAATTTTTCTTTTGGGGGACTAGTGCAGCATGTATCCTAGGGCTGCCCTCTAGATGTCGACGAGTCAAATCGTCAGTCGGAGACCCTTTAAGTCGACTGAGAACCTTTAAGTCGATTGACTACAGTGAACTTTTTTTCACTTTCATTAAACAGACTAAAGCTTACTAAAATGCACAAGAACTTTAGGAATTTAAAATACATTTTAATCATTATTAAAAGGGAATAATAAATATATATGTAAGTTCTAGCTTGCTAAAAATTAAATCCACATGACAACGTGCGCTGGCGGTTCACCGTTGAAGGAAGCTAAATCTGTGAAGCTGAGAAACAGGGTGGAACGATGTCTCAGAGAAAGCCTGGAGGAGGTTTTGAAGAAGAGAATCCGAACAAATTAAACCTAATCCAGCTCTTTATTTAGTCAGACATCCAACACTGCTTCAAACGAGGGAGCTGACTTTCGTTTCAGACGTAATGGCTGTTTGCGGTAAAGGAAAAACGGAGAGAAGACGTTTGTTTTATTATAATTCCATTACTTTAGAACCTAAATTACAGATATGTTTATTTATTCGTCTACAGCTAAGATTATCTTTATTTAAAGAGTACAGTCACTTAATACGCCCGCCGATAAACGAGAGATAATTATTCCAGCGCGGGGAATATAATAAATGGTTTCAGGTCTACCATTCTTCTCTTCATCTATAAATAATTTAAATATGGACTAATTTGGTTTTATATAGCAGTTTATTATTTATGAGAGATGGAAGATGAAGGGTCCTCCTACTGAAGAAGCTGTTAGGAGTGAAATTAAAAAGACTATGAGCTATAAGCGCTAATGTTTAGCATAAATACGCGCTGCTGCCCGACGCTATATTCTGTATATAAATCAGGCTCCAGTTCAGATCGATCATCATACACTCCGTCTCTTTAAGTTCAGAAATATGTTCCTGTGACTCTGCTGACTTTCTAAAAGAGGAGGACATCAGATCTGAAACGTATGCAGACTGATTTACTGATTACTAGATAATGTACATGGAGAAGAAACATGAATGAATAGTCGGAATCGTCGGCTTGGATGGGCGAATCTGATTCGAGTGACAAAATTCTGAGTCGGGTACAGCCCTAATGTATCCCTCCACCAGGAATGGAGTTTAAGTCTGAAATCTTCTCCAAAGTATCATAAACAGCGTCTTCAACATCAGACAACGCATTCATAACCATCTCATGTAGTAACTTTCTGTGAGGGAGCTTTTAGAGGTGGACATCTGGTTCCATTCACCACTACTGTGAACATGTCTAAAACGGTTAATCATGCAGTGATTATGGCTTTACCATCATGTGCTAAAGTAAGTTAGAGCCTGTAGAGTTCTTCAGGAGAAGGATTTAATGAAGGTAGAACCACAAACATAAGAAGATAAGAGTTTATTTTACACTTCAGAGAAAATATTTTACAGTTCCAGTTCACCTGCACGGTGCTCCATATCTCAACATCCGTACAGACTGTTGTTTACGGTTGTATAAAAATAGTGTCCCGTGTGATTTCCCACACATTAAAATTGCACAAGCTTTCATGGCTGATGTCAGTAGCTGACATACGGCGACACCTTTAAAAATCAGCTTTCATTGAAAAAGTTATTCATTAAAAATGTGCATTTTACAAAATAGAATCTTCTTAACACCCTAAAAAGTTTCCCTTCACCTTGATTAGAATAAAAACACCTCTAAAAATGCAGTGGGCCACACAAACACCACAGGACAGACGGAGTGCAAAGCCAAACCAAACACAAAGAGACTTCTGAGCTGACATTCCTGATCTATTCAAGTTTATACGCCCCACAGCAGCGTCTTCCATTCGCTGTAGGACTGATCCAATACCTCACACTGCAGAATCAAATGTACAGGATAACTGCTGTGTGGTGTCCCAGTGTCTCCCCCTGCTGGAGGCGGGTTTAATCATCTCGCCAGTCACCTAAATCGAGAATTTTAGATTCGAAGAAAATACAAAAATGGCAAAGCAGAAAAAAAAACATGGATCTCTTAAGCTGCGCCTGGAACCATCATGATGCAGATCATACTTACCAGTGAAGTCCATCCACTCCTACAGCACCAACACTGTTCACAGTAAAGAAGCCAATAAAAGGTTCTTTGGAGGGAAGCAACAAAGTAGCATGTATGGTTCTCCAAAGAAGAATGTGAAAAGCGTGACTTAATGGTTCTATACCAGTTAAAGGGTTTTAGCTAGAACTGTACATTTAAGCCATAAACCGTTTAGGATTCTCTACTTCAGTCAAAGCTAGTCACTGGCCACTTTATCGAAAACACTTTCCGTTGGTTGGACATTTGTGGGTAGCCGTAATGACCTGAAATCCTTTTGATGATATAAAGAATCATTCAGGAGGTTCAATACAAACATTTTCATATCACTACTAAACCAAAAGGAATTTTAATATATGGGCGGAGCCTTGTTATAGCCACACCCTTGCATTTTTAGAGCAGGAAGTGAGGCTGCATTCCTGTCCCTCATAACCCCATGGTGACTGTTTAACATATTACATTATTCCGACATGCTTCTATAAGGAAACAAAAGTCACGGTTCTATATATGATCGCTTTCCTTAGAAAAGAACCCAGGAATAACCCCTTCTTTAAAAAGCAAAGGTGTTTCCAATAAAATGGCCAAATGAATATAGGTACAACTTAGCAACTTCCCAATAAACTAGACACTTGATGCAGGGTCAGTGGTGCCAAACCCGCTACCGAAATGCAATCAGTTACAGCTGCTGTCATTATCAACACTGCTCCTAATACATCCCATAATAATCACTTGTTCATTGGAGAAGTTGAATACCACGCTGCGGAAAATGAAAATACAGGGATTAAGATCAAACAGAGATGCTAATTAAAATGCTAATGCGAGACTAGCGCAGGGTCCGTCTGGCCTCCTTACAGCCATTAGAAATGATGCACAAAATACCAAACGGCCTCAACATGATCTAACTGTCTCAAACAGTCTGGGCATAATTCATCACAACCGGGCCAGACTCAGAACAGGGTCAAACTGGATCAGCCTTGATCAGAAAGATCATCTCAGAACAGATATGTCCCATAAAATTAGCTGCTGGCTTGGTTCCATGGGTCAGTCTGGGAAAGATGCGGTCTGAGCAACCATAGCCTTAGACTAGAACTAACGTTAGCTACACATCACGGCAGTGAAATGAAAGGGAGTTAGCTAGTAAAGATACAAGCTAGCTGCACCCATGAGCAAGGATAAGCATTATCTTCCATTCCTTCATTCTTCTGTAGTAGGGCTGGGACTTTATGATTTGCAAGCGAAGTAATGAACTGGTACAGTTATGGACAGCTGTAGTTTGCATTTGCACCAAAGGGGGGCGACAAATCCAACAACATTTTCACACCAAGTCTGACTTTTACAGGCAAAAGCAAAACGAAACATCAAAACAAGTAGTGAGATGTGTGAACGTAAACATCAATACTGATGTCTTCTTTAACATCAGAGCTCATGGCTGTAGTTTGTTAAGCCGGCTGACTAGATGACTAGATGTCCTCATTTGCCAGCAAAAAACGGGGACTGTCCTCAGCTGGAGTTGTCCCTGGTTTTTTGCAGTGTGAATTAAAAACCCCAGAAAGTTGGGCAGATGTCTTGTGCTTGTTTTAGCTGACAGAGGGAGCTGCTGACCATTTCTACCACTCCGAGTGGCCGAGAACACTGCTGTGTTAAGCTCCAGCAGAAGCCTGCAAGTGTCTAGTGCGCCCACATCATCACTACTAACGTCTTTTCAGGACACAAGGTAACCCAGGGGTTAAAAGCAGGAGGGTAACAGGACCTGATATCGTACTACCAGGCGATGGTAGGTGTCTGACTTGTAGACATACAGTCTACTTGAATGGAGCTCTATGTTATCTAGAGCAGTGCCATTTTTTCAGCATCTATATATGACAAATGGTATATGCTGATAACAACATGTCTGTCTCTCCAGAACTGGAGCCCAGGAGTGTGTCTCAGGGGTGTGTTTAGGGTCTGGCTATTGGGCGGTAGCCAAGGATCTTTACTCTGTAGTCATAGGTCTCTTTTTAATACATAAACATTTGATATGAATATGAATTATGGGCTCAATCAGTGACTGGATCTTTAGTGGTAAACGTGTCTCTGCCTATGCTGCGGAACTTTTCACTCTTTTGTACTCACTGCCTTGATGTCTAAAAAGTAAGTCACTATCTCGCAATATGGATACAAATTATTAATACTATCTTTATTGAGTGTAGTCCAGAGTTTACCACAGCTTCACTCACCTTCGTAGCTGCTGTATGAAGCTGTATTGTGTTTATTTACTAACACTGTTTACAAATGGGGAACTGCATAGATTAAAACATGGAATATCTTAATGATATATTGGCCACTGAATTAGAAGTGTCCCCAGATTTCATCGAACATTTATTTCTAGAAATTCCAATTGTTGTGGAATATTTCACTGTTTTATAGATATTTTGACTCATTTGTTGTAAAAAAACAAAAAAACAAAACAAAAACAAAAAAATCTAATCATGGCTAATCATACCAAGGTGTACAAAATGCACAAAATCTGGCATTGCTCCTTTTGACACACCACATCTATTATAAGGACCATCATTTGTGTTCTGGTTCCATAAGGTGTGCAGTGCTTGGACCCTGGCGATTGCCACTTGCTGTGTACTTTGTAGGCAATTGTTTAGCTGCTAGAGTCTGCAGAAATTAACATGTTCTACAGCAGTTCCAGACAAATATTAAATGAAAGCCGATTGTTTTGGTTGTAAACGATAATAATTTCCATATATTAAACTTTTTTGCTTGCTGGTGTAGGAAAGTTACTGTAGAAAGACATCTGAATAAACAAAAATTAAACTTCAGCGCTCAAGAAACATGTCTAACTGTTCATGTTTCAGTAACATTGTATTGGTTCTTATTGGCCAATAGAAATTAAAGCAGAACCATTAAGATTGTTGTTAAAACTAAAATGTGTGGGGTTACTGAGTGTAGTCACATTGTATGTTGTATATATTAAACAGGTTGATGTTTGGGTATTAAATGATCTCAAAATCAACACCATACTGATGAAGGCCTGATGACAATAGTAGATAATTTAGTTGCATCCTCAGAAGACACGACTTTCACCATGTTTTGACTGAGTTCTCGTTGAATTCTTGTTTAAACAGCAAATCCCCAAAACATACACAGTGCTTTATTTATTATGTCTATGGGTTAAGTAATGACCAAGCAGCTGGTGTGCTTGGCAAAAAGTCCCGCCTTCCAAAATAAAAAAAAATGACAAAGTCTACACTATTAATGTAAATGGCCATATTTAGTATTCATCGTACACAGCACTGCTGCAGAGTCAGTGATTAACTACAGCAGAACGGGCCATTAACCAGTGTCTTTGTTTTCCAGTCACTCTGGTTAGAAGAAAAATGGGAATTGGTCTACATTACTATAGAATGGATCCACTTTTCTCTTTCCTTTTGTCTTCTTCCCACAAGTGTTCAATATAAAGTGCATCAAGGCAAAAGTTCCAGTGCTTTAAATCTCACATCCACTTTTTCCCTTAGTAAAAAATCAGCTTGGTGTGAAAATATCCCAGGACTAAATATACTTTCTGATCAGAGACGGGAGCTCAGAAACGCTTATGCATACAAAACGAGGAACGGAAAGATCAATTCTATCGTCGTTGATAATCACTAATAAGTGGTCCCAGCCCTACATTTCAGTGGTTTCTGCAAAAAGCTGCAGCTGCAATCAAAATAATAAGCCCACAACAACAAAACAATGGCCCATTTCTGGCCACTTTCAGCAGGGAGGAATGCATCATCTGAAATGTGGTCCATGCATCTGGTTCAATAATTTAGGACCAATCAGAAAAGATCAAACACAACAGAAAAGAAAGAAAGAACACGAAGGAAACAGAAAGACCGTGTTCAGTGTTGTAGACGCAGATCTACATTCACAGATCACTTTACCTTCCACTCAGTCTGTGTACAAAAACACCAGGAGCATATTTAAACGCTGTGCCGGGTGATACAACGTTCTCTAACAGCAAGGCACGAGGACTGGATTCAAGTTTAACAATCATGAGTGCTTTATGCATCAAAACAAAGGGAAAGGCGCCGCTGGGTTCCTCCAGAATCGAATGATAACCAGCAAAGCACGCACAAGTGCGCTCCATTTCACTCCATTTACTGTTAAAGTCCCTCCGTCTGACTCTGATCCGCTGCTTTACATGGAATGGGAGCTTTAGTGCATCGGAACAGCCTCGACTTTAATTGCACTGGGGCCTGAAACCACAACAAGGCCGAGTTTGAAGCCAAAGCAGTCCAAACCTGTGATGTGCCATCAGTCTCGTCTGGCTGGGCTCCTGATCTCTGCTGGGAGATCCCGTTATTAAGCACCCGTCAGGTGAACAGGGAATAATGAGAATGATGAGCCTGGTGGAAATGTCTGAGGAGAGATGAAGGAAACTTCCAGGAGACTGAGCCTCTTTCTTCTGGTTTACTTCAGGGCTCTGGGTTAACGGCTGCTGGCTATGCTGAGGTTTATCCATCATGGACCATGGAAAGACAATGTAACATTAGCCAGTAATGTTATCTATGCTAATGTTACCCGAGTTACCAAAAGCATGGTAAAAATGAAGAATATATTAGTTTGAACAAAAATCAGCATTAGCTAACATTATAAGCCTAATGATGACTAGCTCGCTAATTTATCATTAATGCATTGAGATAACAATAAAACTGTCATATTGCACAACTCTAGTTGCTGTTGGGTTAACCAAAATCACACTGTAATTTCATTTGTATTATTTCTGACTAAAACAAGCGGTGAGATTTTGGGGAAGTTAGATTCTTAATAATAACATTGACATAAATAAAGCTGCCCTGATAGCAGGAGGATGGCGGATCACTGCTGGACCTCTGTTAGCCCACTAATAGCAAAGCAGGTGCTCCGCTGGTGTTTTGCTCAGCGTCCAATAAAATTAGCTTAGTAAATCATTTTTACTTCACGCAAAAAAAGTTTTATATCAGGCTCCGTTCAGGATTGTTATATTTTGTTCTCTCAGTTGTGTCAAATATTTGTCTTAATTTATATTCCACAATATAAAAAAAAACTGTGCATTTAAAATCTGTTTAAGGTGATCAAAAACTAGTTAGCCAGTGGTTATCTGGGTGGTCCGAGGGTAGACCACAGTTGTAAACAGTTAGCGAGGAACTGACATATGCTTGATATCTGGGTAGCTAGTGAGTTGGACAAAACTGACAGCTAACTAGCATTAGCAAGCTAACATTGTCTAGTAACCAACAGCAAGGATATAAATTAAGCTAGCTATCTGACCACATGAGATAAAAACACGAGTCTTGCACCTAACCAACATCAGCACTACTCCCCTAAACTATGACTCTTTTTGGGCACAGCTGGAAGTTTATGCTAACTTGACTAAAATCTAGTAGTACTTAGCATTTCCTTATGATGTTAGCAAACACTTGGGAGCCAAGCCACCAATAGCAATGACAGAAATAAAGCTAGGTAGCTGGCTAGTCATGGTCATTAGCTAGAAGGACAAATCTGGAACCAGCTTTAGTGAGCCAGCATTTCCTTATGTTAGCAAACACTTGCTAGCCAAGCTACCAACAGCAATGACAGAAATAAAGCTAGGTAGCTGGCTAGTCACTGTTATTAGCTAGAAAATGGAGTGTTTAACTAGTATTACAGAGTTTCCTAGTGAAACTATGACTGTTTTAGCTAACATGGTTGTCATATGACACTGTTTTGATGTTAAGCTGGTGAAAAAACGTTATTCTGCATGTGTTTTTGAGATATTTCTCTGTCATTTCTCTGGTGTTGCTCTTCATATCACGACCCTGTGTGAAAAGCCACAATGTTCCGTCAGTTGTTTGTTAGAAACTAAGGGCTACACATCATCCACTTCATCTCCCTTTACATCAGATTCCTCGCTTTGGCTTCAGGCCCCAGAAGTCCACGTCCCAAAGCCCCAGTGGGCTCAGTGTGCTGAGCTTCAGGAGTCCTGGTTGCGGTTAAACTGCTCCAGAACGGTGGAGTTGGTCCTTTCGAAAATCCACTGCTGGCTGGGTGAGCTGGAGTCACAGGAGTTCATGAAGACTCGTTTCTCTGTGGGGTTATGGTCTATACAGCTGTTGCTGATGGGGTGGTACAGAGTCTTATCCTGCATGGAAACAGACACAAGAGTACAGGAATAAGGCATAGAGAGATGTGGAAGATGGATTCTAGCTAGAAGGTGGCTAATACATGACTTTAGCAGTATGGTGGCTAATACATGACTTCAGCAATACTGCCATATTTTGTCATAGAAGTCCATCAGAACCGGCGCTAATTGTTTTTTAATACTGTTAACTCATTTACACAGTGCAGGCTGAAGCATATCATTTTCGTTCTAATACAGGTAAACCGGACCAACACTTGAGGAAGAGCTATGGATATCTTAATCAGCAGCAAACTAAAAGCAGCAGCGGGCTGAGCCCAACTCCTGAACAACAACAACCAAACACTATAATCCCCCCTCCACCAAAGTGTACACTCGATACAATGCAGTCAGACTAGTACTGTTCTCCTGTCAACCGCCAAACCTAGACTCATCCATTGGATTGCCAGACAGAGAAGAGTGATTTATCTTTACACCACTGCATTCAACACTTTACACTGCATTGTCTGGAGGTCTATAGTGATTGCAGAAAGTTGGAGACCTCTGCGCAAAGTTGGAGACCTATGTGGCTTACCTGACCCCACTGACCCGACCCCGCTTTGTCATTTAATGTGGCCTACCACTTTATTCCGAATCACTTCCACTTTGTTATAATCCCCAATTCCAGTTAATATTTAGTAGGAAGGAAATTTCATGACTTGACTTGTTGCACACACTGAGCTCCTGAGAGCGACCCATTCCTTTACTAATGCCTGCAGAAGAAGTCTGCATGCCTAGGTGCTTGGTTTTATACACCTGTGATCATGAAAGTTATTGGAACACCTGAGTTCAATTATTTGAATGGGGCAGTGAATACTTTTGGGAATATAGTGTACATAAAATTGGTAAATTGAGTGGAAGTCACACACCTACAGATTCAGCTACTTCCTTCACACTATGGTCTTTGGCACGCCCAAATGCAGTTACTTCTTTTAGCCAATCATTAACATCTGCACCAATCATTAACATCTGCATTGGAGCCATTTTTCACACATGGAACGAGATATTCACTGCACTGTACCACCTCTTCCCAATCTATGGATCCCACCACTCACACCCCACTAGTTTTAATAGACCCATAAACTTTGTGTAGTGCCATCTGCAAGAGCCTGAAGTTATTACCACCACCTTAAACCTGTAAGGTGACTCATTTTGAGTAACACTGTTTACCTTCCTGTAGCGCCACAGCTGGTTTCCTTTCATGCCGTGACAGTCGTACAGCGTTACGGGACTGTTGTGTGAGATGGCATCGAAACATACTTTTTTAGTGTGGAGCGGGTCACCGACCCTAATGTCCTCCCTCCAGCCAAATGTAAACACCTGGAGAAAAAAGATACACCGGCTGAGATACAAGGAAAAAGTGATTAAAGTAACATTAAACAGTGACGTACCCACAGAGATATGCCATGAAGCATCTAGACAACCATTATTACTCAGGAGATGTTTATGAGATCTGATATGAGATAATCCGCTTCATAAGGCAGAGAAAGATCAGTTGGATTGAGAATTATAAATACTGTTATTCATTATACTCCCTCAAAAAAGGTGGTTCTCTAGGAAAGGTTGGTTTTTAGTAAAGAGAATGGTTCAGTTGAGAAATACAGTTCTTCATCAAACCTTCTCATGCTTACATGGTCCTCTGCATGGTGAAAATGTTATTCAGATTGATGGACAATGTACATGGTTCTATATAGAACCTTTTCATGCTGATACAGCATACAGAGCCTTGTCCTTCTGACACTGTAACAGCAGGATCCTTTTTGGTGCTATATAGAACCCTTTTTTAAAAATATACCAGATACCATTTATATTTCTGTTTGATGTTGGGACATGTTGGGACCAGATAAATATAATAGAGCTTGTTCCACAGGTGACTTACCTGTCCATGACTCCAGGCTGCTTCTCCTCGTCCTTTGACACACGTCTCCACTCTGAGCGGAGAACCGGAGGAGAAGTGTTTGCTCTCCATACACAACCCACTGCCAACGTTCCGCAGCTGCACAACACAAACACGTATGGGTCAGAACCAGTACATCAGCTCTCAGTCACAGCGACCAGAATGACTTAGACCTGTTGATAACCTTGTTTACGCCTACCTTCAGAGTAACAAGAAATATTAATATAATTAGTATTTAATAAATAAATGCAGACTCAACAAATACATAATTTGAATAACACATAATTATTTAATAAAAGCTATTAAAAGGAAATTCGAATAAAGTCACCCACAATTTCTTTCAGAATAATGAGAAATAATGAATATTAAATTTAATTATTAATGACAAACAATGAATGAATATCTAATTACTGATGTATGCGCCTCCTCTATGGGAATAATAATGAATGTATAATTGAAGCAATTAATGAAAAATTAATTTACACACACAAACATTCCCTAGAAGTAGTGATACTAACAATTTAAATACTTCATAAATACTTAACACAGTTAATCTATGTTTATTTAAAGTTGTACAACCCCCTAGAAGTAACAGTAATAATTAATATTTAATTTACATGATAAATTAATATTTGATTAAACTTTAGATGTTACGGCTGTCAGGAATAGGAATTATAATACAATTGTAATTAAACAATTAATGTGTTTAATTAAATGCATTTTAATTGTTCAATTATATTAATATTATATTTATTATATGAATTGTGTTTATTTTATAAAAATGGGAAAATGTTTATCAACAAATAATAAATACAATTGTTTGACTGAACTGTCGGCACCAGAGTAATAATTAATATTTAATTTAACTAAGTGATTAATATTTAATTAAATCTGCATGAATAAATGAATAAATGCTTGATCAAAGCTGCACGTACCTCGCCCCACGCCGCAGCTGGAGGCTCCACAGGTGGGTAGTGTTTGGGCAGGTCCCAGGCCACATCCGTCATGAACCATTTAAAACTCTTACAGTTCAGTCTGGCTCGCAGCTCCTTCTGTGCAGTTACATCCCCTGCAGACAGGTGGCGATATTCCGGGCGCCGCTGGTAAATGTATTCGGCGTATTCATCCATCCACACCTCCGCCACACGCTTCAGATTCTACAGAGGGAGACGGCACAGAGATTAGAGAGACTCCGCCCACAAATGGCTCTACATTTACAGCTAATAGTTTACACACTTAACCTAATAAGAAACTGTAGAACATGACAATTATCACATTATTAATTAGAGTCTATGATAATGTACATATTCATATATCTTTGAAGTATATATCAAATTAAAATTCAGAGCACAATTTGCATTTTCCTTAAATTATTTATCACCATAATTATATTTATATCGCCCAGCTTGGTGGGGGACACTGCTCTGATGCCTCCTGCGGTAATCAGACATGTGAAACGTTAAGGGTGTATATGCGCAGGGTAAAATAAGGTTAGATCTATACAGGTGCAGTACCACCTCTGACCACGGGGGCACTGCAGCACACACAGAACACAACAGCCCATTCTTTCATCTCACTACACTACACTTTACTCTATAGTCCTTTCCTGAATTGTTGGATCCAGCCCTATAAGACAAAGAGAGAGAAAGAGACTGGAAAAATAAAGAGAGCAGAGAGAGAAGGGGTGGGGTGGTGGTGGTGGTGGTGGTGGTGGTGGTGGTGGGGGGGGGGGGGGGTTTGCAAGAGAGAGAGAGACAGAGAGAGAGACAAAGAGAGAAGGAAGAGAGACAAAAAGAGAGAAAGAGACAGAGAGAGAGAAAGAAAGAGACAGAGGGAAAGAGAGAAAGAGAGACAGAGAGAGGAAAGAGAATGAAGAAAGAGAGAGGGAGAAAGACAGATGGGGAGAGACAGAGAGACAGGAAGAGAAGAGAGAGAAGAGAGAGAGGGGGCAGAAAGAAAGAGGGGAGAGAGAGGGTGGGGGAGAGAGTAGAGAGAGGGGGACAAAAAGAGGAAGGAGACAGAGAGAGATATAGAGGAAGATGGGAGAGAGAAGAGGGAGAGAAGAAAGACAGAGAAAAAGTGGAGAGAGAAAAGAGAAAGAAAGACATGGGAGAACAATAGAAAGAAAGAAGGAGAGAAAGTTACAGACAGACAGAGTAGGGGCTTTGTGTCTAAACTAGCAGACCTCCTGCTGAGGGTGAGGGTCTAGTCTGAGAGCGAGTGGGCTGGAGGGTCCTGCAGTAAAAGCTCCATTGAGGAAGGAATTTAATTCACACAGATGAATCTACAATGGAGTCCATTAATTCCAAATTCATTAACATTCCTGCTGTATCCAACTCCAAACCCAACCGAGAGCCTCCTTCAGAATGGAGGAGAGGACGCCGCAGCAGAACCTCCCTTCACACAGACTCCAGACTGCTTTCAGCAAACACACAGCCCTGAAACACTGCCTACAGAACGGTCCGGTGTTCAGCCTCACTCACAAGACAACATCTCACAACTTATACAGATGTGGGTGTTCCCAAACCGCCCCCTGAGGAACACCACTCTATTATCTGTTTACATACTGATATCACATGACATTTGGTGGTCAATGCCTACAACTGATAATTCCAGAGAAATTCACCATTTCACCTGCATTTCTTGAGAAATCACACTCACACACTCTCTCAAACACACACACACACACACACACACACTCTCTCAAAAACACACACTCTCAAAAACACACACTCTCTCAAAAACACACACACACACTCTCTCAAAAACACACACACACACTCTCAAAAACACACACACACTCTCAAAAACACACACACTCTCTCAAAAACACACACACACACACACACACACACACTCTCTCAAAAACACACACACACACACACACACTCTCAAAAACACACACACACACTCTCTCAAAAACACACACACACACACTCTTTCAAAAACACACACACACTCTCAAAAACACACACACACTCTCTCAAAAACACACACACACACTCTCAAAAACACACACATACACACACACTCTCAAAAACACACACACACACACACTCTCTCTCTCAAAAACACACACACACACACACTCTCTCTCTCAAAAACACACACACTCTCAAAAACACACACACACACACTCAAAAACACACACACACTCTCTCAAAAACACACACACACACTCTCAAAAAAACACACACACACACACACTCTCTCAAAAACACACACACACACACACACTCTCAAAAACACACACACACACACTCTCTCTCAAAAACACACACACACACACTCTCTCTCAAAAACACACACACACACACTCTCTCTCTCAAAAACACACACACACACACACTCTCTCAAAAACACACACACACACTCTCAAAAACACACACACACACACACACACTCTCAAAAACACACACACACTCTCTCAAAAACACACACTCTCTCTCTCAAAAACACACACACACTCACACACACTCTCTCAAAAACCCACACACACACACACTCTCTCAAAAACACACACACACTCTCAAAAACACACACACTCTCTCTCAAAAACACACACACACACACACACACACTCTCAAAAACACACACACACACACTCTCTCAAAAACACTCACACAATCTCAAAAACACACACACACTCTCTCAAAAACACACACACACTCTCTCAAAAACACACACACACTCTCAAAAACACACACACACTCTCTCAAAAACACACACTCTCAAAAACACACACACACACACACACTCTCTCTCTCAAAAACACACACACTCACACACACTCTCAAAAACACACACACACACACACACACTCTCTCAAAAACACACACACACACACACACACACACACACACACACACACTCTCTCTCTCAAAAACACACACACACACACACTCTCTCAAAAACACTCACACAATCTCAAAAACACACTCACACACTCTCTCAAAAACACACACACACTCTCTCAAAAACACACACACACACACACACACACTCTCAAAAACACACACACACACACTCTCAAAAACACACACACACTCTCAAAAACACACACACACACACTCTCAAAAACACACACTCTCTCAAAAACTCACACTCTTTCAAAAACACACACACACTCACACTCTCAAAAACACACACACTCTCAAAAACACACACTCTCTCAAAAACACACACACACACACACACACACACTCTCTCAAAAACACTCACACTCTCTCAAAAACACACACAGACACACTCTCAAAAACACTCACTCTCTCTCAAAAACACACACAGACACACTCTCAAAAACACTCACTCTCTCAAAAACACACACACTCTCTCAAAAAACACAACAACACTCACAACTCTCAAAAACACACACACACTAACTCAAAAAACACACACATCTCTCAAAAATAACAAAACACACACTCTCCTCAAAACACACACCACTCTCCCACCCCCCCCACAAACACCACACACAACAACAACACACACACACACTCTCTCAAAAACACTCACACTCTCTCAAAAACACACACAGACACACTCTCAAAAACACTCACTCTCTCAAAAACACACACACTCTCTCAAAAACACACACACAGTTATTTTGTTTCATCATTTTCTTTTTCATTTGTTTTTATAGTATTTGTATTAGTCTATTTCAAGTTTAGCTTGCCTGTTTATCCTTTAATGTTGTAATCTTATTATTATATCGATTTTAGATTGTTCCCGTTTATTATTTAAATCTTAACTGTTCTTTTAATTTATTTACCATTAGTCTTGTTTGAGGTTATATGTAATTTGTTCCACATAGTATTTCTTCAATGTAGTTTTACAGATTTAAATCCATTTTAATTCCTTCTTACCCTGTAGATGCAAAGGTCCAGCAACACTGTAAATGATGGTCACCCTCTATGTATTTCGGAGTGAAAAAAAGGTAGATCCATCGATTGAAAACAATCGTTTTGCGGTTGTCTGTCTACACTAAAATGTAAACGCAGCTTGGTTCTCTACTCTAGCACATACAGGAGGTAAAACACACTGATAACTTCTACTTCATCATATCTGAGCTGCAGCTCAGACTGCTCGGTCAGATTCTGAAGAACAGAGTGATCGCTAAGCTTGACTAGTGAACAACTAAACTACCTGGAGACAGTAAAGTTAAGTCTGAGATGCATGTACTATTACTATTATTATACGCAGGTATATTAGGTATTAATTAAAACTATTAATATTAATAAATCAATACAAACAATTATTCTCACCCTGGCGAGACTGACTCCTCCGGGCACTTTGTAGGGGACGTACTTCCTGTAAATGTGGCCAACCCGAGAGCAGGGGATATCCTCCATCCTCCCACCACACATCCACACCTGCAAGAGGCAAAACAGAGCTGAGCACACAGGGTGAACGTAAAACACCGCAGAGGTTCAGAGTAGGATAGAGGGGAACAGAATGAAAGAGGATAGAAGAAAACTGAATTAGACAAGAGCAGAACAGAATTCAACAGAGTTTAATTAGAATATAACAGAACAAAACAAAACATCAAAGTAGATTTGAAATTAGGGGCAATGATAGAACTAGAATATAAGAATAGAGCAGATAGCATAGAATAGAACAGAACTAGAAATAGAATAAAATTAGAATAGATGACAGTTGAAATTTAGACATAAGAATATAAACAGAACAAAAACAACAAAATAATCAGTAGATATAATAGAATTCCCACAAAATAGATACAAATAAGAACAGAAAATGAATTAGAACAGTTATACAGAAAGAAGTAAAATATAATTAGAATAGAATAGAATAGAATAGAATAGATAAAATCTAAATAACAGAAAGTAAATAGAAATAGAAGTTGAAGGAACTTTGAATGCTAGAACCATTAACTGAAGTGTAAGAAAAAGTAGGAAAAATAGGATTACAAGAAAATAATCAACATAGAATATAATAGAATCCCACAAAATAGAGTACTAGAATAGAAATGAAACAGTAGATGTGAACGGAATAAAGAGAAACAGTTAATACACAGTCTAAAACGAGTAAAAATACTAATTAGTAATAGGAATAGAATTAGAATAGAATAGGATATAGAATAGAGAAGACGTAAAATATGGGATAAAATTACATAAAATGAAAATAACAAACAAGACAATAGAACGAGAAGTAGAAGTTGATACAATATAAAGAGAAAACAAGAAACAGGAGCAGGAGTACTAAAATGAATATAGAAGATAGTAAGTACAGACAACACAACTGTGGAATTAGAATAATAGAACAGAAAACAGTGGTCCGTGTGGAAAAAAGCGAAACAAAACGTAGAACTGTCTGATATAGAAAAGTACAAATGACTCCAGACTGACATTAATTGTTTCTGCAACCTCATATACAATTTTATAAGTAAAGGACACAAAACAAACACTGATCTGGAAAGCATGCAGTGCGTATAAATAGAAAATGTACCTTGACACTTAATTGGACCCTGCTGGGGCTGTATCACAGAAGACTGAATTGACAGTCACTGATCTAAGGAGTATTCATGTATTGCATGCCATAGAGTACCGCGTTGTGCCGCGGCCGACGGATGGGTGACGGATCCCATAAACTGAGAACAAGTAGAAAAGAGATTCCCACATATCTCAGGGAACAATAGGCCAACATTTGGGATGTGGAGGCACCCAATCCGTTATTTGACTCGCGGTGAGCACCACGGTCAGGTAGTTTCTGTATATTCGTGTGGTAGGTGAATGGTGAATAGGACGTGTGGATGATGTAAACTAGAACGAAACATGAGTCATAAAATGATGAATATCAGTCCAGGCAGTGAGTCATTGACACAACAGAACCGTCTAAAAAATCACTATCGCATGCTCAGGATGTCAAACCTGATGTAGAAGACAGCGAGGAAGGTAGGAAGGAACGACTGAAGGAGATCGTTACACACAGAGTGTTCAGTCACCAGCTCAGAGTTCAGCCATATCAGCGGTTGGAGCTGACTGCTGCTGCATAGTTAGTGTTCAGTAGCATGCACAACATGCAGTCTCATAGCCTATGCAGCTCAGACCAGTCTGATTACAGCCTAGAGCCCTGGTCTTTTTCTAGACAAGCGCATCAATTCAGTCCACTAGTAGCAAGCTCAGACAGCCATTCAGCCAGAGCTAGCTCAGACAAGAGCTACGATTCTAGCCTAGGTAGCATGCTCAGCCTACAGCTCGATTCAGCTACGATGCGAGTTCACGAGCACCACATTCAGCCTTATCAGAGCATGCTCAGACCCAGCTAAATATCAGCCGTACTGAGTTATTGGAATTTTTAGAGATGCATCCAATATACAGACCCTAGAGCAGCTCAGCTATGCTAGTGCACATCAGCCCTAGAGAGTTCAGATACAGCTGGACTGCAGCCTAGACGTGCGATCAGATCAGATCATTAACTATCGTGACTTTGCTGCGAGGCAACCTTGGCTTCTGAGCTCCTGACGGCTGTCACATACACCGCAGGGGGAGTAAGCTCAATCCGCGTCTCAGCACTAGGCACAGACACACACACTCTGAGCTCCACCCGTACATCAATGCCCATCCTGACGCCCATAGAGCACGCCCCATAGCCCCACGTGTTCTGAACTTATGACGCTAACTCTCACAATCCTCGCTTACCTAACCCTCTAACACTCCGACGTCAATCCCCTCAATACGAGATGGAGCTGCCGCATTAACAGCGAATACACTAATACCTTCACCATCACGCCTCCCGCTCAGACACGCCCAGTTTACACACATCCATCGCAGTGCCGCACGCTCCAATCATCCTTCCCTAATATTACACAACCCCTACCGTTTAACCCTAGTCTGGCCTATAACCGTGACACCACCCCCACCTCCCAAAACAAACCAACCAAAATGCTACTCCCACTGCCATTAAAAGCACGCGAACAGACCCTACCTACAGTACAGCACCCCAGCCCACCACCTTTTACACACCACGCCCACAGCCCCACGATATACGTGACATATAAATTTTAGACCCAAAACCCATAACCTCCACTCAAGTCCTTCAGTCATAACTGGTGCTCCAGTGTCCTGAAAATTCTAACAATCACATAGCACCATGACCCCTGCAAGCCTCTAGAGCACAAGCCAACGTCAGGCTAGCTCTAGGGATATAATCGACTACGCATCAGTGGGTGTCATATCCAAGAAGCAACTCTAAGTATACAGCATTGCTCCGAACTCACTGTTAATTTTTTTTTGAGAAACACGATATCAATTAAATAGTCAGCACCATGACGATGATACTGGTATCCATGCGAAGCACCGGGGGATGAACGAGCGCTCGCCGCACTGATGGGCGTAATTTCGTCTTTAAAGTTGTGTCAGTCGAGCTTTTTTTTTGCTATGCTGTTGACTCGTTACCTATGCTTGCTGTATGTGTCCAGGTTACATCAGCCTGAGCTGAGCTGGTCAGTCAAATCAGTGGTCAATAAGATGGATAAGCTACAGGGGAATAATGAGAATTACGTTTGGCTCTAGAAAGCAGAAACTGCCTTAGTATTCCAGCACGAGGCCTCCAAGCGATAAGTGGCAGATTCTTACTAGTGCAAAAGCTCAGATCATGTCTTGCTTAACTCGTTGGCAATAAGACCGGTATCAATAAGACCTTCCGAACCCATCGCCATGTGCTCTGCCATCTTGGCAACCATGCTCGGATACAAGCACATGCTGGCGCTGAATCGGGACTGTATGGAGTATAATCACCTCATCAATACAGCAGTATTGATCCTCACAACACTGATACTGCTGAACACTGCAAAACCCAGCGGGGCCCTGCAATAAATCATCTAATTTTCCAACATTATTCAACAAGTGTAAATGATTTTGGTCAGAATATTGCAGGCAGATCTGACATCATGCATTTTAAATGTTTTGCATGATTGCAATGTGGATCTAACTAACAAGAACATGGCAACATTAATGTTAACAGTGAAGACAGGTTTTTGTATGGTTAAAATGTATGTTTAAAATGCATATCTCTATATATTTACAGCTTCTATAGTAAAAAATATTCATGCATTCTTTTAAAAATGGTCTAAAAGAACATGTCATCTTTTAGAATATGCCTAAAAAACAGGTCTTAATTTAGAAATAGCCTAAAAGAATATGTCCTAATTTAGAAATGGCCTTTCAGAACAAATCTACTTTTAGAAAACGCCTAAAAGAACAGGTCTACTATTAGAAATCACCTAAAAGAATAGGTCTTAATTTAGAAATGCCCCAAAGAACAGGTCAGCTATTAGAAATAGATTAAAATTGCCTAAAAGAACTGATCATTAATAGAACAACAAATGGCAAATTAGGAGAGATCTTTTAAATGGCTAAAAAAAAATAGGTCTTCATTTAAGGCTTAATGAAAAGGGTCTTCATCCTAGTAATGGCCTAAAAAAATAGGTCTTCATTTAGAAATGGCTTAAAACAAGAGATCTTTATTTAGAAATGGCCTAAAAGAAGAGCTCTTCATTTAGAAATGGCTTAATAAAATAGGTCTCCTTTTAGAAACTGCCTAAAAGAACTGATCATCTTTTAGAAATGGCTTAATAAAATAGGTCTTAATTTAGAAATGACCTAAAAGAATAGGTCTTAATTTAAAAATGGTTTAACATTTTGTTTAGAAAAAGCCTAACAGAATAGGTCTACTTTTAGGAATGGCTTTATAAAGTAGATCTTCTTTTAGAAATGGCTTAAAAATAGGTAATCTTTTACGAAATTGATGTAATGTTCTTACTGAATAAATGTAAAAAAAATTATATTCTTAAAAATTGTATGTTTTTTTCCTTTCTTATAAGATTGTTTTCCCTCTCAAAAATGTGTGACCCATATGAACATAGCATCTTTCTTTTTATGTTTAACTTAAGTTTTTCCACTAATTATTAGTTGTGACAGTTTACACTAAATGTTGCAGACTAACTTGGACTTTATGTAAGCATACCTTAAAAGATATTTCATACTGCTCTCCTCCCCAAATCTCCAGCCCCGTGTCATATCCTCCCAGCTCCCAAAACCACTTCCTGTCCACCGCAAACAAACCTCCAGCCATCACAGGAGACCTAAAAAAACACAGACAGAATACAGTGGTCGGTCAAATACATTACAGTAAAAAAACTTGTGCCTTTAAGACCCTTCATTTATTTAATTTCCTGTCTAAACTGCCATTAAGCATAAAATATTAATCTTTCAGGAGACATCTCTGAGGAGATCTGATAGAAGATAATCCACAAGTACAGCAACAGAGAGAATGTGACTCCTAACACCACCTGAAAGACGTGGTAGACCCACCAACACTGCCCCATCAGATAAACAGCACTTAAAGCTTTCATATCTGAGAGAGTGGAGAACATCAAGCTCCAGATCTGAGAACATCTACAGGTGTTTCTGTCCATCCTTCCACTATGAGAAAACACCACAACACTACGGTGGAGCAAAGAAGCTGCTGGTGTTCTCAGAACAATGGACTGCCCACCCCAAATTCGAGAACTTCAACAGCACTGAATGTGTTTAGGGTTATCTGGATGATGAGAAGAAGCAGAACATCCTAAACCAGCTTCTAAGACTGAACTTTGGAGGTCTGCATGTAATTGAGAACTCCAGACGTTAGTTAGGCCTTGTGGTCAGAATGCCCTCCAAACTACAGTCAGACTGCAGACTTCAGTATGCAGAAATGGCCTCAGATCTCTTGCCATGTGTTCTCCAGCCTCATTAAGCTTTATAGGAGAAGATGACAGAGCTGCCGAACAACCGGCACATATACATTAGAGCAAATGATTAATTTCATTATAAGATTTATTTATTTTCCGTCACTGTACTATAAAGAAAGGCTAGAGCTTTGTTAATATGTTGAAGGAAAAATCAAAAGGATAAGCAGAAAACATGTTTCCTTGTACAGTGCTGCTTTTGTGTACTCCTTCTGCACACCAATGACCTAAAACATAATTACATAAGTCCTAAAAGTAGATAAAGAGGACCCAATCAAACAAATGAAACACAAACATCATCATCAAAAGAATAGTTGCACCCAGAAGGAATCAGCTGACAGGAATGAAAGTTGGTTGGTTGTATTGGTTGGTGTAGCTCAGCAGATAACACCACATGTGGGAGACTGGGGTTCACATGTGGGAGACTGGGGTTCACTGGGGACTATGCTGTGCTGTGCTACACCAATAAGAGTCCTTGGGCAAGACTCCTAACACTACATTGGCCTTGCTGTAATATGATTAACCTTGTAAGTCGCTCTGGATAAGAGCGTCAGCTAAACGCTATAAATGTAAATGTTGGGTAGGTTTAACATTGTGGGACATGCTAATGATGCATGATTCACGCTGGACCACACATGACGTAAGCAAGGACGGGCCTTATTGCTGTACCTGACTGACTCAACAGCCACGATTGCAGACATTCAGCAGGCAGTGATGTCCACTGGCAGGCGGCTGCACCACCCAGGACTACATGCACACAGAAAGTTACGACTGTCCTTAACACCACGTCAACATCACCAAAGACTGCAATGGTGTCGTGCCAGACTGTCATAGTGTCAAGTGACTTAGAATGGCAGCGGGCCATCTTCAGTGACAAGCCCCCCCTTTTGTCTTGGTGGAGATGACCAACAAATCCATGTGTGGAGACACCATGGTCAGCACCAAGATGAATGGTTTGTTGTCACAGAAGGCCTGGTGTCACTCCACCTCCACCCCTACCGCACCATCGGCAGGAACTGTGTGAGAATATTCGAGCTGCATGGGATGGATTATCACAGGACATTAACTTCTTACTTCTTTAACTGTTCTTTGGTAGAATGTCTTGTGTGCTTAGGGTAGTTGTCCTGCCGCATGATCCACGTTCTTCTGAGAGTCAGCACATGGACAGATGTCCTGATATTCTTCTCTAGAATTTGCTGGATTCAGAATTCGTTCTGAGCAGAAGAGAAGTGCTTACTAAAGGAGCTTCGTTAGGTTGTAAGTGATGTGCCTGTGGCGTGGTGCTATCCTCGGAGATTACATAAGGCTGTAAACCTGGCGGACCAACGGAGGGACCTGGAGCTGAAGGCAGACTGTAACGAGCAGCATGCGCTCAGTGAGAGAATTTAATTACACCTCCACCAGGCTAGTGCTAACGTCTGGAACAAGTTCAGCAGATTTCAGTCAAACTTATTCATCCAGCTCACGGTACAGACACGGAACCAAGGCCACATGTTTAATCACACAGCGCTCGGAGCAGAAGAATGTCTCCACTGAAGAAATAAAGACCAGCCTTCATAAACACTGCACTACACTTTGTTGGAGCGGCTAGAGTGAGTTTCGGGTGAACCATTAAGATGGATAAAATAAGTCTGGAGTCAGAATTGTACATGTCTGTAGTGACATTCTTAGGTGTCTGGAGTGAGTCTGGACCAAGATTCTCAGGTGGATGGAGGGAGTCTGCAGTAAGATTCTCAGGTGGATGGAGGGAGTCTGCAGTAAGATTCTCAGGTGCCTGGAATGAACCTGGAGTGAGATTCTCAGGTGTCTGGGGTGAATCTGGAGTGAGATTATCAGGTGTCTGGGGTGAATCTGGAGTGAGATTATCAGATGTCTGGGGTGAGTCTGGAGGGAGATTATCAGATGTCTGTGATTAATCTGGAGTGAGACTATCAGGTGTCTGGGGTGAATCTGGAGTGAGATTATCAGGTGTCTGGGGTGAGTCTGGAGTGAGATCATCAGGTGTCTGGGGTGAGTCTGGAGTGAGATTATCAGGTGTCTGGGGTGAGTCTGGAGTGAGATTATCAGGTGTCTGGGGTGAGTCTGGAGTGAGATTATCAGGTGTCTGGGGTGAGTCTGGAGTGAGATTATCAGGTGTCTGGAGTCTGGACTAGGATCCTCAGGTGTCCCTGTTTGAAACACATTAAAACGAACCACAGCTCAGTCACCCAACAGCCTTCTGGGCCCCTAGCTGATCCAGACTTTTGATGTAATGCATCACCAGGTGCTGAAATAAAGCCAGGACTAAACACTGAACACCTGGTGCAGGTGAGCTGCAGTAAAAGGGGTTAAATGAGGCAGTATTATCAGGGGGCTGCTCCTGAACTGTTTTTATCGGCTTTAAATGGTTTTCAATCACCAGCAGCCATTAATACACCCAGTCCCATAACCCTGCCTGTCTCGTTCAGGAGCGAGTTACTGTGATTATGTTTGTCATACGGCACTAAAACTATTTTCCAGCCGGTACAGATTCTCATTATTTCTCTCTCTTTCTCTGTACTGTGTATTAGTGAAACATTATTATTATGCTCTGCTGTAGCTCGGGGCTGATGAGGCTGGAGGAGCTGATTAAATTAATGCTGTATTATCCTCCCTCCACCTTCTTTAGGGGCAGACTGTCATTCTGATCTGAATCACACCATTCTGAGCAGTCAGTTCAGTAGAAACACAACTTTACAGTTTAGCCAAACAACTTTACAGTTCAAGCAAATACAACACTGCAGTTTAGCCAAACACAACTTTACAGTTTAGCCAAACCACTTTACAGTTCAAGCAAATACAACACTGCAGTTTAGTCAAACACAACTTTACAGTTCAGGCAAATACAACACTGCAGTTTAGCCAAACACAACTTTACAGTTTAGCCAAACCACTTTACAGTTCAAGCAAATACAACACTGCAGTTTAGTCAAACACAACTTTACAGTTCAGGCAAATACAACACTGCAGTTTAGCCAAACAACTTTACAGTTCAAGCAAATACAACACTGCAGTTTAGCCAAACACAACTTTACAGTTTAGCCAAACCACTTTACAGTTCAAGCAAATACAACACTGCAGTTTAGTCAAACACAACTTTACAGTTCAGGCAAATACAACACTGCAGTTTAGCCAAACACAACTTTACAGTTTAGCCAAACACAACTTTACAGTTTAGCCAAACCACTTTACAGTTCAAGCAAATACAACACTGCAGTTTAGTCAAACACAACTTTCCAGTTCAGGCAAATACAACACTGCAGTTTAGTCAAACACAACTTTACAGTTTAGCCAAACACAACTTTACAGTTTAGCCAAACACAACTTTACAGTTTAGCCAAACCACTTTACAGTTTAAGTAAATACAACACTGCAGTTTAGTCAAACACAACTTTACAGTTCAAGCAAATACAACACTGCAGTTTAGCCAAACACAACTTTACAGTTCAAGCAAATACAACACTGCAGTTTAGCCAAACACAAATTTACTGTTTAGCCAAACAACTTTCCAGTTCAAGCAAATACAACACTGCAGTTTAGCCAAACACAACACTGCGGTTTAGCCAAACACAACTTTCCAGTTCAAGCAAATACAACACTGCAGTTTAGCCAAACCACTTTACAGTTTAAGTAAATACAACACTGCAGTTAAGTCAAACACAACTTTACAGTTTGGCCAAACACAACTTTACAGTTTAGCCAAACAACTTTACAGTTCAAGCAAACACAACTTTACAGTTTAGCCAAACAACTTTACAGTTCAAGAAAATACAACACTGCAGTTTAGCCAAACCACTTTACAGTTCAAGCAAATACAACACTGCAGTTTAGTCAAACACAACTTTACAGTTTAGCCAAACACAACATTACAGTTCAAGTAAATACAACACTGCAGTTTAGCCAAACACAACTTTACAGTTTAGCCAAACACAACTTTACAGTTTAGCCAAACAACTTTACAGTTTAAGTAAATACAACACTGCAGTTTAGTCAAACACAACTTTACAGTTCAAGCAAATACAACACTGCAGTTTAGCCAAACACAACTTTACAGTTCAAGCAAATACAACACTGCAGTTTAGCCAAACACAACACTGCGGTTTAGCCAAACACAACTTTCCAGTTCAAGCAAATACAACACTGCAGTTTAGCCAAACCACTTTACAGTTTAAGTAAATACAACACTGCAGTTTAGTCAAACACAACTTTACAGTTTAGCCAAACACAACTTTACAGTTTAGCCAAACAACTTTACAGTTCAAGCAAACACAACTTTACAGTTTAGCCAAACAACTTTACAGTTCAAGAAAATACAACACTGCAGTTTAGCCAAACACAACTTTCCAGTTCAAGCAAATACAACACTGCAGTTTAGCCAAACCACTTTACAGTTCAAGCAAATACAACACTGCAGTTTAGTCAAACACAACTTTACAGTTTAGCCAAACACAACATTACAGTTCAAGCAAATACAACACTGCAGTTTAGCCAAACACAACACTGCGGTTTAGCCAAACACAACTTTCCAGTTCAAGCAAATACAACACTGCAGTTTAGCCAAACCACTTTACAGTTTAAGTAAATACAACACTGCAGTTTAGTCAAACACAACTTTACAGTTTAGCCAAACACAACTTTACAGTTTAGCCAAACAACTTTACAGTTCAAGCAAACACAACTTTACAGTTTAGCCAAACAACTTTACAGTTCAAGAAAATACAACACTGCAGTTTAGCCAAACACAACTTTCCAGTTCAAGCAAATACAACACTGCAGTTTAGCCAAACCACTTTACAGTTCAAGCAAATACAACACTGCAGTTTAGTCAAACACAACTTTACAGTTTAGCCAAACACAACATTACAGTTCAAGCAAATACAACACTGCTGTTTAGCCAAACACAACACTGCGGTTTAGCCAAACACAACTTTCCAGTTCAAGCAAATACAACACTGCAGTTTAGCCAAACCACTTTACAGTTTAAGTAAATACAACACTGCAGTTTAGTCAAACACAACTTTACAGTTTAGCCAAACACAACTTTACAGTTTAGCCAAACAACTTTACAGTTCAAGCAAACACAACTTTACAGTTTAGCCAAACAACTTTACAGTTCAAGAAAATACAACACTGCAGTTTAGCCAAACACAACTTTCCAGTTCAAGCAAATACAACACTGCAGTTTAGCCAAACCACTTTACAGTTCAAGAAAATACAACACTGCGGTTTAGCCAAACACAACTTTACAGTTTAGCCAAACAACTTTACAGTTCAAGTAAATACAACACTGCAGTTTAGTCAAACACAACTTTACAGTTTAGCCAAACACAACTTTACAGTTTAGCCAAACACAATTTTACAGTTTAGCCAAGCACAACACTGTAGTTTAGCCAAGCACAACACTGTAGTTTAGCCAAACACAACTTTACAGTTAAGGCAAGCACAACACTGTAGTTTAGCCAAACACAACACTGTAGTTTAGCCAAGCACAACACTGTAGTTTAGTCAAGCAAAACACTGTAGTTAAGCCAAGAACATCTTTGAAGTTTAGCCAAACACAACTTTACAGTTTACATACAAATAACAAACATTAAAGTGCAAAGTACAACCTCATGCTGTATTAAACAGCAACAACAGCAAACTATACGACTCGTATAGAACGGCAATAAAACCCAGGATGTGAAGGTGATGAAGAACCTGGACTAAAAAAGGTAATACAGAGAGCTTTCCAGGTGCAAACAGATGTTGTTCCCACACAGTCACATCATTATGAGTTCCCCAATTTACATACACATCCTGGATATAAGGAGTGAGATGGAAAAATGACAGAATGGTTAGGAATGGGTGAAAAACTGTGCTGGTCACCACAGATCAACTGCACAGCGTCTGTAGACATGCAGAAAGCTTTTAATGTATTTCTGCTTCAGTCGTATGTTTTTTATATATATATATATATATATATATATATATATATATATATATATATATATATATATATATATATATATAAATAAATTAATTATTTGATTGGTTTATTGGGCTTAAATGTGAGTTATTTTCATCCCGTCAATGTCGGCTTTCATAATTCTGAATGTTTCTGTCTCCAGACGCACTTTCACTTCAGTAAATTGCTGTAATTTCCGAGCTGTTAAGTGTCTGGAAACTTGAATAATATTGACATAAATCTCCTCCACTCATCGCAGTCTGCGCTCCATCACTGCAGTCTGCATCAGCACAGAGTTCAGAGAGGAGCACCACACATCTCCACCACTTAAACACCATCAGGGTCTGGCATGAAAACAAACCATGCATGAAGAGACACCTGTATTTTCCCAGTTTCCCTAAACTGGGATAACAGTAAATTTGAATTTTGGATTCAAAACATGGGCACCCAAGGGGTTTATAGAAAGCGCTGCTCCTTTATGTTTATGGGCCCTAAATATCTTTTAAAAATCTTTTAAAAGTAAAAAAAAAAAAAAAAGGTATTTCAAAGACATTATCAGATATTTCCATGTACCCAGTTTCATAGGCTCTATCGGTCCCAACTTTTTAATTTTTTTTTAATAACGTTAAATTTTCATTTGATATACAACAAACTTTTAAATGTAACTATTTAGATATTACACTAATCAATACATGAATAGGGAGTAAATTTACAATTGACAGTACTAGATTAAGAAGACATTTGGTGAAATTTAAAATATGATTAAGATTTTATCAAACGATGAATTGATATTTGTTATTATCAAACTGAATTATGCCATTAATAAGCTCAGAGAGATCCTAATCTTTGAAGGTTAATTAACATAAATGTCAGATTTTAAAAAACAGTATAGAACAATAATAGAACAGTATTAAAATGATAAATTATATAACACGTACATGTTTGCTTTACTTACCTAATTGAGTGGGATGGATCAGTCAGACCGGAGCTTACTAACTGACTAGGATTTAGGCGAGTCACAATGTCACATGACCTTAGTAACCCAATGAAATGCAAGGCGCAATCCTGACATACAGGGAAGACTGATAAGCTAACAGCTACGTCATTATGTCAAACCACTTGTGGCCTCAAGTACCGAGAGTTAACTGTGCTAAAAAAAGATCAGCCGGGTTGTAAGTGTTATGTGACGAACCGTGTGTAAACTACAATCATGGGCTCTATCAGAGCAACATATGGCACACTGCAGGTGGGCTTCAGCCTGCAATGCTACAGACGGGTCAGAGGCCCAAACTAGGAAAATAGGAATATTAATTCTAATGATTTCAGTTCTTACTCAAAGGGTTCGCTGGGGTCGTCCTTCTGCAGCTCTGTAGGTATAGGGATGCGCTTGTAATACATCTCCCAGTCAAACGCCCCTCGCATGGCATCGCCAGCCTGCGTCTCATAACCAAAATTATCATGATCAATCACATCGATCATCGGACACACGATGGATTTCCGGTTCTGGGCAATGCGATCTAAAACAGACAATAACAAATGATATACAGAAAATTTCTCAGACTTGAATGACGTTTTGTGGGTCAGTGTTCAATATTTGGTCATATTAATGCCTAATCAGGTTTGATGCTGAATAATTCATAGTAGATATGAACAATTCATAGTGGTAGCTGAATGATTCATAGTTAATATGAATAACTCATAGTGGATGCTGAATAATTCATAGTAGATGCTGAATAATTCATAGTAGATGCTGAATAATTCATAGTGGTTGCTGAGTCGTAAGTCTCTTGTAAACTTGACTAAAGCATACCCAGTAACGCCCCCCCCCCCCTTTTTTTTTTAATGGTAAAAAAAGAACTGACTAACGGGGTGAATTTGTCTTTTCGCGGGATTTTGGGTGTTTTTTTGGTTTTTTTTCCCACAGTCCAATGGCGGGAGCCAGTTGACATTAGCTTCGCAGTGCGAGTCCAAGAAGGTGATGACCTCTCCTTTAGCAGCGGCGGCGCCCAGCAGCCTCGTCCGGATCAATCCCTCACGCTTCTTAGTGCGCAGGATCCGAACCTTTGGCATGCGTACCATGTAATCCTCCAGAGAGGCCTTTAGGTGCTCTGGGAGGGGGCACAGGAGGCGGAGCCTTATTAAAACAGGTACTTTATTTATAAAAATTTAGATTCTAAATTACTCCACTTCTTATTGTAATATTCAGGACTGGAGCTAAACAAGCATTCATGAGCTCCTGCTGGTGTGAGTGTCCCCTTTCACTCTCTCAATGGCAGCAAAAACCCTAATGTCAAAACATAAAAATGCCAAGAGCACCCCCTTGTGGGGAATCAGAATTACTGTGAAGAAAATTATTAAGCATAAAGCAAAAACGTTTGACCTGCTGGTTCGGTTTGTTTCATAGTTAAGATGATGACTTGTTCCAGCTTTTGAAATGTTCTTGTTAAGAAAGTGAAAATAATGAAAGCTGATGGAGGGAAAATGTTAGCGTGTCACTTTCCCCACAATGCCCCTTTTATTCCTGAATGTAATCGAGCTCTGTAAAAACGGGAAGTGATTAATCAAGAGTAATGAACGGCATTCTGCTTCACAAACTCATTAATCTTTATTTAAAATTGGACAGTGAGGGTGACAGCATCGTCCTGCTACACAAATTAAGTCATACCGTTCCCCTAGTCCGATATTCTTGCCTGATGAGACTCATTTCCTTTTGTACCTCCCCTTGTAACTTCTACATTTACACTAAATCCCTACATTTACACTAAACCCTTAACCCCTAGGTGCTATGCAATGCCTCTGCATACAGCTAGAGCCCAGTGCTCCACATTTACTGCTATATTTGCATCGTTTCAGTTTCACTTGCACTGAAAATGTAAACTAAACTATATATAAATAAAAACAAACATAACAAATAATAATATAAACATATTATTAGATTGTGCAAATGGTTGACAATATTTTGTCATATTTAAAATTACCCTTGGTTAAACAATTGTATTGTGATGAAAGCGTGTGTATAAAAATGCAGTAAAGCATACAGAGACACAGATAAGTGTAGAAGTACAGAGTGACACTGGTGAATCGTCTTCTCGTGACTCATGATGGAGTTGAATCGTTGTGAGGTCACAGGTTTATTCCACCAGTAAGTCAGAGTGTCGGTTCCAGACGGTTCTTTACTATACTGAGCGTTTCTGACACAAACCTGAAAATAAAGCTGCTCTGACACCTCAACGCTTTCCACCCGATTCTCAGAGAGAGCGCAGCTCAGTGCTGCCAGCTAAACCGTTGCTAGGAAACAATCACACAGCTTTAGTTCAGCTCTGTCCCGCACATCTGCCCTCAAACCTACAGGCTATGGGACTAAACGCTAATCTGACACCTGCTCACAGCCTCACAGGGACAATGCTCCCGCACAACGACTGCGCTCGGGCCACTTCCTAAAACTAAAAATATAGACAATTAAATACATAAAAAAAAACTACACAAAAAATGCTTTGAGATTAATTACTAAAAATATACATTGAATAAATAAATATTTAATGCATATTAGCAAAATATAATAACAATAAAAACATTTATTTGTGAATAATATTTGTAAAATATTTTATACAAATGATCAAATTAAAAATAATAAAGTAAATTAATAACCTCTGAGTTGTTTTTGTTTTTCTAGAAATAAAAAAATGAAATAAAAATAATAATAATAACCTTTATGGACGTGAGGTCATTTTCCAAAAATTATCTATTAAAAAATAAAAATAAAAATAAAATACAAGTGCCTCTGTCCTCTGTGCAGATCTTCTAAAAATAATGGTGGTGAGATTTTGGAGAAACTGTGGGAGTGAAAATTCCCGAAGGAGTTTGAAGAAGGCCATGGAGAATCAGAGCAGCACTGCGTTTAGTGTGTTTGTGTTTATGAGCTAAACCACTGAATAGACCCAACACCCAATGCTGGACGACCAAAAGACTGCTGGACCTCCACTGGGAAAACTAATCCAGCTCCAATAGAGATTAACCCCTAATGTGGAGATTTCATATGTATGCTAACTGAACGATCAGATGACACTGAATACGGACAGTAACTGAGTAAATCTGCTTTAAGAAATGGCAGCATCTCCGGTACATGCGAGGTGAAGGACTTGGAGGCATGAGGCTTCCAGCTGCTGCACATCTGCAAATCAGAGTTAATGAGGAACAAACTCTTCCCTGGTGGAACTCCGTAATCAGCCTCAGAAATCCACTTGTATCCTGACTTTACTCTCTCTCCTCATTTATCATACGTGGTCCGTTTCACGACCAGCTGAGATGGTGAAGAAATTACAGGGGCGCTTCCCAACTGGCCCTGTTCTCCTCCCTGAAGACCGTTTCCCGGGGGTGTTGTACGTTAATGAGCAGCGCCATTAATGCCTTATCCGCCTTTCATTAACCAAGCTCCCTTCAAATAGCACCCGGGAGGCTTTTAGTCCCGCCCATTCAGCCTACAGCAGTTTAGCCCCGCCTATTCACCCTACAGCAGGTTAGCCCCACACATTCAGCCTACAGCAGTTTAGCCCCACACATTCAGTTTACAGCAGGTTAGCCCCACACATTTAGCCTACAGCAGGTTAGCCCCACACATTCAGCCTATAGCAGTTTAGCCCCACACATTCAGCCTACAGCAATAAATAGTCCCACCACCAACAAATCAAACACAACCAACCAGACATGGGAACAAGTCACTAAGTTGCAAGTAACAAGTAAGTCTCAAGTCTTAACAATCAAGTCACGAGTCAAGTCCCAAGTCAATGCAAGCAAGTCTCGAGTCAAGTCCCAAGTCAATACAAGCAAGTCTCGAGTCAAGTCCCAAGTCAATACAAGCAAGTCTCAAGTCAAGTCCCAAGTCTTAAACTTCGAGTCCTAGTCAAGTCATGTCATTTCAATATTTCACATAACAGATGCAGCTGATACGTAGTATATTATTCATAGTACATTAATCATAAATGTTTTTAAAGTTTGTATTTAGTATAACAAAAACAACTTGCATCATCTCAAGCAGTTCAAACAACAAAGTGCTATTTAACTTAACAGGAACAAGTAGTGCAAATCGTTAATTAAATAATTTGAGGATTAAATAACCTGCAAAGTACTGTGCAGTAAACAAAGTACATAGTACTTACTGTAATATCTAATAGATATGTACTAAACGCAGTATGGAAAAATGAATGTGACATTATACCACAGTTTACAGCAACAAAAAGTCAAGGTTTATGGATTAAAAAAAATTAGAAAAGGACAAGAATATCATATGATTCATGATATATGAGCTGTTTCAGTATGCTATAAATTTCTGTAAACAAGCTAACAAAGTACACTACATCATTGTTTCTCAACCCTGGCCCTGGAGGCCCACTGCCCTGCACTTTTTATTGTTTTCCCTTCTACCAACACATCTGATCCAACTAATCACCTCATAACCAGCCCATTACTGAGTTAAAATAGGTGTTGAAGCAGAAAAAAAAAACACTAAAATGTGCAGGGCAGTGGGCCTCGAAGGCCACTATAACGAAGTACCACACTATAACGAAGTAGTTGAACACATTCCACCTACAGGAATTTTTAATGACATCACATTCTAAACCCATTTTATATATATATATATATATATATATATATATATATATATATATATATATATATATATATATATATATATAAACAGCATGTGTGAACTGCTGTGTTTGACACTTTTCTGCTCTATGCTAATTCACCACGTCGTGGCTGAGATGCTGTGGTTCCTAAACACTTTAATTTTCAGTAAAATCTCTCACAGTGAACGGTGTGAGAGAGGGACGAACAGAGGACAACAGCTTTGTTTACATTCGCTGTTGTTTATTATTATGTCGCTACGTTTGCTAGCTTGCTAACTGCTAACTGCTATACGCGAAATATACACAGCACAGACTTACTGTTCTTTGTGCAGCCTCAAATGTCGAGTTTGAAGTGGTTGCATCTCCATCTGTGATCTTGACTCCACATGTCTTGCATACCGCAGTTCGTCTTTTATTTACTACATTATAATCTTTGTAGTTGAACAGGATTATTTTTGGGACCATGTTACTCGTCTTCTCCGCACAAATTCAACACTGGCGCCCCCTCAAAGCTTCCCGTGATTGGCTGTACGGTTACGGCTTTACTTGTTGCTAGGTTACGGATCATTTGGGCTGAGCGGATCAGCTCCCTAGCGTAACAGCGCCATTTAATATAAAATGATCCAGTCATGTAATTCAGTTTTACTTATTCATTATGTTAAAGTAGGTTTGTCAAGTCTTTTCGAGTCTTAAAGCTCAAGTCCGATTCCAAGTCCAAGTCAGTAAAGGTAAAGTCTAAGTCAAGTCGCAAGTCTTTAGTAATGTTGTCGAGTCAAGTCACAAGTCATCAGTTTAGTGACTCGAGTTGGACTCGAGTCCAAGTCATGTGACTCGAGTCCACACGTCTGCAACCAACATCATTTTGCCCCCTACATTTCCTGTAGTGTATTACAGTCTGTCAGAATGACGTGTAAGCCCAGTCCCATTTCACCCCTTGCCTGATTGTTGTTGAAATGGAGGGAGAGGGCGAAGTGCTAGGGCTGCATGGCCTTTCATAAACTGGCCTGCACTCAAGTGTGAGGAAGGGAGGACATGTGGCTTCCATGCCACACACGGGTGCGAGCCAAAGCGAGATGCTGAGGGGTGAAGGAGTCAGAGAGGGCTCAGTAAGCCTCATATTTAAGTCTCGTTTGGGTTTGCTTGTTTCAGTTTGTATAAATAAAGCGCTCTGCTTCGCTCATGCTGAGTGTTTCTGTGTTCCTTTGGGTCTCGAGGCTTCCCGGTCAGTCAAAATCTGGAAATAATACGTTTTCCCGCAGCGTGTATCCCTTCGCCATGAATGGAGTTAAAGGCTGAAATCTTCTCTGAGCTATCGTAAACAGCATCTCAGACATCAGACAGCGTATTCATAACCATCTCATGTAGTAACTTTCTGTGAGGGAGCTTAAAGAGGTGGACGTCTGGTTCCATTCACCACCATTGTCTTTCATACTGAACCACTCTGACTTAGTTTCTTCCTTCCTGCATAATTAAACACTTTTCAACTATTAAATCATGCAGGACGTTTGGAAAAGTGATGGAATCACGTTTTTCAAACCTCTTTTATGAGTGATATAACGTGTGGCTGACACCGGCGCTGCATGTTCTAGAGGGACTAAAGCACATCTGGAGCATTTTGTAGGTGTTTGCTCTGAAAAACAGAGTTAATGTATGCAGCGAGTTGATGTGATGTTCGCTCCTCCATCACCACATCACCGCTGCGTTCATTACTAAAGCTTGAAATGGACTCATCCTTCAGCCGGGCATGAAAGACAGATCAGCGCTGGGATCTGAGGAGGCCTCATTAACTCACCACCACAGGACAGCCCTCTAAAACCGCACGCACAGCTAAGCATGCATGCTAATACTTACTGTATTCTTCTATTCCACACTGACATTGAATATTTACGATCACACAATGGACCTCCTCTCACTTCACTAATAGAAGCATTCTGAGCATCTGGACCCATCATTACAGGATTAAGTCTGAAGCTGCCCACCCCCCAGCCCCACCCCCATCTGTCTAATTTTAAATAAAGATTAATGAGTTTGTGAAGAAGAGTGTCATTCATTACTCTGATTAATCACCTCCTGCTTCACCAGGCTGGATTACAGTGTTTCATTTATTCAGGAAAAAATTAACCATTGTAGAAATGTGAGATACCAGCCTCTTCCCTCCAGCAGATCACCACCTTCATTAATTCATTATGTTACACTGTCATTAGTTCATTATTATTGTTATAAAAAAACTCAATTTTATTATATTTCTATTATTTTTATTAGTATTTTCTACCTTACTTGAGCTCACCAGATGATCTTTGCATTCTGTTACTATGTGGACAGTGATTGTTTTATTTGGGCAGAGATGATATGGACTGAATTATAGTAATAAAAATAGTAAACTAATTCAAAATGCTTTTCAACACCCATACCATTAACTCCAACAACAAACCCCACCCCAAAACCCCCCAAAGAACCCCTCAACATACCACAATCATAGTCCCCACAACAAACCCTCCTAGCATCTATCCAATACCATACCACTCATGTCACCACCCCTAAACACCACCCCGTCTTGTTACACCTTTACTCAGTATTGGCGTTCTCTCAGGCAGCTTAAAGAGGAACCAACAACAAACCTGATGAACGTACAGCCCTATGTATACCCACCCCCAAACCCTCCCCCAAACAACACCCATCATACCCCCATTACACCCCCATCACCCCTAACACCGCCACCCCACAAAATACCCCACCACATGTAACAAACCCAACTAACAACACTTCCCCTTGTCTTGACACAGCTCTAATAAGTTTTAGTGTCCTCTCAAGCAGCTTCAAGCCTGATGAACATACGGTCTTATGTAAATGTGTGGGCGCCTTGCTGATTCCTATGTTCTATAGATTTTCCAAGTGTAAGAAATAATAAACACTTCCTCTACAGTGAACACAGTCCTGCACATCTGAATGCACACACATATAAACATACATACTGTAACACAGAAAATCAAAACCACAACTGTTCAAACATTTGCATAAGAGGGTGCACGGGTCTACCACCAAGCCACTCCTTAAAAACCTTCGAACTCTGTGTAATCACGTATGCATGTATGTATGTATGTATGTATGTATGTATGTATGTATGTATGTATGTATGTATGTATGTATGTATGTATGTGCATGTACATTATATCCAAAAGTGATTCTGCTCCATGTTTAAAGTCACTGGGCTCTAGAGTATGACCCATTCTACTGCCTTTTGTCTATGGAGGCTGCATGACTGTGTGCTTGATGTTATGGTCCTGTTAGCAGTGGGTGTTGCTGAAACACCTGAATGTATGTACCTCTGTCGCTGAAGTCATCCACCAGTATGATCTCTGCTATGAGCTCAGGTGGAGAGCGGTTGAGGATGCTGTGGACAGTCCGGAGGAGAGAAGACCAGCCCTCATTATGGAAGGGGATGATGATGCTGGTGTTGGGAAGTTTCTCAGCATACAGCTTCAGCTTACAGCTACACACACACATACACACACACACACACACACACACACACACACACACACACACACACACACACACACACACACACACACACACACACACACACACACACATTAAATCACACTATTAATAAAGGCTAAATCTTTTTAGATCAACAAAACACTGAGCAGACAGGATCCAGTTTCTCTAAAGCATCTCAGCGTTAGAATCATCTGAACCAGCAGAGAGAGAGTGTTCACTGTGATTCTCACTCTGCCATCTAAGAATCACCTTGGGGCTGAGATGCGATTGGGAATCACAGCTTTTCTCAGGGGTTACTAATGTGTTTTCCCAGGTGGTTGCTAAGGTGTGCTAGCCTTTACCTATGGAATCACAGCTGCTAGCCATTTGCAACTGAATCCCAGGTGGTTGCTAGGCTGTTGCCATGATATGCCATGTGGTCACAAAGGTGGTATGCCAGATGGTTGCTATGCTGTTACGAATGTATCTCAGACGGTTGCAAGGCTTTTGCTATGGTATCTCAGGTGGTTGCTAGGTGGTGCTATGACATCTTAGGTGGTTGTAGGACTATTGCTATAATATCTCAGGCTGTTGCTAGGGTCTCTCAGGTGGTTGCTAGGTGGTAGTGTGGTATCTCTAGTGGTTGCTGGGCTATTGCTATGGTATCTTAGAGAACTGCTAAGCTGGTGCTATGGTATTTCAGATGGTTGCCAGGTTGTTGCTATCGAATCCCAGGTGGTATCCCATCTATTTCCTTTGAGATAAATGATAAATGTGTCTGCCTTATTCCCATACAGACCATAGCTCTATCTGAAACCTGAGCTTGACTCAAACCTGGTTACTCTGTCAAACCAACTCAAACCATATTCATAAGGAATCGACTGTGGCACTGTGAGCGTGACCACAGCAGCATGGCTGTCTTCCAGGAGAATCTGGAGCAGATGACTCTCAGCCAGCTAATAAACTCCACCACACGCTCTCTAAAGGCGGACAGATTGGAGGAACTTAAGGGTTCTGGTGACCTCTGAATGTTTGAAGACTAGCTGAAGCTCGTAGAGTCTTGGCCAAACGGGTCCACAGAGACCAAGTGAGACAAACAGGCCTGACGCATCTATCAGAAGGAACTAGAGGGTTCTGAGGGGGAAGACTGATCTCTATCCCTCTGTGTGTGATCATCTGAGGAAGCTCACTCAGCTTTCAACCCTAGTTAGACATTCAGCCTTAAAGCAGCTTTGAAGTTAACATAAACATTCAAACCAGGATGGCTACATCACACTTTCAGCGGGGTCTTAGGAGAGAGGGTAAGTGAATAAGCTCCCGAAACAAGTCCAGGCAGCTTCATAAGCCTCAGACGTAAACAGAAAGCGGTTCTAGAGAGGCTTGCCGAATCAGAACTGTTCAAAGTGGTGGTGAATGGAACCAGACGTCCCCCGCTAAAAGCTCCTTGGTAGACAGTTACTACATAAGATGGTTATGAATACGCTGCCTGATGCCTGACATTTATGATAGTTACAGAAGATCTCAGCCTTAAACTCTATTCATGGTGGAGGGATACATGATGCAGGGAGCTATGCGGTAAAGTAGTCCCCCAAAGAAAACTTCTTTCTTTCTTCTATTTCCAAGTTTTCCTGATTTTCCCCATCATCAACATTCCATATTAACTCAGAAGACATGTGTAGGTTAACTGGTGGTTTAGATAAAATGTCTATATGTGTGTTGCAGACATGGAGAACCCTGGTTCTCATCACCACCACCACTGTAAAGAACATCAGAGTCTTTAAATCCTGTACTACAGTGAACCTGTTCAAGCAACATGAGCTCTCTGTCTACATCATGATCCTCTCTAGTGTTGGCATCACACCAAACCAAGGTGATGAATTGGCTGTGTACCAGCAGCTAGAACCTCACTAACGTCCAAAAAGGACCAGAATGTTCAAAATCAGCTCAAACTGAGAAGGTATGAAACACAAACATGATTTGTTGTTCAAGGTGTTTAGGTGTTCGGGTTCAGGTGTTGAGTTATGAGTGATTACACGTATTGTCAGGGTTACAGGTTTTTGGCCAGCAAAAATTCCTGTAGAGGTGCTTCTGTACAGCACCACAGTGGACTTCCTATCAGCCAATCATTAACATCTGCTTTGGGGCCATTTTCCACACATGGAACAGGGCATTCACTGAACTGTACCACCTCTTCTCGTTCTATGGATCCCATGGGTCACTCGCACCCTGCAGGTATTTATAGACCCATCGTCCCAGTGCAGCACCATCTGCTGGAGCCTGAAGTTACTACCTCCTTAAACACACAAGGTGCCTCATGTTTTTTGTCTGGTGAGTTTACTTATAGGCTCGCCTGTATAACTCGCAGGTACACATGGTACAGGGTTGATTCCTCATCCGGGCTGTTGTTATGCGAATGCATGATTGCAACTGTGCTTGGTTAGAAAGCTCATGTGTTTATTAAATTGGAAATAAATAAATAAAAAAAAAAAATTAATTCCGTTGAAAAATAACGTTTGGTGTGCAATATCTTCCTCAGATCTAAACACGTTTCAATTCATTTGTGCTCAGTCTATAACAGCCATTATCCAGAAAAGGGATACAATGAATGTTCAGCAAACAAAATTATTAAACCCTGAAATGAATAAGTAAAAAATTGGAATAATATTTCCAGAACAATAATGTTTAAATGACGCTGTTGCCTTTCTCTAGTTCTCGGATGTAAATACAAACCCCAATTTTACATCAACTCGATAATTTCGCAGCCAGTGTGGAATAAGGCGCTCTTTGTGAATGCAGCATGTCGGCTGGGATGCGTTTGAGTCATACTGAGCTGTGTTGGTGTGTCTGCTGGGATGTTAAGATGTTCAGTAAGTGTGTTTAATCTGCAGTTTAGTAATATTTTCTTTTTGAAACCTGAGAAAAAAATACATCCCAGACAGCAAAACTGTTCTGGTCCAAATCTGGTCCACCTGCCAGATAGGGTGATGGCACTTGCATAGACCACTTCCGGTAGCAGGATGTGGGCCACATATGCACCAGATGAGGCTTGATTTAAAAGTAGGCAGAACTGCTGTATCTGTGCCAGAAGTGGACCAGTTTTGTGTTGGGACAGGCAGGCAAAATGCAATCTGTGTGCAGAATGTCAGTGCTGACAGTGGGCCAGCAGTTCCATATCTCCGCACACATCCGCCTGGTATCTGAAATGTAGTCTATGTAATTTATGATGTGAAAAAGTGACAAAATGAATGAAACACTGTGAAAAAAGGTAGTCTGTATTTTCTGCCCTCAGCCAAATGATTCATGTAGTTGTTTTGGCCAAAAATGTTCATTACGGTGCATCCCTAATCCAGAGCATTCTGTGGAGCTGGCTAAATCAGCAGTGTAAACTAAAGGGGGCTATAGAGGCTAAAAATGAAGTCTGTCCTCACTTTGGGTGTCGTATGTCGGGCAGTGAGCGGTTGAGGGAGATCCTGTTGCTGACGTAAATATTGAAGCCATTCTCTCTATAGGCCTGGTCAACACGGTCAGCGTCTGTCAGCGGGAACGGCTTGCCCTGTTCACCATTACCTGGAATCAGATTAACACACAAACACATATAGAATATGATTAACATTAACCAGCTGTGTTTATGTTCCACTGATGAGTGAACACCAGTAGAAGCGTGTGTAGAGTTAAGTCTGCTCTGTAATGCCCTGTTCAGATGGGATTAGTGTACATGAAGAGAGAACAGTGATTCTCTCCAAGTTTAGTTCCTTCAGAAATTGCCATAATCCCATGTAATAAAACAAGCAGTAGAAATCACCACAGGCTATAATAATCCCATGATGCAAACCTAGCTGCAGTAATAATCCCAGATTTTTTGAATGCTATAAAACAGCTGTAGAAAGAATCCCAGATTATATTAATTCTGCGTAACTAAGTATCCCCAGGTTATAAAATAGGTCCTGCAAAACGAGCTGTAGAAATGACCCCATATTATATTAACCCAGCGCTACTAAATATGAAAGAAATAATACCAGATTATATTAATCCCATGATATGAAAACAAGATGCAAAAATAATTTTATATTATGTTAATCCAATGATATAAAACAAGATGTAGAAACAGCCCAAGATGTACAGTATATTATATTATATTATATTATATATTAATTGATTTTATGTAATGCTGTTGACTGTTTTAATTTCATAACACACATTAATACATTAGAACTGTATCAGAGCTGTCTGTATTTAAAATGCATATTCAGTTTTGACTGAATTGCTGGTCGGTGTATTTGTTCCCTCATCCTGAACACTGTAACAGTAACTGTGAACTCAAAATGATACTTTACTCATCTCCTGCTCACGCAGGACCCCTGCCCGGACCCCGCATTAGGAACTGCAAAGCGTCTCATGCAGGAAAACTGAAGCGTGAGTCTTACTTTTAAACAGGTCTGACTGACTACATCCGGAGTAAGAGGAGCAAACCCTGAGGGAACTTCACCTTTAATCCTCATGTGCTCTGTGGAGAGTGTACTCACCTGGTCGGGCTGCGTCTCTCTTGATCGCTTCGTAATCGTGCCAGTCCTTCCTCCGCTGACCACCGCGACTCGCTGGCGGCCTAGGCCCCCCGTTCAGCCCCTAAAGCACAAACACAGCACAATCAGACACACGTACCTCTCACACTTCCTCTAAATGCCGAGGGGGACATCTGGTTACCTCCACCACCACTGTGATCAGTTCTAACACAGTGTTTTACAAAAAAACCCTTCTGAACCACTTAATAATGAGTTTAAGTAGAGCTTCTGGAAACTCATAGAACTCTGTGTTAATTAAACATTCCATTCAGTGTGACATTACGGTAAACTTACTACATCACTAACATCAACATGCTAAACAGGTTAACAAGCTAACCAGGACCTGGCAACTATATCCCATCTGGTTAGCTAGATTACCACTGCTGTTACAGGCAAATATTAAACTCTGAGGTCCTTAGATTTTCTATTTTATCATTACATAAATTGATTTCTGTAATAAAGAACGGCTGTTTTTTAATATAATGGTTTAAAGTAAAAAAAAAAAAAAAAAGAAAATTAATTGTGAGAAGTATAAAAAGGCCAAGACCAATCAGGTCCAATGCTGAAAAATAAAGACTGCTTGGAGCTGTGTCAGCTAGTCATGCGCCAGCTAGCTCTGCTCTAAATGAGCTAAAACAGTCAATACTAAAACATCTGGGAAAGTTTCGAGAGTGCTCGGATTGTTGTTTTGGTAGTGGTGAAATGGAATCTTCAATCATTAGATTTAATAAATAAACATAATTAAAGTACACAGTCACTCATTTAGACACTCACAGGCAAAATGAATGTATTCAGCATTAATGCAGCTCAAATTAATGCACTTCATTCCTGATTAGGGTCTCTGCACTGCACCCAGACAGATGGATGCACAGCCATATGGCTTCTTTTCTAGATACAGAAAATAATATGTATTTAAATAAACAAGGCCTTTAGAAGCTTAACACACACACACACACACACACACACACACACACAAAGCTGATTTATAAAAGAAACACTGCAGCATGGAGACGCCGTGTCCACTCTGAGTCAGAGTGCAGAATCATCATTAACAACACAGATGCATTATAGGTCATAAATCATTCAGCTCTTATTCAGCCTTTATTGGTGTTTATGTCTCAATGGATCACCCTGCATGGGTGATGTGCGGAAATCAGTTAAAGACGACACTTATTCAAGAAACTTGATGATATATTGAGTGCACTACTATATCCGTGGAAAAACCTGCATACGATGATGTTAACACTTCAATGAGCTGCACTGAATCCACTTCATCAGAACTAATTATACTCCACAGTAATCAAACATGCAGTCCGTCAGGTTCTTCAAATACTGACCACATCCACAATATGCTCAGAGACCAGCATCATCATCCTCATTCCCAAATACTAATGCAACAGCCCTGCCCCACGTTTTTACCACAAGACTTTTATTATCAACCCTAAATTATTAATGTGATCATATAATCCACAAACTGTAATCTGAATAGGCCTGTATAACTAACCAGCTGCTTCTACTGTACCAACACCGAAGAATGATGTATGGACCTGGGTGTTTTCTGTGCTTGCCTCTGACTCTCGACTCCTCAACTTCACCTGGTCAGAGTCAGAGCCAAAGATATATATATACCCATTACACGACTTCTGAAACTGCAGAGATCTGTACACAACTTCGGTGCACCCTTAGAGGCCTTGCTAAAATCTTCACCCGCATAGAAAGCATTCCCACAGCAGACAGCGGCTACAACTGTCTGTGTAAATAGACAAACAACAGTGCAGTGTTCTCTAGCTTCCATGGGATATGGGAGCAGAGACACCCCAGAGTGCCTCTGTTAACGCCACCACACAGTGAGCCCAATTGGGCCATTTCTCCATTATGCCTTGATCAAACTCTGATAATTTCTTTTCTCCTTGCCATGAGCAGGCTGGCCAGTCTTCAACCTCACCTCATCACTTATACAGGTGGGGGCGTTCCCAAGCCATCCCCTGAGAAACACCACTCCATAATCAGTTTACATACTGACATCATATAATGACAGGATATGGGAAAACTTCCAAGTTCCAAGGCTAAAAGTAAAGAAGTAAGCTTCAGACACCAGCTGATCTCAGCTGATCCACCTCATTTGGAATACAAGCCATGAAAATCAAGTCACATCAAACTCTCCACAATTCTTATCACTCTGAATGAAAATCTGAGACTGGACATCTGGCAGCCATAGTGAGCACCTGAGCTCAGATCAGCGTCTCTCAGCCTGACGGCCCTCTCAAACACGCAGATGCATTTCTCACATTTCTAAACCCGAGAGAATAAACCCTGTATAACAGCAACCATGTAACCTAATGAACAGTTGCTAAACTGCTGTAGGCTGAATGGGTGGGGCTAAACTACTATAGTTTAAATGTGGGGGAAAAAAACTGGGTTGAATGGGTGGGGTTAAACTACTGTAGGTCAAATGGGGCCAAAATACTTTAGGTTGAATGGGCTGCACTAAACAGCTGTAAGCTGAATGGGTGGGGCTTAACTGCTGTAGGCTGACTTGGTGAGGCTAAACTGCTGTAGGTTGAATGGGCGGGGCTAAAGTGCTGAAGGCTAAATGGGTGGAGCTAAAACCTGTAGGCTCAATGGAGGGGTTAACTGCTATAGGCTAAATGGGGGGCAAAACTGCTGTAGGCTGAACAAGTGGGGCTAAAGTATTTAGGCTGACAGTGGGGAGATAAACTGCTGAAAAGCGGAATGGGCGGGGCTAAACTGCTGTAGGCTGTATAGGTGGAGCTAAACTGCTGAAGGCTAAATGGGCAAGCCTAAGCTGCTATAGGCTAAGTAAGTGAGGCTAAAAGCTTAAAGCCAAATATGAGGGGCTGAACTGATCAGGCAGCTTCTTCTTGTGAGCCCGGGTTCTCCTCAGAGGTTCTTCATCATGCTCTTAAGGACTTTGTATCCCTTGGCGACGCTCATTAGGGAGAATTAAATTAAGGAGATACAAACTGCAGCTGCTCCACATAGGCCAATCCACCCTAACGACAGAGCTCCACAGAACCTGGATGAAAGACATAGTGCTTATCAAAAGTTTGGAGAACAGGAATTTCAGCTTCCAAATCTTTAACAGGATCCTGGACACTTTAATCCTGCAGTCTGCACATTTCACTCTGGACAGTTTTTCAAACTCTTGGACAGTATGGAGCAGCTTCGCTCAGCGATTCACTCTAAAGAGACTGAAGAGAGGAACACCTTTATTAGCATCACAAACCCAAAATCAGCCTGTAAGTAGCAGCCATGCTGTGTGATTGTATCCTTGTTTGCCAACTGAAGCAGATCGTCTTAAACTGAGAGTTCCATAGTGAGGAACAACTTTAATCTACTTTGTGATGATGTCCAGATGAAAAGTCAGTAGCTAGTATAGGTAACCATGGTGCTTCTGTGTGATCATCTTGGGCAGTGTCTCACTGTAAACCAGCCAATCAGAGAATAGTTCATCTAATTATATAGGGTAATATTTACTGAGCTACATACAGAAGTAGTGTCTCTCAGTTTGGCGTTGGCCTACCATGTTTGCTGACACAACATGCCAGACATCTCGGCATGGAGTTGTAGAGGTTCCTAATGGTGTCCTGTGATAATTCATGCCATGCAGCTTGAATATTCTTACACAGTTCCTGCAGATGGCGCAGTCAAAATCAAAAGCGGGACTTGTCACTGAAGGTGACCCACTGCCGTTCTGTCACTGCATGACGGTCTTTGGTGAGTATGTGGACGTTGATGTGGATGCATGTGGGGCCGCATGGTGCAGTCATCTGCCAATGGTGCTGGCACAAACAGGAGGATTAATGGAGGGAACTCCATCACTGCTCGCTGAATGTCCACAATCACTGCTGTAGGTTCAGTCAAGTACAGCGATAGAGACCGAGTGTAAAACTTGAATCATTAGCATGTCTCACGACGTCAAACCTACCCACCATGTTTCATTACTGTGAGTGGATTCCTTCTGGATGCAGCTATTTATGTAGCTACTCAGTAGATGAGTGTATATAAATGCATTGCCGTTAAACCTCTGAACGTGGGCGTGGTCTTTGGCTCTGTCCCCCATACAAGCACCAATATGAGCGTGATATCGGCTTTTATTTAAATAAGCCTGATTAGTGGCTTTAATGTGGTCAGACATCGAAAACCGCAAGGAAAGCATTCTGAGATGTCCCCAAACTTTTGATGGGCCCCTCAGCCGTGAGGATGTAGGTCAGCAGTTCATTAGAATAAACGAGTGTGTGAGTAAACGAGTGTGTGGCACTAAAGCCTGGAGTTCATCATGCATCTGAGCAAACACGGAATATTTGTGGTCCCTCTGAGAAAATGCCGCTCCCGCTGCTCAGCGTGAAATGAATTTCAAGGCCAGAAGGGCCAGTTTACACCATCATTAGCTTATACCGCTGGAAAAATCCGGAATTCCTCGGCTAATTAATTTCACCCACCGCCAAAAACACACAGCACCACCATGCATGCTAAAATCGATCGAATACTTTCATCCAGGAGGAATTCTGTGAGTCACTTCTCTTTGTTTGTGGCATGGATGCAGCCATTCCACTGTTACATCTTTATTCAGCAGTGAGGACGTTCACACTGAATGTCACCCTGTTTTTCAATGGTCAGGACCCCCACAGCACCACCACAGAGCAGGTGGGTGGTGGATCATTCTGAGCACTGCAGTGACACTGACGTGGTGGTGGTGTGCTAGTGTGTGCTGTGCTGGTATGAGTGGATCAGACACAGCAGTGCTGCTGGAGTGTTTAAACACTGTGTCCACTCACTGTCCACTCTATTAGACATGCCTGCCTTGCTGGTCCACCAGAGATGATAGCTCATCTGCTGCAGCACAGTGCACTGTTGATCATCCTCCAGTCCTTCATCAGTGATTGCAGGACACTTCCCACAGGACACTGCTGCCCACAGGACACTGCTGCCCACAGGACACTGCTGCCCACAGGACGTTGTTGGCTGGATAGTTTTGGTTGGTGGATGATTCTCAGTCCAGCAATGACACTGAGGCACACAACAGGAGGGTGTCTAAGGTGTTAACATATGACCAAAAAAACGCTCTTGCACTGAGCTACCCAGCATGCTCTGCTCCTGTATGGGTTGCAGAGTTGAGCTCCAGCAGGAAGACCGAAAACGTCACCAGGAGACTCCCTTGCCACTGTCTGGCCAAACTCTTTTGAAGGAGCCGAGAGTATGCCTTTTCCGTCTGATTGAACTTTCAACACAGAGGCCCGTGCTGACAGGTTTGATGCTGCGTAGCCTCTGCAAGAACTTCAGAAACAAGTCCGAGAGCTTAAGAAGATCTGGGTTCAGCTGTAGATGCGAGAGAGGATGGGACAGAGAGCAGGGTTACAGCGGAAACTAATCTACCTGTTTTTTGCCTCACTAGTTCAGAAACAGTCCATTAGCCAAGTTGTAGTTGGTGCTTCTTTGAGGTTAACATAGCCAACCAGTAATGGAAGCTTAAACCTCACCAAATTAACCCTACACACACTTACACCTAGGGTATGCTACACACACACTCATACACACTCATACACACTCATACACACTCATACAAGATATTCTCCATCAATCTGAAGTACCATTTTACAGAGCAAAGAACATTAAGTATGCAGATGGTTCTACACAGATCTCATTGTTCTATATAGAACCAGTGCCTAAAGAACCCTTAAAGATGTGTGTGGTGAGACTAAGTAAGGTTCCAGCTTGCGTGGTCGACTGCTCCATTGTAAAACTGATAGGAAGTATAAACAGTCTGTGTTTTAGCTTCGCTGCAAGACTTTGTGCGACAGCAGACAATGTATCAGATTGTTTTCCGACCCTTCCAAAGATTCCGGAAGAATGCAGTAAGTAAAAGCACAAGTGGACACATAGAGTTAGCACCAAGTGTCTTCTGTGCAGGAACAATGAACCAGCTTTGGAGCTCAAATGGAGCTGAAGGCAGAGAGACCGCGTGGGGGGAGCTCGAGCGTCTCTTCATTAACCTGAATGCATTTACTGAATGGCCCAATCCACCTGATTGCTAGCAGCAACAAATAGTGAAAATCTTCTCCTGATGTGCTGGAGTTCCCACCCTGTTTTACTGCACTGATCCACCTGGCTGAGATCCATTAGCAGGTAAACACCACAAAAAACACCCAGACAAATCAAAACTTCACAGGACACAACAGGGGTGACAGATCCAGGACTGTTTTCTGGTGTTTAGCCAGTACACATCTGCGGATACATTAACTGGATTAGGGCTAAACCATGGATTCTGGAGTAAGTAGTGAAGCAAAATAAATAAAAATGTAGGTATATTAGGCCAGCATCACATTGTGCTTTTATATATGCACATACCTACATATCTACATATACACTCAAAACAAACCAAATAAACAGCTGCTCCCAGAAGGAAGTGGGGGACTGCAGTGCTAAGTTTACCAGGAACAATAAATGATTATGAGTTTAGACTGATACGGGAAATATGTATGGAGCTTTTTACCTTAATTTTACCTCATTAGTTCAAATACAGTCCATCAAGTCGTGCTTGGTGCTTCATCAAGGTTAACATAGCTAACCAGTAATGGAAGCTTAAACACCACCAATGGACCCCCCACGCATTTACACCTATCGGGGCAATTTTGTGTCTCCAACTTGCCTGACTGCATGACTTTGAACTTGAAAACCACCCAGACACGGGGAGAACATGTGATCTCCACACAGAAAGAATCCTGGTTACCCGTTTGGGGAATTAAACCAGTGCTGCCCACTGTTGTTCCTAAGATGCTGCTAGGCCCCTGCTGTTTTTCAGGTGGTTCCTAACATGTTCCAAGGCCTGTGATGTGGGGTCCCAAGAGGTTCCTATGGTGTTGTTAGACAGCCGCTGTGGTTTCCAAAGTGGCTTCTAAGGGTTATTAGAACACTGCTGTGGTTTGTCAGGTGGTTCCTAAGGTGGTGTAAGACCACTGCTGTGGTTTCCCAGGCAGTTCCTAAGGTGGTGTAAGACCACTGCTGTGGTTTCCCAGGCAGTTCCTAAGGTCCTCCAAGTCCAGCACTGTGGTGTTCCTTTCCCACTGCTGTGGTGTCCCAGATGTGATTTCCCAGGTGGTTCTTAAGGTGTTCCTAGATATGGGCAATAGTTACTGAGCTACACATACAGAGATATCTCTCAGTATGGCGTCATGCCGCCATGTTTCCTAACCCAACATGCCAGGTGTCTTGGCATGGAGTTGTAGAGGTTCCTAATGATGTCCTGTGACAATCCATCCCATGCAGCTTGAATATTCTCACACAGTTCCTGCAGATGTTGTGGTAGGGGTGAAGGTGGAGTGACACCAGGCCTTCTGACATGTGACACGCCCCAACAAACCATTCATCTTGGTGCTGACCATGGTGCCTCCACATATGGATTCATTGGACATCTTCAAGAAGACAAAAGCGGGGCTCGTCACTGAAGATGACCCGCTGCAATTCTGAGTCACTCCATGACAGTCTGGTACGCCACTAGTGCAGTCTTTGATGACGTTGACGTGGTGTTAAGGACAGTTGCCGTAATGGTCTGTGTGCATAAAGTCCTGCGTCGTGCAGCCATCTGCCAGTAGCGCTGGTACCAACAGGATGACTCACGGAAGACATCACTGCTCATTATATGTCTGCAATCATGGCTTTGGGTCTGTCAGGTAGAATAATATCTGGTATGTGGTGTGTGTACTGCTGTGTATGTGGTCAGATGCTGTGCACACTGTGAGCTGCTGTAACCAAACACAAACTCCTTGTAGGTGTGAACTCAGTCAATAAAGTCTGATTCTGATAAAAATCTAGTAAGCACAAAGCCAACATCAGTTCCAGAATCAAGAAACAGGATTAGCATCCGGCTAGTTCTCAAATGCAACAAACTACAGTCCTGGCCTTCTCAGTACATCAACCTGCACGTCATTATACTAAATCAACTTCATTTTCATCATGTCACTCAAACACGTTTAGAAGCTTTGCTGTTTTTCCTGGTGAACTGGAGTCGAGGAGGTGAGTCGGAGCTGACTCCAGAAAACCTGGAGCAGTGTGCATCACTATACTTACGTATAACAGGAACAGACAGATATACCAATCTGCACTGGCCTCTCAGACCAACAAGCCAATAAATGTGGTGAAAATGTTAGATTATTGGAAACATGCTGCGGACAGTGACTATACAGGAAGCACATACAGGAAATAATTTCGGACGTTTGGATGTGGAGCAACATTTAGCATTGCTAGCAACATTTAGCATTGTTAGCCTCTTCAGTCTGTAGGACATATCCAAGCTAACTGACCTTATCTGGTGCACTATACCAAGAATACAACACTGCCTGTCAAGGGGGGGGGGGGGTCACATGGTTACGTTTGATGAAACTACCATGTGAGAAGATGTATCCTGTGGACATGGAAAAGATCCTACTGTGCTTCCAAAACAGGTGAGATCCAAGACAGGTTAAGGAAAACCACTGGGGTGAAGCATTTGATAGACTGAAACAGGGTTTAGAACTGCCCAGCGCATTATTATTACCACTTGGAGGGAGAGTGGAAAACCAGCAACCTCACAGAAGAGGAAAATCCGGGAATGCTTGGCAATGGTAAAAATGGAGAGTAGAGCTGACGACTGTGTTTAACAGTGATAGTAAGATCATTTCCACATTCCACAGAACTCTCAGAACTGGGACTAAACAGCTGTGTGGATATAATAAGTGTGAAGTGAAGGAGAAAGGTCATGTGGTCTAATGAGTCCAGGCTGACCTTATTCTAGAGCGATGGGAGCATCAGGGTAAGAAGGGAAGCGCATGAAGCAATGCTCCCATCATGCATAGTGTCCACTGTACAAGCCTCTGGGGGCAGGGTTAAGATCTGGAGGGACTTCAGGTGGTCAGGCTGAGGCTCAGCAAAGTCATGTGGTAATAAAGGGAAGTCGGCTGATGACCAGGTTATACCAACAATGGATTTGTTCTTGCCTGATGGCTGTCAGGGAAAAACAAATCCATTGTTGGGATAACCTGGTCATTTAGAAGAACAGTAGCAAGATTCATCAGGTTTAGACTGTGAAATGGTCACTACAGAATGCCGATCTTAGCCCCACTGGAAGCCTTTAAGATGCGCTGGAGGAGACTTTCTCCATCATCAGTGATCACAGGGCCAAATAAGGTCACCGGACAACAAATGAGTACCTTTGACGCTGCACGAGGATGACGGGATATAAATCCCTGGGATGTGAGAGTGACGGGATCAAAAGATTGGGAAGAGGTGCTCCAGTGCAGTGAATGTCTCATTCCACGTGTGGAAAATGGCTCCAAAGCAAATGTTAATGACTGGCTAAAATCTGCAGGAGTTTGGAAGCATAAGGTCATACGGGTCTACCAGTCTACAGGGAATTCTCCTCGGAACTGTGCCAGGGAAGGCATCCACCAAATCTGGAACAAGTGCACAATTATTTTATGTAAGAGTGTCTGAATATTGATAGGACCTACCTTCAGAAACCTGTCCAGTCCATGACATCACAGCTGCTCGTAGAGGTATTAAATGCTTTCACTGACATTTCAGTCACAGGGGAGCTCATAAATTCCAGTCGGGATGGAAAATAAATGTTGGGATGTTTCAAAACATGGTCAGAGCAATGCGGGTGGTGAATGTGCTCAGTAATTAGATCTAAAGGCATTAACTACTTAATGATTTAGTGCCCAAAATGTGACCTGTTGTGCCCCGACATTGCGATGTTGACTCCTGGAGAGGGCTATTAACACATTAACCTTAACAGGGTTCTCAGAAACCCGTCCTGAAAGTGCAGAGACACTCGACACGATGAGCATTATAAAGGAAAAAATGGAGGCTCCACTTCAGTGCTGATCCATCTCAAGCTAATGGCAGCTGAAGTCATAAAGTCCTGACAGTGGCCTATTAAAACGTTGTTAAAGTCAGAAATCTGGGCGTACCAAGCCCGAGGCTGGAGCAGATTTCCCACTGGAAGCGTGTGTGCCTGGAGGGATTTAAAGCTTACACACAGCCTCGTTTTCTAACCTCAATTCTGTCCAGCTTTTGTCCATCTCTAATCTCTCCAACAGCAGATTATAGTGGCACTGAGGTGCTTTACGCTGACAGACCAACAGCTTTCACGGCTTTATATCTGACGTAACCCCATTCAGCATTCCAATACGGAAAACAACCGAGGACGCATCCTTAACACGAATCAGTTCATAAAGCCAAACAACCACATGCAGAACCGTAACCTGTGCTCATGTTCCGAGACATGCACTTCTTCTGTTTACCGATGACAAAGCATAAATGAACTGTTTTATCAAAAAGAACAGGCTTGCTCAACTAACCATTCCGCACCTAGATAAGCAGCGCTTTAGCGTCGACCACTCCAGAAGTAAATACGGCCTTCTGAAATACACCAGACAACAGCTCCATGGAATAATTCCAGGAAACATGCTCTCTGGAACTGAGCACTAGCTAATTCAAGAAACATTCATTAATGTAAAGTACTGGCTAATTTAAGACCCATTCACTCGTGTAGAACATTATCCAGATTATTTCCAGAATGAGGAATAATAGCTAAGAAGTTCCCAGAACCATTTACTGAAACACAACATTAGCTAGATCTTCCCAGAACCATTTATTGATGTAGAACCATATCTATGTTATTTCTAAAACAACACAGTGTTATAAAACATTAGCTAGGCTAATTCCAGAACCATTCACTAATCCAGAACATTAGCTAGGCTGTTTCCAGAACCATTTACTGATGTAGAACATTACCTAGACCATTTCAGAGCAATCAACTGATGTAGAACAGTAGCTATGCAGAACCATTCACTAATGCAGAACACTAGCTAGGTGGTTTCTAGAACCATTCATTGACATGGAACAGTAGCTAGGTGGTTTCTAGAACCATTCATTGACATGGAACAGTAGCTAGGTTATTTCCAGAACCATTCACTAATGCAGAACAGTAGCTAGGCGGTTTCCAGAACCATTCATTGACATAGAACAGTAGCTAGGTTATTTCCAGAACCGTTCACTAATGCAGAACAGTAGCTTGGCTGTTTCCAGAACCATTCATTGATGTAGAACAGTAGCAAGGCTGTTTCCGGAGGCATTCACTGAAATAAAACGTTAGCTACATTTTTCCAGAATCGAGCCATTCACTCATACAGAACATTAGCCAGATTATTTCCAGAACCATTTATTGATGTAGAACCTTATCTATGCTATTTCCAGAACAATGTACTGTTGCAGAACATTAGCTAGGATATTCCAGAACCATTCACTGATGTAAAACATTAGCTAAGCTGTTTTCGGGAGCATCACTGTTGTAGAACATTAGTTAGGCCATTTCCAGAACCATTCAAAGTTGTAAAACAGTAGCTAGGCCATTCCAAAACCTTTCTTTGATGTAGAACAGAAATTAAACTGTTCCCAGAACCTTTCTCTGATGTAGAACAGTAGCTGTTTACAAAACCATGCAGTATAAAGTATTTTCTGTGTTGTTGACAAAGCCACAAGCGGTTGCTCCAAACACACAGTTTAAATAACAGAAATGGTTCTAAGTGTCAGTGTCTGAGGGGAACCTTACAATTTGCTAGTTTAAACAGTCCCCATAATGTAGTGGGTGATGTAAACAAAGTCATTTAAAACAGTTTGAGGTGAAACTGTGGTGAAACCACACCAACAGTGAAGCTACACGAGTCTTCTGAGGTCATTTATCATGGTGAGGATGGAAAAACAGGTGCTGCAGTGATTATACATATTGTGGCTGTTGGGTCAGCCAGATACAGCGATAAGTTTAATTCCTGTGGATTGATTCCCTCTAGGTGCAGCTATTCTTTTAATGAGCTAATTATGTAGAAATTTCAAGAACAGGTAAACCCCTAATTTAAGGGAAATCCTTAAAATTCCCTTAATGGCTTTAGTGTGATTTCCATTCTCCAGAAATAATCACATTTCGATGCAATTTTGGTGGAAAAACAGACGAACAAGGACCACTAAAAGCATCCAAGTAACCTAATTGGCGTAATTTAATCATTAAGCCTGAAACAGAGGCTGTTAACTATAACCAAGTTTTGCATAATCATTTTCATGTTGGATACGAGCATGGAAATCCCAGTTCCTCTCCATGTCTAGAGGGATACAGGATGAAACTACAGCTGTAAAAGCAGTCAAGCAAAACTCAGGCTGACACAACTGAACATATACACAGCCTGTTTACACTAAACACAAACAGAAGCTCCTGGAAAAATGGTGTCAGCAAGAGTCTTACTTCTCTTAACAGCAGCTCTAATGATGAAGCGTAAAAGCGCATTTAAAGGACAAATTTTGGTGGGAAAACTATTTTGATAGCCGAATAATCTACTGGTTACTGAAACGAATAATCGATTATTCTGATTATGTATCGTTCAGTTACTGATAGTTAAATAACTCTTGTGTTACTATCAGCATTTACATTTAGCTTGAGGTCATTTTATGCATCTGCTAAATAAGAAATAAATAAAGATGAATAACAGTTTGGTGTAAAATCAAACTTGCACAATATACCCACTTACTCCAGATTAGGGTTGCAACAAACTATCTTAATAGTAGAATAATCTGTTGATTATTGAAGTGGATAATTGATTATTTATCGTATGAGTCACTCCATTGTCAAACCTTAAGGTTGTTTTATGCCGACTTAGTTAACTAAAATCGACTACTTAATTTGTTGCCAGTTAATTAAATACATGATTTTAGCCCATTGTCCAAAATGATTAGCTGAGCTGGTTTACAGAGTACAGACCTTCACTGGAACTACAAGGCAAACACTGCTGTCACTGGAAATCAGTCGTCACCGTTCACCAGAAATCGCTTCCTAAAACGTCTCTCAACCTGCTCAGACGATTAATCGATGCACTTCAGTTGTGGTCAGTGAGCCAAGACACTCACAGTACTGTGTGCTTGCAAGAAGTCGATACAGCACATAATCACAATACGATTTGATCTACGGTGATACATTGTGATGCTATAAGCCAGACCATATAGCATGATTTTTGAGATATAACTCCAGGAAAACTCTCATGGCACAAAAACACGGATAGCTTTGGGAATAAACACAGCATCACGAAAGCAAAATATTTAATTGTATGAAATCTTATATTTTTAATATTTTCTTTCTCACATTTGGTATCCATATTCTGGATCTTTAGTCTCAGTGCCAGGGTCATGAGGGAAATATAGCCAGCTGTGACCACACAGGGGGTGCCAATCACTTGGGTCTTTTATAAATTGTGGACCCAACCGGAAATGGGTCAGCTGAGGCAACGGCGGGAAATAGTGGTGTTTTAAAATCCTGCAGGTTGGATTCCTGCAGATGGAGGTGTCTCTCGCCCTCTCTCCTCTCTTCTGTGGACATCTAACCTTCACCTTTACCAGGAATATGGCTTGAGATGGCCGACCATGGGCTCATAGACTGAGATGGCCTTCCCACTTTCGAGGTGATTTGGAGACTAGGACTGCAGGTGAGTTGGTCTCTTAGTCAGTTCAACCAGTTTTAGGCACACACCTTTACCTAGGTTCACGTCTCACGTCAAACTGCAACACGTAGGGGCAGGGTGTCTATGTTACAGTAAGGGGCAGGATAGGTTAATTAGACCCTAGAAAGTTTGGTGGTTTGGCTGATATGATGTGTCAACAAAGACTGAAAGCTTACAGTTTTGTCGTCTTGCTTTATAAACAGCCATTAATATAAATGTTACATAAATCATTAATAACATACTGATAAACATTAATAAACAGGAACAACAATAATGTATTCTAATGTAACCCTAGTGCTCAAATGACTGCAGGTTGAAGCTTACCCAACCATACAATAAGTCTGCTCCACCTTAAAGGAATTTTAAAAAGGATTCATTTTGTTGACTATTGACTTCTAGTGACAGCAATGTTAGCCTCCAGCAAAATGGGCAAACCCGTACTCTGTAATCCGTCTTGGATAATCATTTTGGATGAGTGGAAAATCGTGCAAACAACAAAACGTCCACCCACTGATTACCCTCAGAAATACTGGCGTTCATATCACCATAGCTCGCTGTGGAAAGGTCTGTCACTTGATCTGTGTCATCGGTGCCGAGAGGGGAATTCAATAAAATACCCGGAATGGCTGGAGAACACCAAAAAGGTGGGAATCTAGGGAAGTGTGTTTAATCAGCAGTTTAGTAATAGTTTTGTCTTTGGAAACCAAGACATAAACACACTCCAGACAGCAAAACGGTTTAAGACCTGTTTTGGGACAGGTGGGCCAAATGCATTTTGTGAACATGTGGGCCAACTTTGGCCCACAGTGGAATGCCATGCCAGCAGTGGGACAGCAGTGCCATATCTTTGCCAGATGTGGCCCACTTCCGCTCACTGTCCGGGAATTAGCCTATTTTACTTAGGCAGTGGTGAAAAAGTGGCAAAATAAATGAAACACTGTAAAAAAAAGTATTTGGTATTTGGCCTTCTGCCAAATGTTTTACGTTTGTCTAGTTTTGGCTTGGGTCAAAACTTTCATTGTGGTGCATTCCTAGTGATTGTGCTACAGAAGCTACCAGAAACACTGTCCTGCAGTCCTCAGTCCTGCAGGAAGCTTCCTGTACTGTTACTGTTTGTGTCTGTTGCAAACTAACAAACCAAACCAGCAGTCCTTCAGAGAGCTGACCGCGATGAACGTGTTTGTATTGAGAGCAGAGTTGATGAAGCCTCTGAGACACAGAGACCCTCCATTACATAAACCACATCTGCTGCTCGGCTCTGAGACTGCAACGAATTTACAACAGCAGCAAGAGAACAGATTAATCATCAGCAGAGTCACTGACCTTACAATCGGGCTTTACTGACACCAGCTTGTGCTGCTCTGCACCAACATCCCATAACAGTGCTCAAAATCAGAGTCATTCAGAGTGGTTCGATGTGAAACGCTACGTTCTAGATATATTCAGAACTGTTCACAGTGGTAGTGAATGGAACCAGACGTACACCTCATACCAAACCCACACAGTTTACACCTCACACCAAACCCACTCTCAATAACTCTGTTTATACCTCACACCAAACCCACTCTCGATCGCTCTGTTTACCTCTCACACCAAACCCACTCTCCGTCACTCTGTTTACCTCTCACACCAAACCCACTCTTAATCACTTTGTATACACCTCAAACCAACCCTGCTCTCACTTACTCTGTTTACACCTCACACCAAACCTACTCTCAATCACTCTGTTTACCTCTCACACCAAACCCACTCTGACTACTGTTTCTAACTCTAACCAAGCACTCAGTTCTGCTGCAAAGGAAAATTCTGCAACTGTAAGCGGCAAAATTCACAGGCTGCAGCGCTGACTGAAATGCTCCATACCTACTTTTGCCAACCACAGCAGTGGAATAAACAGGACACAGTCTTTCTTCACCTTAAATAAGCCATATACACTGTGCTGTGCTGTGTTGACAAGACATGTTCACAGGTAACGATGACACCAAGCCAAAGTGGCTTCATGTCACTACTGGAATTCAGAGGTCCTGTTAAAAGAGTATTGGAAGATGCCACGTGTGATCAATTAACAAGCAGAAGAAGAGCACTCCATTTAAACTGATGGCCTATAAATGAGGTGGATCTGAATCCAGTAGGAATGGGTCGGAAAGAAGCAGGATTCAGGAGGACTCTAAAGGTTGCCGATATTCTGACACGTCTTCTTCACAGAAAGAGGAATATTTCATTTTTGTGTGACCGAGTCTCAGGGTTTGCACCTGCTTTTCATTTGGCTGCTTACTGCAACACAGCACAGTGTTTACACCACCCCCCACACACACACCCCCAACATCCCCCTATACAAACCCCAAATCAAACACTCAGCCTGGGAGACTGCCAGCAGTAAAGAACACTCTCCTTGTCTGGCTCCTGAGGAGAGGAAACGCGGTACAACACCAGCAGCCTGTCAACAAACAAACAGACCTCTATTTCCATCCCACCAATGGTCTTAGCAGCGCCTTTAAAGCGATAGTTTAGATTTACTATGTCCCCCTTGTTACCCCAAATGTAGTCGATCAGCTGAGACACGCTTGGTATCTGAACTTTGCTTATTTACTTTGACCTCCGAAGCTAGGAGGCTAATATAGCTAACAAGTAATTAAAGCCTACATTTTACCAATTAGCATGTTGCTAACTGGAAACCCTTAAAAAGGGTATCAACAAAGTTGCATGTAAAACATATTAAAACGTACAGGTCATACTCTAGTCCAGGCAGTCCATATATGTATAGTATGCAAAGTTTAGCCCCGCCCATAACCGTTTAGCCCCACCTATTCAACCTACAATGGTTTAGCCCCATCCAATCAGCCTATAGCACTTCTGTCCCATCCATTCCGCCTATACCAGTTTAGCTCCACCCATTCATCCTACAGCAGTTAGGCTTCACTTATTCACCCTACAGTGGTTTAGACCCTCCTAATTAGACTACAGTGGTTTATAGAACCTTAATATATCTGAGCCTATCTAGAACTGAATTAGAGTGCTGTAGAACCAAGAACTTAAAAATCTCCAAAAGGAACCACTTCTGAGAGGTTAGAAGTTTAAGCCTCCTTTTGACTACTCGAATGCTGTGGCCATCTTACAGTCCAGCACCAACACTTCAAGGAACCGAACTGAGGGATGGAGAAGTTGCACCGAACTTCAGATGTAAGAAGTTCCTTCCACTGCCCCTCCTCATCCCCATCCTTACTGGGCAGAGCTAAAGCAGTCATATAGCTCCACAAAGTGCAGTACTCACTTCTGGTTATAAGAGCTACAGCAGAATCGGCACAACTACTAGATCAGAATCAGCACCTACAACAGTAACCATACGAGAGCAGGAACTATACTTACTATAATACAAATCAAACTAACTAACTAATACCCAGTAATCTACCTCTATTCTACTATGTGCAATAACACCCAGTAATCTACCTCTATTCTACTATGTGCAATAATACCCAGTAATCTACCTCTATTCCACTATGTGCAATAATACCCAGTAATCTACCTCTATTCTACTATGTGCAATAAAACTGCTGTCTTCTGGGTTTAAATTTTTAGTATTTAAGTATATATTGTTCTGTATTTTTTGTATGTCGATCTTATTTATTATTTGTATACTTCCTGACACTTCTGTTCTTTCCTCCATGCTGCTTTAACATTGCAAATTTCCCCACTGTGGGATCAATAAAGGATTATCTTATCTTATCCTAACTACAACTGGAACCATACTAACTACAGCATAGACATACGGCATTGAGCAGAACCCATACTAGACAGATCAGGAAACATGCTTTTACAGAAGCCATAGCAACTACAACAGGAACCATACTGGTTAGAGGCGGAACCATACTAACTATAATCATGTAGACTACAACAGGAACCATACTAGATAAAGGCAAAACCATACTAGATAAAGGCAGAACCATACTTACACTATACTATTACAGGAACCATACTAACTACAACAGAACATTACTAGGAGGAGTAGCAACTGTCCTAACCATTATAGGAACTGTACTAGATAAAACATGAACCATATTAACTACAAAGTAACCACACAGACCAGCAAGCACACTAACTATAAACATGCTGACGACAGGACAGGAGAAACACTCAACTACCACAATAGAGACCCCATTAACTGTAGGAGTGGAGCAGGAAGCACACCGAGATGTAAGACCCCAACGGTATGTAATCAGAGCAGAGCAGGATGACAGACAGGGTACATGTACAGGAGTGGAGCAGGAAGCCCACCGAGATGTAAGACCCCAGCAGCAGGTAATCAAAGCAGGACAGGAGGACAGACAGGGTACATGTACAGGAATGATTAAAATGTGAGCAGATCTGACCTGAGGAGGTCATCTATGGAAGTTATGTAAAGCTTTACAGCTTTGCTAGACACACTACTGTCCCCCGATAACCTCAGCAGCAGCGCATAATAATAATATTAATACTAATAATATTAGTACTACTACTAATAATAATGCTGTGTGGAAGCCCGTTTGGTTACCTGATTGTGAACGTCCAGCGACGCAGGCGAGTTTTCAAACACTCTGTCTCGATACAGCGACCACAAACCCACATTCGGCAGGAACAGCAGAGCTACGATCAGCAGTCCGGCCAGCTGCAACAGCCTCTTCTCTCTCCTCCTCATGTTTCGGGGTGTTCTGGCCCTCTAAATGCCCCGCTGCCCCTCCGCTACTACCCCACCGACCCGCGGCAACAACTTCCCCACCAAAATCAGTAGAACAGACTGCGAGGACACTTCCGCTGGCTGGGGTGAACCAACTCCGTTCAGGCGCGGGGGGGGGAGCGCAGACACCCGTTCGCTCAGTTTCACCACAATTGAGGCAATAATATTAATGTTAAAAACAATAAATGAATGTATTAATATGAATATTAACCAACGCTCATATTTAAACAATTGTATGTTAGTACAGTAGCTCAAATTGTTTGAGAACATGGAGCTGTGCTCAGAGCTGACGGCCCCTCTGCTGAGCTTGAAGTGGACCAGGCGGTAAAGTTATTGCTGAGGGATGAACAGGTTGGAGCTGCAGGTCACGGCCAGGTAACGCCGGACATCGCAGCGCTCAGTGGACATGAGGACAACAGTTAAATCGTTTTCCCTTGAAAATGGAGTGAGATATTTAGGCTGACATTAAAATAGTATGTTTTATTGCAGTAGTAACACACAGACAAACCAAATAAATGTGTAAAGGGGTTTGCAGTGCTATTGGAAAGGAAGATAAAGGTAACCAGTAAATGATCATAATAAATGATCTTAAATTTAGACTGATATGGACAATATATATTGAGCTACACACACAGATTTAGTGTCTCTCAGTATGGCGTTGGGCCGCTTTTCTCGCTAACCCAACATGACAGACCTCTCGGCATGGTGTTGCAGAGGTTCCTAATTGGGTCCTGTGATAATCCATCCCATGCAGCTTGAATATTTTCACACTGTTCCTGCAGAGGGTGCGGTAGGGGTAAAGGTAGAGTGACACTAGTCCTTCTGGACGTGTGACGTGTGACAACAAACCGTTCGTCTCCACCAACACAAAAGCCTCACTGAAGAAGATCCGCTACCATTCATTAAGAACAGTCATCGTAACGGTCTGTGTGCAGTGATACGGTAATAAGGCCCGTTTAAAATTTAAAATGATGTCAAACGGACCCACCACATTCCTTCCGGGTGCAGTAATTTTTAAGTGTATGTATATATATATATATATATATTTTTTTTTAATGTATTTATTTATTTTGTATGTGTGATTTTGAAAGATTTGGCAACATTGTTTCCTGCTAACAGTGTGAATGTTATTAATGTCGTTTTTCACATGGATCCTCCAATTACAATATTATTGAGTTAATTTGTTTGGATAATTAGTGCTGAGGCTCCCTGCTGAGTTTCATTACCCAGAAGCCCTTTCTCTATTTTTCTATTTGCACCACAGCAGGAAACAGCAGCTACAGCTCCTCTGAAGGGTGGGATTTATCTCAGACCCCCACACTCATAGAGAGAGTGCTCCTGATTGGAGATCTTAATGAATAACAAAAACAGTCACAGATCATTTTCAGCTGACGGGTATTATTACCTCCTGCTTGTGTGGAAATTGTCTCCCATCATCACTTAACACTGCTGCGTTAATGTAGAGCAGAGCTGCGCAAAGTTCTCATCATGTGTGGCCAAAGTGCTGATCTTCCTGCATGTGGTCGGTAAACATGGATAATGTGCATTCAAGATGTTAACAGATATTGGATTTGGTGTGAGGTGTAAACAGAGTGAGTAAGAGTGGGTTTGGTGTGAGGTGTAAACAGAGTGATTGAGAGTGGGTTTGGTGTGAGGTGTAAACAGAGAGAGTGAGAGTGGGTTTGGTGTGAGGTTTAAACAGAGAGAGTGAGAGTGGGTTTGGTGTGAGGTGTAAACAGAGAGAGTGAGAGTGGGTTTGGTGTGAGAGGTAAACAGAGTGAGTGAGAGTGGGTTTGGTGTGAGGTATAAACAGAGCGATTGAGAGTGGGTTTGGTGTGAGGTGTAAACAGAGTGATTGAGAGTGGGTTTGGTGTGAGGTGTAAACAGAGTGATTGAGAGTGGGTTTGGTGTGAGGTGTAAACAGAGTGATTGAGAGTGGGTTTGGTGTGAGGTGTAAACAGAGAGAGTGAGAGTGGGTTTGGTGTGAGGTGTAAACAGAGTGAGTGAGAGTGGGTTTGGTGTGAGGTGTAAACAGAGTGATTGAGAGTGGGTTTGGTGTGAGGTGTAAACAGAGTGATTGAGAGTGGGTTTGGTGTGAGGTGTATACAGAGTAACTGAGAGTGGGTTTGGTGTGAGGTGTAAACCGAGTGAGTGAGAGTGGGTTTGGTGTGAGGTGTAAACAGAGTGACTGAGAGTGGGTTTGGTGTGAGGTGTATACAGAGTGATTGAGAGTGGGTTTGGTGTGAGGTGTATACAGAGTGATTGAGAGTGGGTTTGGTGTGAGGTGTATACAGAGAGAGTGAGAGTGGGTTTGGTGTGAGGTGTAAACAGAGTGAGGGAGAGTGGGTTTGGTGTGAGGTGTAAACAGAGTGAGTGAGAGTGGGTTTGGTGTGAGGTGTAAACAGAGTGATTGAGAGTGGGTTTGGTGTGAGGTGTATACAGAGTGAGTGAGAGTGGGTTTGGTGTGAGGTGTAAACAGAGTGATTGAGAGTGGGTTTGGTGTGAGGTGTATACAGAGTGAGTGAGAGTGGGTTTGGTGTGAGGTGTAAACAGAGTGAGGGAGAGTGGGTTTGGTGTGAGGTGTAAACAGAGTGAGTGAGAGTGGGTTTGGTGTGAGGTGTAAACAGAGAGAGTGAGAGTGGGTTTGGTGTGAGGTGTAAACAGAGTGAGTGAGAGTGGGTTTGGTGTGAGGTGTAAACAGAGAGAGTGAGAGTGGGTTTGGTGTGAGGTGTAAACAGAGTGAGTGAGAGTGGGTTTGGTGTGAGGTGTAAACAGAGAGAGTGAGAGTGGGTTTGGTGTGAGGTGTAAACAGAGTGAGTGAGAGTGGGTTTGGTGTGAGGTGTAAACAGAGTGAGTGAGAGTGGGGTTTGGTGTGAGGTGTAAACAGAGTGAGTGAGAGTGAGTTTGGTGTGAGGTGTAAACAGAGTGAGTGAGAGTGGGTTTGGTGTGAGGTATAAACAGAGAGAGTAAGAGTGGGTTTGGTGTGAGGTGTAAACAGAGTGAGTGAGAGTGGGTTTGGTGTGAGGTATAAACAGAGCGATTGAGAGTGGGTTTGGTGTGAGCTATAAACAGAAAGTGAGAGTGGGTTTGGTGTGAGGTGTTAACAGAGTGAGTGAGAGTGGGTTTGGTGTGAGGTGTAAACAGAGCTGTGTTTGGGGCCACACTCAGGAATCACTGCAGGTCAGATAGTCTTATTGTCCTGGTGCTGAACAAGCTCCTTGAGAGATGGTAGGAGTAACAAAGTACAACAGCATATTACTGACACACCCTGTGAACAAAGATCACCTGTACACCTGTACCATGGCTACATCCTGCTTTCATTTAAAGGGCTAGTTCAGCCAAAAGGACATCAACTTCAACCGAATCTGAACTGCATTAAAGTTACAGTTACACCTCAATAACTTAAAACCTCATTAGCAACGACATCCTGATGCCCAGCAGAAAACCTCATGTTTATTTAAATTCATTCATAAGTCTGTCCATGCGCTACACCCTGACCGCTTAACCCACCCTCTATACAAAAAGGCACACCCACACAGTTCACCCACACACTCCATGCTGTGGATCGCCTCCCCTCAGAGCAGGAAACTTCTGATAAAACTTGAACACGTTGGGGTCACTGTGTGGGCAGAGACGACACGTATAATCTGAAAGCTGCTCTGATTGTATAATTATCTCCAGACTGGGTTTTTTCTGCTGAGTCTGCTGTTGCCACTAAACCCATTACTGACTTCATCTGACCAGACAAGACTTCTATCTGGAAGGAGCGATAAAAAAAACCTTCTGAGAAAGAAATTATTTCCCTTTGCATTTAAATTAGGTGAAGACAAACAAATATACACTGAATGTAGTCTTATAATCTACTGTACATTTCAGAGATTACCCTCTGGTCATCCCCTGTTTCAGAGATTACCCTCTGGTCATCACTTGCTTCAGAGATTATCCTCTGGTCATCACTTGTTTTAAAGATTACCGTCTGCTCATCCCCTGTTTCAGAGATTACCCTCTGCTCATCCCCTGTTTCAGAGTTTACCCTCTGGTCATCACTTGCTTCAGAGATAATCCTCTGGTCATCGCCTGTTTCAGTGATAACCTCTATTCATCACTTGTTTCAGAGGTTATCCTCTGGTCATCACTTATTTTAGAGATTAAACTCTGGTCTCACCTGTTTCAGAGATTGCCCTCTGATAATCACCTGTTGCAGAGATTACCCTCTGGTCATCACTTGCTTCAAAGATTACCCTCTGGTCATTACTTGCTTCAGAGATTACCCTCTGGTCACCACCTGTTTCAGAGATTACCTTCTGGTCATCACCATTTTTTTAGAGATTACCTTCTGGTCATCTTTTGCTTCAGAGATTACCCTTTGGTCATCACCTCTTTCAGAGATTACTCTTTGGTCATCACCTGTTTCTGAGATTATTGAAGCAGGGTGTCCCTTAGGGCCGAACGGCCACTGTAATGTGGAGACTGTATGCAGAGAGCTGGATCCTTTTAGCTGATTAAGCACACATTCCGAACGCCATGGGGGAAAATCCACGCCTCGTCTTCACTGAGTGCCATTCACTCTGAGGACCTGTTATCTCCTCATTTGAATTCATTAAACATCTGAATTACAAAAGAGGTGAATACATTCATTAGAGCAAGACTGCAGAGCAACACACAAAGGAGCCCGTGGTGTTGCTATAAAACAGACATCCTGCTCCGAACCTCATAGACAATCGTGAGCAATGCAGCTTCAGAGTCACGTAATCAGGACTTTTACAGATACTGAAAGTCACTGTGCTGGAATGTAGCTGCTAAACCACTTAAGGTGGAACAGAAAATTCAAATAAGGAGCTGATGAATAGAGGGTCTAAATATCTAAATAATATCTAAATAATGTATTCTTGTTATAAACCATCATTGACAAAGTATTCATTATTAAGTAGCTGTTTATTAAAACCTGAAAAGTGTTATCATATTGTTTATTAATGTTTTTTTGTTATTTAATTCAGAAAACACTCCAGAAATGCATTCACCACTGAAATACACAGGAACTATGTAATAATGCAGGTCATTCGTTTTCAAGAGAACCAAACAATCCAAATCATCCACGTAAACCAGACCAAAGAGCTCAGGGTTGGAACTGGAGAATGCAGTTAGGGTGTGGTACCTATAATAGATGTTGACTTTCCAGATAAGGACCCAGTTTAGCAGGATCTTTTTGATCTTAAACACATTGAACACGTTGCAGTAACACCGTATTTTGAGAGCCGTGTAGAAGCTCACTGAACTTTAATCTGCATGTAATGGACTTTATCATATTAAACCCTGAATGCAGGCGTGGACAGAAAACATAACATCCGTAGTTCAGTAAATGTAGGTGGGCTTTCTGTAAAAATACTGTTTGAGTAACAATGTACTTTATATATTTCCACTTGAGTAAACATGAATAAAATAAAGTAGTAATAATAATAATAATAATTTAAAAAACATAATAATAATAATAAAAGTCTTCACATTCTATTATTTTAATGTACAACTTATATTTAGACCTGGATTGAAGACAGGAAAATGTCTTTAAATTGAATCTTTAATTCACAGGGTTTTTACTTCAATTTGACTTTTTTACTTTTATTTTTACGATTTTAAGTTTAAAATCAATCATAAACCTAAACCTTAAACATCAATCCAACATCTAAACATAACCTTAAACCTAAAACTGACTGTAATCTCAAACCAACTCTAACCCATCCCATAACATTAACATTAATCCTAGCCCTAACCTTAATATCAACACGAAACCTAAAACTAACCCTAATTTACTAATCTTAACGTCCAATCAAAACCTAATCCTAACCATAAACCAACCCTAAACTAAACATAATCATAACCTGATACACCACATTAACTAACCTTAAAATCTGACCAAGATCGAAATCTAATCCTAGTCCTTACCTTAAAATCAACACAAAACCTAAACTGGAACCTAAAAGAATTTACCAATCTCAATGCCTAATCTTAATCAAAACATAATCTTGAACCAACCCTAACCTTAACCTTAACCCAACACCTAAATGTAACTTTAAACCTAAGACTAACTTTCTAGTAATTACCTTCAAACTAAAACCTTAACCTAACACCAAACAACTGTAAGCTTAACATTAACCCTAAACCGAATCTTAGCCCTAAATTTAATATCAACACAAAACCTAACGCTTCGTTTCTAATTTATCAAATAGGAACTTAAACCTAATTTAAACCGAAAACTAATCCTAATTCAGGGTTTCTCCAGATAGGTTGTCCACAGTTCTGAGAACCTGTAGATAATTTGTAGGCGTTATCATATACAGTGTGACCCATAGAGCCTGCGGTTATGTAGTCTATGTTAAACAGCCACATATACAGTCAAAAGCTTGAGTACAAACTTCCCTTCAAGCAGCATCACTTAATCACAAGCTTTCGATCGAGCAGATCTCTGAGACGATAGAACACACACCTTTGCTCAGGTGGCTCCAAAAACTCTACTGTGATCTCTCCTGTGAATTCTGAACATGTTGACGGTATAGATAGCTGTAGTGTTTACACTGGGCATGAACTCCAGTCCATTAGGGAAATGGGGAATCTTGAGACCAGCGTTTTCAGTCTGGTGTGTTTACTTTAACAACAACAGTTTAGCATAAAAACAGCAGCTGGTGTAAATGTCTCATCTACTTCACACAAACCTCGACTTCTAACAGCTCTGAGTCACTTACTGTGGCAGTCTAAATCACAGAAGCATCTTATAACAAACATCACATCACGTCTCTGTCTGGACAGTCATAGACATATGGTCCAATGTGGTTTTTATGTATTTATGCACCTACAGAAAGTAATTATACTCCCCATTTATACAGAACCAGTCAGTCGGGTTTAGACACGCCTCCTCATATCAGTTCTCCTTCTGTTTATCTTAATACTCGTTTGTAGAATAAAATGAAGACATCAAATTATAAAATAGCATGAATCATGAAGTCCACCTTAAAACGCTCCAAAACGGACCCTTACAGGAGGATGAACCCCCTTTCTTAACCTTCAGTGGAGGCTGATAGAACAAGGTATATTTCTAAGCAGGTTTGGAAAGTTTTTACACCACTAAATATATTACCTTCAAACTAAAACCCTAAACTAACATCAAACCAAACCTAACCTTAACATCAGCCCAACACCTAAACATAACCTTAAACCTAACTCTAACTTTCTAATATTACCTTCAAACTAAAACCATAACCTAACATCAAACCAAACCTAACCTTAACATCAGCCCAACACCTAAACGTAACCTTAAACCTAACTCTAACTTTCTAATATTACCTTCAAACTAAAACCTTAAACTAACATTAAACCAAACCTAACCTTAACATCAGCCCAACACCTAAACGTAACCTTAAACCTAACTCTAACTTTCTAATATTACCTTCAAACTAAAACCTTAAACTAACATTAAACCAACCCTAACCTTAACATCAGCCCAACACATAAACGTAACCTTAAGCCTAACTCTAACTGTCTAATATTACCTTCTAACTAAAACCTTAACTTAACATCAGCCCAACAACTAAACGTAACCTTAAACCTAACTCTAACTTTCTAATATTACCTTCTAACTAAAACCTTAAACTAACATCAAACCAAACCTAACCTTAACATCAGCCCAACACCTAAACGTAACCTTAAGCCTAACTCTAACTTTCTAATATGACCTTCAAACTAAAACCTTAAACTAACATTAAACCAACCCTAATCTTAACATCAGCCCAACACCTAAACGTAACCTTAAACCTAACTCTAACTTTCTAATATTACCTTCAAACTAAAACCTTAAACTAACATTAAACCAACCCTAACCTTAACATCAGCCCAACACCTAAACGTAACCTTAAACCTAACTCTAACTTTCTAATATTACCTTCTAACTAAAACCTTAAACTAACATTAAACCAAACCTAACCTTCATATTAACCCAACACCTAAACGTAAATATATTTGAGAGGTGGAGAAATACAATACTCTGGCACATCAAGAGTATATATGGTATATCAGAATATGCACTGTTTCAGACTCTCATCAGTTGGAGCTCTTGTGCTCTTGAACTTTTGATTGGTTATGTAGTGGCATACAAAAGTTTATATTTGTGTGTGTGTGTGTTATTTGTGTGTGTGTTACTGTTAAATCAGGTTTATTGTCACGTCACATATACACAGGTGTGAAGGTGAATAAAATCCTAGGTGTGTAGTCACAGTACTAAACACCAAAATAGCTCTGCTTATACAGTTTTCTATAACAGTAATGTGAAGTTAGGTATAGAACTTACTGCATACATACTACGTTTGGGCAGAGTTAGTACACGTGTTTTATGTAGTATTCCATTTTGAATACAGCCAGTGTTTACACAGCTGTGAAATCTGCATCACCTGGTCTTTCCTAATGATGACTGTGCACAAGCACCAGCACTAATGAGCTAATTAAGGTCTGCGATCATGGTAGACATTGTCTGAGAGCCCTAATCTCTTGGGTGGCTGAGTTGGTGCTCCTTTTCTTTTTCCCCCACTCTAAACTCATACGGAACATAAATGATACACTCATCTCACAAAATATGAGAGTGTATGAGTGGCCTGAGCGTTCTGTGGGCAGCAACCTGAGGGCAGCTTCCTGTGGGTGCTGACCTTGAAGGTCACAGGATGTTCCAAACAACAATGAAACATAAAATGTCAAATGTTTTTGTCATGTTTTCAGTTTAATACAAACTAAGTTTACTGCTTTAATCACTGCTGTCTGTTTCTATTGACATTTCATACAGTCCCCAACATGGGTTTGTATATTGCAATACAATGTTTGTTGAACAGAATCTTGACTACTGAATGTGCCTAGTGAGCTTAAATGTGGTGAGTTTTCCTCCCCAGAAAGCCTCTCCTACAAGCCCCTTGGTTCTGACCGTCTTCTTGCATTGTCTGAATGCTGTATACCGTTATTATTATTTTTTGTTAATGTTGGGGGAAGCAAAGCAAGCAATAATTTTACTGCTGTTTGTGCATGCAGAAATAAAGACTTTGATTTTGATAGTGAAATGTGTTTAGCTGTGCTGTAATGAGAACCATCCTTCTGCCATCTAGTGGAGACACTGTGTTACAAAAAAGGTTCTATATGCATTAACACTTAGGACTCAAACCCATTTCTGGTTAGTCGGACCTGTGTGAACAGGAGAAACACTGCTAATCACATCTTGTGTTATTGTTAGTGTTTAAATAGGCAAGAAACTGTGTACAAGGTCATTTATAGTAACACAACTGGATAAGAACAATAAACACAATGTAGGTTAATAGTTAATAATACCACTGACATGTTATTCAGGCAGGTCAAAGATCACAGGCAGCTTCAAAGAATTGTAGACCAGGGCCGTATTTTAAATGGTACAGTACTATACTGCATACTACAGCAGTGTGTACTGCATACTGTATACACCCCCTGTGTGTAGTATGCAGTACAGTAACAAGTTCTGACCTACAGTGTAGTATACTAATACAATCACATGACCAGTTACCTCACATTTACCTCAGAGCTGTTATTACTGTATCCAGTGTTTAGAGCTAGCTGTTGGGAAGACTACTCAATTCACTTAAAACATGTTTAGCCTAGCTGTTAGTTACCCTCAGCTATCTAAAAGAGATCCTCTAAAGCAAGTTCCTCTTGTATTAATCTTCAGACCTGTATAGTTTAACTTTCTGAAGCTCATTCTCATGACAACATATCCCACTACAATCACTACACCCACATTTATACTACATATTTATATACTGTATACTATATATTACACCATCCGGGTATCTTCATTACACCATGAAGATAGCTCCCCCTGTATACTAGAAGGACAATCAAGGTAGTCTCACAGATGCTCCACTGTGTATAAGTTTAGGAAATTAGGGGGCCTGGACGTCTTGGCTCTTCCAACCAATATGGGACATTTCTAGCTGTGTGGCAAGTCGCACTGTCTTGCTGGTAGATCCCATTCACCCCAGGGAAGACAGTCAGCACGCATGGATGTATGTCGTCAACAACTATGGATTCACACTCAAACAGCCTATTGCACACCTTATATACACACCAAGCCAGCTTCCGATACACAACTTGCTAATGAGCTACACTGTTGTCGAAAAAAGGAAGTGGTCATAATAATGTGACTCGACTGTGTAGTATTAATAGTATACATACAGTGTGTTCAGTCAAGTGATCAAGTACATTTACATTTAACCAAAGAGGTTCTTATTTTGAAACTATTGGTGTTTTTGCTAAACAGAAACAACTTACACACTCATTACATTACCAACTACCACAAATCCCACTCCAGTGTGTAGCGTTTATGCTGCACCAGATTTGTTGTTCTTTAAAGTTCTTTCCTGTTTGGGCCTTTTTCAACAGACTTCCAATTAGTCAGTGAGTTTTCTGAACATCAAAGGGTGTGGTGTTCCACAGGGCTCTGTTTTAGGGACACTATGTGTTTTATTTACAGCCCCTTGGAAACATAATCCATAAAGACAGTGTTGCAATTAGCTTCTATGCTGTTTGTATTCAGTTACACGAGCCAGCTCAGCCAGATTCAGAGACACACTTTACTGCATCACGTTTGTGTTTGAATGGCTAATCTTGCATGCAATGCTGCATTTCTGCATTTAGTATTGCAATAATCAGTCATAATAGAGCTGATGTTGGAAAACCAATAACTGTTAAAGCTAATCTACCCTGCTGAAAAATGGAAAATAGGTAAAGATAAAATGCAATATGTAACATATTTATATTATTTACATATATGAAGTTGATGGCACTTCGAGACTCCTATCTTAGATTAAATTTATTTACAAGTGATGTAAATAATCCAATACAATACTACTAATCCAATTACAATAACATACTAACTACTGCTGTACTACCTGTTAAGATTTATTTACTCAAAAATATTTAAATGCGTTAAATTTCAAGTACAGACTGTCAGAGCATCTTAGCTAAACATGGTACTACAGTGAACAGAAGTCAGTAGTCACCAGTTACCACGATGCCATCATGCGTTTCATTGACTGCTAGCTAACATTAGCTTTCTTTAATGGGGCTATTCCTGTAAATAACTGTAGCCAAGCCTGCAAATCTAGAGCATAGGCACTGTAACCTCAGTCTCTTCCCTCTGTCCAGTGGGATAGTCAGTTTCTGATATACAGTGGACAGAAACTTTAACATCCAGGCTGGTCTTACGGAGTGATTCCCTCTCCAGGGATTCACCCTGCCTGGCAGGCTCCGGGTTCTCCTCGATAGCTGCTGGAGCACCACCCTCTGGTGGATGGTCCAACACATCATCCACTGTTGTTCTGCAGTTCAGGATGAGTGGGGGGAGTGGGATGCTTCTAGCCAGATCTTCCATGTGCCTTGCAAACTCCATCGTCTTAAACTGCGTCACCTACGGGAACCCAAAGTGATTAGATATTGACTTTGAACTGTACTCATTTTATTAATTAGTGATTGTGCAATACGATTTATATTCTACTTCTTCTCGGCTGAGTAATTTTGGTCTGCTCACTAGTCCTGCCGTTTGAGATATCAACACTATTCCAACACCAGAAGGTTTGGTCTGATTTCCATTTTTTACCATTAAGAATAAATGAGATGGAAAAGTATTCACTGTCCTTCTGCTCAATTACAGACACTGTTTCACATATACTATCTCAGGGCAGACCCCCAAGTAGGGTGACCAGATGTCCCGCTTTGTGCGGGACAGTACCGCAATTTCATTACTTTTCACGTGTCCCGCAAATTGAGACGTTGTCCCGCATTGTTATAGCCTGTCAGACTCCAGTTTTGAAATGCGTGTTTTTTTTTTTTTTTTATCAAATGGCTGTGTGTGTGGGAAAAGCAGTGAGGGCTGTCATCAGGAGCCGTTCACTTCAAAGAGCTGACTCTTAGAACCGGATCGTTCGCGACCGACCATCACTACAATGCAAATCAGAGCAGCACCGACATGCAGCACGAGCTATGGAGGACAGGGAGGTAAACACGACTCGATCTAAAAAACGAAAATGCAGCTATAACAGAGACTGGGAAACTATTTACCCCTGGGTGAAACCAGTGCAAGGTGACTCTTGTAAAGTTTTTTGTGGTTGGGTTGTGCTGGAGTTGTTGTTGCTCTCTGTTGTTAGAGAAAACTGGAAAGCTGTATCCTTTTAAAGCACATTAAAGAACTGTCTGTTCTGTTAAGTTTCTTTCATTTATTTATAAACACATTATTATTTGCAGTTTTATGTGCTAAAGAGGCAGAATAGAGATGTTTAATTTAAAGTTATTTTACCCTTTTACACACTATTTTATCTTGATGCATTGGTGTCCCACATTGTCCCACACAAACATAGTTTGTCCCACATCGTTGTCCCACATCTGGTAAATTGGAATCTGGTCACCCTACCCCCAAGTGCAAATTCAATGTTCGTCTGACCTGTACTCGTCTGTTTGTCTCTATTTTCTATTAATCGTTCCTTCCATACATTTTCACCCCCATTCAAAGCCTATCGGTTCTTGCATATACTCACTTAGGGAAGATGTCTGCATTTAGCATTTCAATAATCAGTCTGAGCTGATTTTATAGAGCTCATGTTGGAGAACCAATGGCTGGTAAAGCTAATCTACCCTCACTTTAATCACCACCCATGCTGACTATTCATCACCTAAACCCCCCTCCGTTTTAGCAACACCGTATCAATTGGCCAGCAACAAGCTAAAGCTGCGCCATCACCTTTTCTTAATTTTCTTTAGGAAATGCACATGGAATTAATTTCAATTAAAGTATCTTACTTTTTTTTTTTAAAGTATCATAGTAACTGTGTCAGTGCTTGCTAATGTGGTCAATGGTTGCTTTGGATTGTGTAAAAGTCTTACTTCTGATGCTGCTGGATTTGTGCTGGAAGTGCAGCATTCCACATAATTTATCATAATTTTAATGGGCATACCTGACAACACAGGTGTTCTTTAAATTTCTTGCCTGTTTTGGACTTACTTGACAGACTTTCAATTAGTCTAGTGAGTGTTCTGAACATGGAAGGGTGTGGTGTTCCACAAGGCTCTGTTTTAGGGTCCCTTCTGTTCTTTATTTAGAGCCCCTTACCACAAATAATCCATAAACACAACATTCGATGTACTTTTAATCTGACGATACTCAGGTATACAAGTCAACTCAGCCAGATTCAGAGACACGCTTACATATATTGGAAGACAACATGTATGAAATAAGATCACTGAAACGTCACGTCACATGGTGACTGAAACGTACCTAATAGTGTATTATACCGCCACAAGCACCAATAACAGCTGTGACAGGATTTGGCTTGTACTTGAGTTAAAACCATGTACTTGAGTTAAAGTAAAGATACCCGAGATAAAATATCACTCCAGTAAATGTAAAAGTCCTCCCTTTAGACCTTTAGAGTATCAGTACTAAAGTTTTTATCTTCAAATGTACTTAAGTATGGAGCACAGAACACTGAAGGAGAACAGATTCCATTAGCTAGAACTATAAAATAACTTTTTGCAGTTTCGGTTTAACATTTATTTTTTTATATAAGTTTTTATATAAAAACCTGCTTTAACAGGATCACTAATGAGTTTTCCTTTACCATATTGCATCGAAATGGCAGAATTTCATGAACAAGCTTGTTTCGTTTTGACCTTATTTTTTACACCCTCATAGTCGAAAGGAACTACTAATTTTGCACAATAGAATGGAATAAAAAATAAGATATTAGACTCTGAAATGTTGTGGAGTTAAAATACAAAGTCGTCCAAAATGGAAACACTTCAGTACAGATGCACGAAAAAACTTTTAGCCACTGCTGGCAGACCGTATAACCGTACAGTTAATGTCCCTGTGTCCCTCTAACGGAAGTGGAATATTAACACTGACCTTGGCCAGCTCCAGGGTTTTAGTGGATGTCACGATGGGGATCCGCTTGGCAATCTCGAAAGCCTTCTGCAGTTTCTCGGCTCCTTCCACGCGGAAGAAGTCATTGAGGGCGCGTTCAGTTTTGCGCAGGTGGGTGCTGACCATGCAGAGTCGAGTGACGTTAAGGATCATGGTAATGGTGAAGGACACCAGGCAGATGATGACGTAGTAGAGCCCCAGGCCGCTGTGAGTGTAGCTCACCCTCAGGAGCACCGTGCAGTTTGAGATACCAGCTGAGCTCGATGCCACGCAGGTATATCTCCCACGATCCTCAAAGGAAACTGAGCTGATGTTCAGCCCGTCTTTTCCTGGAATCCACTTTCCACCTGCAGGATGGAGAGGAAGGATCTTGTAGTGATGGAAAATTTCATACAGGGGTTATACTGCCAGCTTCGGTAAACAGTTAGCTCTAATGCTACAGTGTCCAAATCCTCACAGCAATGTTCAACAACAGTAGCTGACCTTACTAATACTCAATCAAATCCTCACAGCAATGTTTAACAAAAGTACCTGACCTTAACAATGCTCAATCAAATCCTCACAGCAATGTTCAACATTAGCACCTGACCGTAATCATGCTCAATCAAATCGTCACAGCAATGTTCAACATTAGCACCTGACCTCACTAATGCTCAATCAAATCCTCACAGCAATGTTCCAACATGAGTACCTGACCTTGCTAATACTCAATCAAATCCTCACAGCAATGTTCCAATATCAGCACTGTGTCATATTTAGGATCAATACTGTAACTGTTTCTGTCTTGTGGAAACTGCACTGTAAGTGATTTGCATGGTTTCTTCATGAACTCTGACCTTTCAACACTATCAGTGGCTTCTAACTGTAGACCAAAGTTCTCCTGCATGTGTAAGAGGAGCCAAGCAGATATCTCACCTGACCCTTCCTCATTCAGAACCTGTCCTCTGGAGTTGTACCAGACAACGTGTTCAGGAACTCCACTCACGTTACACTGGATCACCACACTGTTGCCCTCCTGCACTGTGATGTCCAGCGGAGTCGGCGGGCTGGACAGCTCTTTCCTCTCAGACACATTACCACAGACCTGGACCATAAAACCATGACAATAACAACCAACATCAGACAGCTCTACAGCTTTGATAATGCACACCTGAGGTGCGCATATCACCTTTTACTCAAATCCCAGCGAACCTTAAGATGTTATTCTGGACATATTCTGGACATATTATTAGAAAACTCCATAGAATCAGGTTAGGGTTTAGTGTAAATGTAGGGGTTAAGCGTAAATGTAGGGTTTAGGATTTAGTGTAAAGGTAGGGGTTAGAGTTTAGTGTAAATGTAAAGATTAGGGTTTAGTGTATTTGTAGGGGCTAGAGTCTAGTGTAAATGTGGGGGTTAGGGTTTAGTGTAAATGTAGGAGTTAGGGTATAGTTTAATTGTAGAAATTAGGGTTTATTGATAAATGTAGAGGTTTGGTTTTGGTGTAAATGTAGGGGTTAGGGTTTAATGTAAATGCATGGGTTAGAGTTTAGTGTAAATGTAGGGGTTAGAGTTTAGTGTAAATGTAGGGCTTAGGGTTTGGTGTAAATGTAGGGCTTAGGTTTTAGTGTAAATGTAGGGGTTAGGGTTTAGTGTAAATCAAGGGGTTAAGGTTTAGTGTAAATGTAGGGATTAGGGTGTAGTGTAAATGCAGGGATTAGGGTTTAGTGTAAATGTATGGGTTAAGGTTTAGTGTAAATGTAGGGATTAGGGTGTAGTGTAAATGCAGGGTTTAGTGTAAATGCAGGGGTTAGGGTTTAGTGTAAATGTAGGGGTTAGGGGGTTTAGTGTAAATGTATGGGTTAGGGATTAGTGTAAATATAGGGGCTGGGGGTTTAGTGTAAATGTAGGGGTTAGGATTTAGTGTAAATGTAGGGATTAGGGTTTAGTGTAAATGTAGGGGTTAGGGGGTTTAGTGTAAATGTATGGGTTAGGGATTAGTGTAAATATAGGGGTTAGGGGGTTTAGTGTAAATGTAGGGGTTAGAATTTAGTGTAAATGTAGAGTTTAGGGGTTTAGTGTAAATGTAGGGGTTAGGGTATAGTGTAAATGTATGGGTTAGGGTTTAGTGTAAATGTAGGGTTTAGGGGTTTAGTGTAAATGTAGGGGTTAGGGTATAGTGTAAATGTATGGGTTAGGGTTTAGTGTAAATGTAGGGTTTAGTGTAAATGTATAGGTTAGGGTATAGTGTAAATGTAGAGATTAGGGATTATTGATAAAGTAGGGGTTTGGTTTTGGGGTAAATGTATGGGTTAGTGTTTAGTGTAAATGTAGGGGATAGGGTTTGTGTAAATGTAGGGATTATGGTTTAGTGGAAATGTAGGGGATAGGGTTTAGTGGAAATGTAGGGGATAGGGTTTAGTGGAAATGCAGGGGTTAGGGTTTAGTGGAAAAGTAGGGGATAGGGTTTGTGTAAATGTAGGGATTATGGTTTAGTGGAAATGTAGGGGATAGGGTTTAGTGGAAATGTAGGGGATAGGGTTTAGTGGAAATGCAGGGGTTAGGGTTTAGTGGAAAAGTAGGGGATAGGGTTTAGTGGAAATGTAGGGGTTAGGGTTTAGTGGAAATGCAGGGGTTAGGGTTTAGTGGAAATGTAGGGGCTAGGGTTTAGTGGAAATGTAGGGGATAGGGTTTAGTGGAAATGTAGGGGTTAGGGTTTAGTGTAAATGTAGGGGTTAGGGTTTAGTGTAAATGTAGGGGATAGGGTTTAGTGGAAATGTAGGGGTTAGGGTTTAGTGGAAAAGTAGGGGTTAGGGTTTAGTGGAAATGTAGGGGTTAGGGTTTAGTGTAAATGTAGGGGTTAGGGTTTAGTGGAAATGTAGGGGTTAGGGTTTAGTGGAAAAGTAGGGGATAGGGTTTAGTGGAAATGTAGGGGTTAGGGTTTAGTGGAAATGTAGGGGTTAGGGTTTAGTGGAAATGTAGGGGTTAGGGTTTAGTGGAAATGTAGGGGTTAGGGTTTAGTGGAAAAGTAGGGGATAGGGTTTAGTGGAAATGTAGGGGTTAGGGTTTAGTGGAAATGTAGGGGTTAGGGTTTAGTGGAAATGTAGGGGTTAGGGTATAGTGGAAATGTAGGGGTTAGGGTTTAGTGGAAATGTAGGGGTTAGGGATTAGTGTAAAGTTAATGTTTTGGTTTTAACAGAACACAATCCAATAAGATTTAAAGGCTAGGTTTGTATATACAGCTCTTACTGTGAGATCACGGTTTAAACTAGCCTGTCCTTTCCCTCACAGCTATTACACCAGTAAAGGACATTTACACACACTCAGCTTTAGCTTTATAGACAGTAACTGTGATGAGACTGTTGTTGATATTGCCCAGCCGTACCTGACTGATGGTGTGGACTGAGATCATGAAGGCACAGATGCTGAGACAGCTGACCCGGATCATTCTGAAGAGCTGTAGTGACGTCTGTCTGTCTGTCTGTTCTCTGATGAGTCTGTGGTCACTATCAGGACGACATGCTCTCTGTTTGCGTCCTCTGCAGTCCTGAACACAACAGCAGTCCAGCAGTGGGATCCAGATCAGCTCCTAACCAGTCAGTGTGACTCTACAGCAACTCTAAACAAAGAACAAGCACAAACCGTCCACCCGAGTCACAGCAGGAACTTCCTCATTCAAGAATTCTGTTCCAGTCTGACCTGCTCAGCAGACACAGGTGTTTTTCCCCGCCTTTGTTCAGACAGACCCCACCCACCTGCTCTAGGATTGGATAAGAGTTTAGACTCACACAAGTCCACCCTTACCTGAATACAGGTGAGAGAAAAACAACTAGAGTCTGAGTAGGTCAAAGGTCAGCATTACAGAAATTACCATTATCCACTGTTCATTATTTTTATTATTGTTATTATTATTATTATTATTACTATTATTATTATTATTATTATTATTATTATTATTATTATTATTATTATTATTATTAATAACAATATTATTATTATTATTATTATTATTATTATTATTATTATTATTATTATTGTTGCATTTCATTATTTTGTATTTTAGTAAATGATGCATAGCTATTGTTAGTGTTACTTATTATTATTATTATTATTATTATTATTATTATTATTATTATTATTATTATTATTATTATTATTGATTTGCTGTTGTTAAAATATTTATGCTCTAGTAGACTCTATTAGACACTCCTACCTTGCTGGTACACCTTATAGATGTACAGTCCGAGAACGATAGCTCATTTACTTCTGCACAATGCAGTGCTGCCCACAGGTCACTTTATGTGGTTGCTAAGGTATTGTTAGGCGGTGGTTATGGTATCCTAATTAGTTGCTATGTGCTAATTGGTGGTGGCTTTGGTATCCCAGGTGTATGCTAAGGTTGCCATGCCGTAATGTATTACTTCAGGTGGACTCACTGTGTGGAGTGTCCAAAAACCTTTAATGGCACGTGGAGTGTCCAACAACCTTTGGTGCCATGTGGAGTGTCCATCAAAAACCTTTGGTGGCATGTGGAGTGTCCAGAAACCTTTAATGGCATGTGGAGTGTCCATCAAAAACCTTTGGTGGCATGTGGAGTGCCCAAAAACCTTTGGTGACATGTGGAGTGTCCATCAAAAACCTTTGGTGGCATGTGGAGTGCCCAAAAACCTTTGGTGACATGTGGAGTGTCCATCAAAAACCTTTGGTGACATGTGGAGTGTCCATCAAAAACCTTTGGTGGCATGTGGAGTGCCCAAAAACCTTTGGTGACATGTGGAGTGTCCATCAAAAACCTTTGGTGGCATGTGGAGTGCCCAAAAACCTTTGGTGACATGTGGAGTGTCCATCAAAAACCTTTGGTGGCATGTGGAGTGTTCAATAAGAACGTTTGGCAGTATGTGAAGTGCTTATAAACCTTTGGTGACATGTGGACTGCCCAACAATCTTTGGCGGCATGCGGTGTGTCTAAAAACATTTGGTGGCATGTGGAGTTTCTCAAGCCTTTACCTATAGATTATGGTTTAACAGGAGCTATCTCAATACAGGGTCTATAACATACAGCATTTACAGTCTTCGACCAGCAGGTGTCGCCAATGTGTGCCGGTTCGAACGTCTCGAATCACTGAATCGTTGAACGAATCGGTTCAAAGCTTCAAAAGGCCTTGTTTCCCCCCATATCAGAACCTGCAGCCGGGCTTTATTATTATTGGGTCAGACAGAAACGTGACCCCGAAGCACCACCCATCAATGGGTGTGATCTGACCTCAGGAGCACGCGCTCACCCACAGACACGGACGCGGTTCGGACTGCAGAGATGGAGGAGCAGAACAACACAGCGCAGATCACAGAGCAGAACTCCAGCAATGATCTCCACAACTCTGCGTTCTCAGGTCGGTTCCTACTGTTTGAGCATTCTGTTCCACCTTAAGTGGTGCACTGGATGTAACGGCTGCACCATTTAAGGTGCAGCGGAGGAGTTAATGGGTGATTGCATGGCTGGGTATGTATATAAATATATATGTATGTGTATAATCACTAGAATATCCCTGTGCCATTAGCTTGAATGCCAGTTAACCAGATGTTAGTGCAGTGCTACAAAACCCTCCACACTGCGAACTTCTCCTAGAATACAGTTAACTCCACCAGTTTTCAAAATAGCATTCTGCATAATTAATTGGTTCAGGGTCATTCCGAGTGGTTCAGTGTGAAATGCTCCATAACTTAAGCCAGAACTGTTCACAGTGGTGGTGAATGGAACCAGACCTCCCCCTCTAAAAGCTCCCTCACAGAAAGTTACTACATGATATGGTTATAAATACACTGCCAGATGTCTGAGATTCTGTTTTTGATAGTTTGGAGAAGATTTTAACATTAGACTCCATTCATGGTGGAGGGATACATGCTGCAGGGCGCAGTGAGGCAAAAAAATAGTCCCCCAAAGAAAACTTGTGTAACAGTCAAAAGACATGTGTAGGTTAACCGGTGGTTTATATATGTCTGTATGTGTGTATAGACATGGAGAACCCTGGTTCCCATCACTATCACTGTAAAGAACATTTGTACCATCTCACACCAAACCTACTTGGTCTACTGAGCTATGCAGAAGTTTTTGTGGAGGTGCCGTTTAGTAGCTGAGTAAACACGGTGTAGTGCTGGTATTTAGAGCTGAATGTAGCTAGCTGAGTTTTCCAGACTGCTTGTTGGTATGTGAGGCCGGAGTTTAAGCTTTTGCACATGACTTTCCTTCTAGCTGCAACCTGGCCTGATAAAATCCATCAGATAATCCCTTAACAAAGCGTGTTCAGGCTCATAAACATGGTTATACTGTGTACTCAATATCATATGTTCTTTATTTTAGATTATATTGTAGTGTATTTTGACATTGTTGATGATGATGATGATGATGATGATGATTATCAGTCTTCTGGAATATTTTGGAGACTCTTTTGTATTGCACTTACAAAGCAGCCATTGTGGAGAGAAAGGCCTCTACAATAATACACTCATCATCTAAAGAATAGCTGCACAAATAGCTGCACCCAGAAAGAATCAGCCGACAGGAATGAAACTTGGTGGGTAGGTTTGACATGCAGATGTCAATGTGACGTAAGCAAGGACGGGCCTGATCACTGTACCTGACTGACCCATCAGCTACGATCATGGACATTCAGCGAGCAGTGATGTCTTCCTTCTGGGTGCAGCTGTTCTGCTGATGATGAGTGTAATGATTGTGCAGTGTTAAAATTATGTGCAAATTATGTAGGCAGCGCATTTTATTGTTGATGCTGTATTCTCCCTCTCTCTCTCTCTCTCCCTCTCTCTCTCTCTCTCCCTCTCAGTGGTGGAGGAGTTGGTGTACTGGCGTGATGTGAGAAGGTCAGCTCTGGTGTTTGGTGGTTCTATGCTCGTGCTACTCTCTTTGGCAACCTTCAGCTTCATCAGTGTCCTGTCCTACCTGCTGCTGGCTGTGCTGTGCATCACCATTACCTTCAGAGTCTATAAGTCTGTGATCCAGGCCCTGCAGAAGTCAGACGAGGGGCATCCCTTCAAGTATGAGTTCATACAGAGTTTACATATGTCACAAATGCACATTGAGGATATTGTGTTTTTTTTTTTTTTTTTTTTTCATTTAGTGACAATTAGTTTTACATTCTAGGCTAAATTATTGCTTTAATAAAGACCTGTCAGGTGATAAACTGATAAAATCCATAATCTAGTTCTAGTTAAACACATGGAATGAGTTCCATTCTGGTGTGTGCACCTAATTTTGAATCCTTTGGCACATTCCATCAAAAAGCTGGAACCAAAGAATAGTAGGTCCTTCAGCACTAACTGTGATGACATCCCTGGGCATGTCACTTGTTGAGGACAGAGAAGGCAACCATGGCACCACCCAGTGGTCTGCTGAAGAACCTCTTCTATGTTTTCTTTTCTCCAGTAGTTGATCCGTGCTTGCTTTTAGGATATAAACAAACATCTGGAATAACAGTGTTAACACGCGCAGGTAATCTATATGCTTCACCGTCTTGATACTACTGTTTACTACGACTGTGCAGCGCCCTTTGTTGGTGTTGATGATGTATCTCTTGATATTCCTTGGTCCCATTTAGTGCAAATGCAAACAGGTTATCGAAAGGACCTAGCATCTACGAAGCCTGAAAGGAACCAGTTCTAGAACCAGGTTTCTTTTGGTCAAAAAGGGCTAGGGGAGATCAGAAATCTTGATTCATAAAGGGCATCGTTGCTCACCGAATGTCCGCAGTTGTGACTGTTGGGTCAGTCAGGTTGGTACAGTGATCAGGCCTGTCCTTGATTATGTCACATGTGCGGCCGAGGGTGAAACTTGCATTATTAGCATGTCTCACTATGTCAAATGTGCCCTCCAAGATTCATTCCAGCCGGATGATTCATTCTGGGTGGAACTGACTAGGGCAACATAATATTAGCCAATAATATGACACGTTTCATGTGGTGCTTTTTGGATTTTGACATAAACTAAAATTGGCACACACACTGCTATAGGACATACATGGACGGGTGTTTGTATGTTTGCTGCTGGTTTGAAAGGCTGGGTAAAGTGTTGAATGACTGTGTCTGCAGGGTTCTTCTGGACAAGAACATCAGCATCACTCCAGAAACAGCCCACAGATACACAGACCTCCTTCTGCTGAACCTGAACCGAGCTCTGATCCAGACAAGGCGCCTGCTGCTGGTGGAGGACGTGGTGGATTCACTGAAGGTGACCATGTACAAAAGTTTAGACACTCCTGGTCCAGTTCTAACTGTAAATATGTAAACACATCCACAAGCCATACCTTCGACCCCCATACCAGCAAACCCCAATAGCACCTACCACCATATCAGCAAACCCCATACCATCAACCCCATACCAGCAACCATCAACTCCCTTACCATCAACCCCAAAAACACCAACCACCATACCAACAAACCCCATACCAGCAACCCCCAAGCCCCATAAGACCAACCACCATACCAACAACCATCGACACCAGTACCATTGACGCCCATACCTTCAGCCCCATACCATCAACCCCAAGAGCACCAACCACCATACCAGCAAACCCCATACCAGCAATTATTTTTACTCATTTTTTGTCCAGAAGTCAGAGCTTTGTGGAGCAGAGAACCTTAAACCCAGTTTGTAATGAGGATCTCTCACTGTGTGTTTCAGCTTGCAGGTCTGATGTGGGTTCTGACGTATGTGGGTGCTGTTTTTAACGGTGTTACTCTACTAATACTGGGTAAGTACCTCGACTCAGAATGTGTTTCTACTGATATCAGAAATCAAATGACTGAAAGGGAAAAATGAACTACAGCTTCCTGTCGTTCTCTCTCTGACAGCTGACATTGTGTTCTTCTGCACTCCTCTGGTGTACGAGAAGAATAAGGTAAGATTGCTCTGTCTGTCTCACTGTCTAACAGATACACCAATCAGCCCGAACATTAGGTCCACTTCCTTGTACTCACTGTCCACTTTCTCAGCTACACTGAACATATAGGAGCACTCTGTGGTTCTACAGTTCCTGACTGTAGTCAATATGTTTCTCTGTATACTTTATTACCCTGTTCTTCAATGGTCAGGGCCCCCATAGGACCACCACAGAGCAGATATTATGTGGGTGGTGGATCATTCTCAGCACTGCAGTGACACTGACATGGTGGTGGTGTGTTAGTGAGTGTTATGCTGGTGTGAGTGGATCAGACACAGCAGAGACCTTCAGACACAGCCGCACCTCACTGTCTATCCAAAACTATCCAGCCAGCAGCGTCCCGTGGTGCACCAGTGTCTTGTGACCACTGATGAAGGACTAGAGAATGGCCAACACTGCACTGTGCAGCAGATAAGCTATCGTCTCTTACTGTATGTCTACAAGATGGACCAGCAAGGTAGGAGTGTCTAATTACACTCCAGCACCACGTCAGTGTCACAGCAGTGCTGAGGATGATCCACCCACTACATAATACATGCTCAATGGCGGTCCTGTGGGGGTCCAGACCAGTGAAGAACAGAGTAATAAAATATACAGAGAAACAGATGGCTGATAGTCTGCAACTATAGAACTACAGAGTTAAGGTGGACACTGAGTTTAAGCACAAGGAGCTAAACCTACTGCTGTAGCTGATCACTGTGTATATAACTTGTCCTCTGTACACCTTGTTCAGTGATTAGGTCAGATGGGGCTGATTTAAAGTCTGCAGGATGGTGGATCTCCAGGAGCAGTGAAGATGATGATGATGACTTCTCCAGTCACTCATCTCAGCTCTGTGTTTAAATTCACAGAGCAACACAAAGTGCTTAATGTAACATTCCAATTCAGCGTGAGAGCTGTATTTGAACTGCTAATTCCAATTTTGTCCGACTTCAGTCATGCATTCATCATGCAGTCATGCATCCTAGTTATGGTTAAGAGACATAAACGCAGTAGTCAGAATGGGTTTTAATACAGTGTGATCTGATGCTTGTTATTTTGATCTGTCTTCAGACCCAGATTGATCGCTATGTGGAGCTGGTGAGGACTCAGCTTGAGGAGAAACTGGAAAAGTAGGACTTTACGAGATCTATATATATATATATATATATATATATATATATATATATATATATATATATATATATATACACATACACACACACACACACACACACACACACACACACACGAAACAAGGTACATTTAACATATCTATAAACAGTGATAGCAGCTCATAAAGGCTGCATATGGTCCATGATCATGTTTTTAGGGACGTCAACAGCTCTACACGGTGTGTGATGATTTGAGCACCAGAGTTTTAGGTGGACCATCGCTTTAACCTTCTGTGCTTTTTATTTTCCGTTCTTCTCTTTCTTAGATTGCAAGAGAAGCTCCCTGGAGCAGTGAAGCGGAGCAAAACAGACTGAACATTCATTCTTTCTTTCTTGCTCTTGTTCATGTTTTGTCATCTGTTATGATGCCGTAGATGTCCAGCTTGGTCTGCTGATTGGAATTGGGAGCTTATTTGTTTTGATTTATGTGGCCAATGTTTTTTGCTTCCTTTGTCTTTTCAGTCTTTTCTTATTCCCCCACCTGCTACTGACCCTTGAAAGCTCTGTCATTTAGATGTTCACACTCCATCCAGATGGTGGCAGTCTGAGCACCATGACTGTAGAAGCAGAGGTAGATGATGAGCTTGTCTGTGATGCACTGTGGTGTTGCTTTTACTACACCAATCAGTGTAATTCTTTAGGCTTGTATGAACGTCTTTAGCATTATGAGTTGTTGTTGTTTGAGTTTACAGAATGAAAATGAGTTTTGAGATTTGGTATTTGACCAGAATCCCAATAAATGCATTATAAACAGTGTCTGTGCCTTCTGGTGTCTGTCTAATAGCTTGTAGCATATTGGGCATTTTATCAGAAATACACTATATAACCAACAGAATGTGGACACACCTGGCCTGTGTGAGATTGTTGGACATCCCATTCCAGGACCATGGACAGGCATTTTGTAGCTTTAATGGTGTTCTGGGAATCTTTCCAGGAGATTTCTGAGTGTGTATGTGGGCCAAAAGAATGTTTGTGAGGTCAGGCACGGAAGTTGGACACAAACTTCCAGTTCCAGTTCCTCTCAGGTTGAAGGTCCGGGTTCTGTCCAGGCCACTGGAGTTCCTCCACACCAAACTCCTCAGCCCATGTCCTTATGGACCTCATGACTGTGTGTACAGGGACACAGTCAGGCTGGAACGGGAAAGTGTTCTTCCCCAAACTGCTGCACAAAGCTGGAAGCATAGAACTGTGTAGAAAGTCTTTGTGTGCTGTAGCATTAACACCAACCTTTACTTGAACTAATCTTTCGAGCCCAAACCATGAATCCCCCCACCCCCCTCAGACCATTTTCACTTCTCCACCCAACTTCATTGTTGGCATTCTGCATTCCGATAGGGAGTGTTCTGCTGGATTCATCCACCAATCCCATATCTCTCATCAGACAGAAGCTTGATTCATCACTGCAATGGTTTCACTGGCTGGCGCTTTACACCACTCCAGCCAATGTTTGGCATTGCACATGGTGATCTTAGGCTTGTATGCAGCTGCTCAGCCATGAAAGACCTGTTACTTCCAGAGGTAGAATAGAAAGTCCTGTTCTGTGTTTTTTTTTATTTTTCTTCATTATGGGACCTACAAAACCCACCCACTGATGACTACATCAGCTCTTTCATTGCTTAAAGAAGAAGTAGGTTAGGCTATTGGATCTATTTCCCAATATATCCTGGATTATGTAAAATGGAATGTCCCATCTATCTGGCACCCACTATCTGCCTTGCCATGAGCATACTGTCCAGTGTTCAACCTCACTCACAAGTTAACACTTCACAACGTATACAGGGGCGGGTATGTTCCCAAGATTTCTCCTGAGGAAAACTACTCCATAATCAGTTTACATACTGATATGATGTGACCTTTAGTTCGTCAGTGTAGATGACCCCATTGTCAAATCCTCTAAGAGTAGAACTCCCTCACCCCCCTGCAGTTCATTCCCCAACAAGACTGTGTTGTAGACATGGTGACCCCTGGTTGCAGTCACCACCACTGTAAAGAACCTCTGAATCTCTACCATCATTCACTTCACAGTAACCTGCTTTGATTGACTCTTGGCCACTGAATTATGCCCAAGTGTCTGTAAAATAGGTTTAGGAGATGCTCTGCCAGCATTTGCTCCTTTATTAGCAGAGCATTTCTGAGCACTGATTTCTCCTGTGTTTGTTTATCTTCTCTTCTGCTGCCTTTTTGGCACGCTTACCACAAACCATGACAATGTAGAAAATGTCTAACCACAGTTACCATGTACCCTCACTAATTACCATGTCTTCTGGTGTAGAGTAACTTCAGAGGGTAAACTCTACGGCTCTGTGAAGCATCAGCTTTTCTTATTCCGGTCCAAAAACAGCAGTAGATTTGGTGCAGTTCTGTGCTAACGACTCTTTACAGCTCTTTATCTTCACTGAACAGATAAACACTAACCTGAGAATACATACAGAGTTCATCACCAAGGACAGAGTGCTGCATGCTAAAGACTGCATAGTAAATCTTTAGCTCTAACAGCACATCATCTTTGGATTCTGCTATTTTTATATCATACTATATAATGGCATATCATATCCTATTGAATTATATCAGCGTATTGTGCACTCATTATTAGTAGAACAGCTGCACCCAGAAGGAGGTGTGGGATTGCGGTGCTATTGGGAAGGAAGATAAAGGTTACCAAGAGCAATAAATTATGATAATTTTAAACTGATATGGACAATATTTATTGAGCTACACATACAGAAGTGTCTCTCAGTATGGCGTTGGTCCGCTAACCCAACATGCCGGACGTCTCGGCTTGGAGTTGTAGAGCTTCCTAATGGTTTCCTGTAATAATCCATCCCATGCAGCTTGAATGTTCTCACACAGTTCGGTAGGGTTGGAGGTGGAGTGTCATCAGGCCTTCTGGACGTGTTATCTTGGCGCCAACCACATTGTCTCCGCAGCATGTCTCCAAGGCATTGTTATCTCCCCATTGTTGTACACCCGGTACACCCACAACTGCATCGCAACCCACAGTTCCAACACCATTATCAAGTTTGCTGATGACACTACAATAATCAGCAACATCACCAATGATGATGAGGGCCCATACAGACAGGAGGTCAAGCTCCTCAGAGAGTGGTGTGCTGCCAACAACCTCTCCCTCAATGTCAGCAAAACCAAAGAGCTGATCATTGACTTCAGAAGGGGGGAAGAACGCACACACCACTGAACATTGGAGGCACGTTGGTGGAAAGAGTGAGCAGCTTCAAGTTCCTTGGTGTCCACTTAGCCGAGGATCTTACTTGGACGCTTAACACATCACACATTGTCAGGAAGGCCCAACAACGCCTCCACTTTCTACGAAGGCTGAGGAGAGTCAACCTGCCACAGCAGCTCCTCTGCAACTTCTACAGATCCACCATGGAGAGCATCCTGACAAGCTGCATCACTGTGTGGTATGGTAGTGCCACTTCTGCTGAGCGTAAGGCCTTGCAGCGAGTGGTACATCACCGCAACTCCCACCCATACAGGACATCTACGTCAAGGAAAGCAGTCAACATATCCTCAGACCCACACACTCCAGCCATCCCCTGTTCCAACCTCCGCCCTCCGGAAAGAGGTACCGGAACATCTGAGCCAGACCAACCAGGTTCAGGGACAGCTTTTACCCTAGAGCTGTCAAACTGCTCACACCAGCAGCAACTACCAGAACATGACTAGACCACTGAAGACTGCTACTGATTTCTAGCCAATATCCCCCAGCACACACTGCGCTCCACTACCTCACAGGACTGTTTGCACCGCACTTTAACTTTAACCCATTTATTTATCTATATATATTTAACTATACTGAACATCTGTACCAAACAACCTACCTGTTACCTGAATATTAAGCTGCTATTCTCCCACTACACTTTATATATCTATACTGTTTACAACCACATACTTACTGATACTGCTCTTACTCTTTGCACATGTCCTGTACATGTACTGTACTATTTGCACACATTGTTTTTGTCTATTTGTCTTTGCATTTGCACTACACTATTTATGTATACATAGGAGCCTGACCGTGTTTTGTTATATTGTACAATCCTGTATTGGTATAATGACAATAAAGTTGAACTGGATTGCATTGAAATGAATTGAATGGAATTGAAATGGCTAATGGGGCAGTCAGGTACACCCCACATGCAGGGCCGAGCTTGAAATTGGAATCATTTGCATGTCTCGTCAAAATTACCCACCAAGTTTAATTCCTGTCGGTTGATTTCTTCTGGGTGCAGCTATTCCTTTGGTGGTATTGTATTGAATGAAACTTTATCACAGTGTATTGTACTGTATTGTTGTGTGATGACTAGCAGGTTAGCTTGTAGCCAGCACTCTAGCTTGGGGCCCCACATCTTGACAGATTGCTTCACAGTGTTGACTCTGTCCAGCCTGCTGCCCTTTACTTTGTTTGTTTTTGCTGTTTTCTGGATTAGCATGTCACTGGGTTTGTTCTGCACAAGCTCTTTACTCAAATTCCACTTCAAGGGATTTGAGACTTAATTCAGTTTGTGGGTGAAATATGGAGAACAGTAAGAGGCTGGACGCTTGTGGATGATGTGTCCTGCTCAGTTTTACAGCTCTAGGCCTCCTACAAGTTACGTTCTGCATGTTTCATTGGGAAAGTCTGTTTTTGACCCTGCCTGGACACTCCGGCCGCCTGTGGCGTCACAGTTTTTTATTCTCTTTTATTTTTTTTAAGATGTAGCAGATGTTCCTCTCATGGGGAATGGAATGTGACCGGGGTGATTTGACAACTATTAACCCCTAGTAAAAAATTAATGATTGCAGGGCTTTGACAGGTTGTGAAAGACTGAGGAGCTCTGAAAGGTGCTGATCGTCTTCCACGCCGCTGAAGCACTGGAGGAAGGGCATATCTGTAGACCGGCGCTCCAGAAGAATCTGAGATGGGTTTTGCTGATCTCCTGGATGAGGTCGGAGGATTCGGACGCTTCCAGTTCATCCATGTCGCTCTACTGTCAATTCCGGGCCTTCTGATGGCCAGCCAGAATTTACTCAACAACTTTGCTGCTGGCATTCCTGGACATCACTGTAAGATACCAAACATCACTTCTTTGGCTGAGGCTCGGAATCTCTCCGAAGTGAGTGAGGAGGATCTGCTGAGGGTCTTCATCCCTCTAGAGGACTCAAAGCTGTCCAAATGCAGCAGATATACTCATGCTCAGTGGCATGTCCTTGGCGAGAACTCCAGCCACTCTGAAGCCAGCAGTAATGATACCGAGACCTGCCAGGATGGCTGGAGCTACAAGAAAGATGAGTTCATCTTCACCATAGTGTCCGAGGTGAGACAGTTTGGTTGTGGTTTGATTCATATTCATCTTAAGTGCAGAACCATTTATGCTCTAAACCAAGTCAGACTGATGCTAAACTACATTACATAACCAAAAAGTGCTGATACAGCTAAAATTGCTATAGGCAACATTAATATGTATATAAAACTGACCCAAAATGAACCTTCACCCTCACCATATGCAAATCTGACATGAATGAATGGATGGTCATATGGATCATGAAGGGTCAGGGATAACGTTTAAGAAATATGTACACACATCGCTATATATATAGCTATCAAATATTGAAAATAACCCTGGATCATATATCCACATGTGCTAATATATGCCATACATAACAGAACACAAGTTCATATATTGGTGTATATCCAATTTTTGTATTAAATCAAAGACTAAGAAATAAAATGTTGTTTTTAAATAAAATAAAAAATCTGACATCCTTTACATTAACCCCTAACTTATTGTACATGTAGAAGTAAGAGTTGAGTGTAAATGTAGGGGTTAGGGTTTAATGTAAATGAAGAGGTTGGTGGGTTAGTGTAAATGTAGGGGTGTGTGGGTTAGTGTAAATGTAGGGGTTAAGGGTTTAGTGTATATGTAGGAGATAGACTGTAGTGTAATATAGAGGTTAGGGTTTAATGTAAACATAAGGGTTAGTAGGGAGCTACTTAGAAAAAAGGCAATGGGTTGCTAATGTTGCATCTCCATGCCTAGACCGGTGGCTCCGGCTCCAAAGTCTCAGAGTAAAGAAGGAGGTGGTTTAGCAGAGTGAACGTGGTTTGGTGCAGCAGTTACAGCTCAGTGCTCTGGAGCCCTGTAACCTGACCCATGTGTTTTACCCACTGCAGATCTCCAGCCTAGACACAAACTGGCCTCCTGCGCTCCCAGTCCAAATCCCCACTGAGACAGCTGGCCTGTTAAAACAAAGAACGTTCCCATTTAAAGCTGTAATTCTGTAAAAATACGGCATTTACAAATTTTCCTCATTCACCACGGACAAATATGTGGACTGGAGTTAAACTTCAGTCCTTGTTTATAGATAACAGTGTGTTTTCCAGGGAGCAAAATGTTGGTGAACAAATTTCCAGCAAAGGTCCACACCAAACTCACCCATCCAGCCTTGATGGACTTGCTTTGTGCACTGGGACACTGTCATACTGGAACTGAAATGGTTCTTTCCCAAATTGTTCCCAAGTTGGAAGCATAGGATTACCCTTCACTGGAACTAAGAGGCTCTAGGTCCGTCCATGACCCCCACACCATAACCCTCCCTCCACCAAACTTTGTGCAGTCAGGCAGGTATTATTCTCCTGGTGTTCTCCAAACCCAGACTCATCTATGATTTATGATCTATGACCATGATTGGTCACTCCACAGAACACATTTCCACAGCTTCAGAGCCCAGTGGTGGAGCTTTATACCACTCCACCTGAGGCTTGGCATTGTGCAGCTGTGCCACCATCAGAACCCATGAAGTTCACAGTGTTTGTGCTGATGTTAATGCCAGAGGAATTTCTGAGCTCTGCAGTTATTGAGTCGGCAGAGCTTTGGAGACTTTTATGGACTATGCTCCTCAGTACTCAGAGACCCCGCTCCGTAACTTTATATGTATGACACTTTGTGATATGAAATGTGGTTCCAAAATTTTTCCACTTAACCATTATTTCACTCACAGCCGAATATCTATAGGGAATATCTAGGTGGGAAGGAATAGGGGGACATGCCATTATATTGTGGTTTGCTTTTGGGATCTGAAGGAGCATTCAGAAATAATATTAGCTCACATCATACAAAGATACCAATATGATTCCTGTGGAAATCGATCCAAGTGTAAAAGTTAGGGGTTAGTTGTCTTGCTCAAGTATACAAAGGTCATCAAGGGTACAACTTTACAATTTTTTTTAGTTCAAAATAAACTGGAGTGATAGTATGTGAAAGTACATGCTAAAGGCAAGACTGTAATGATTTAGTCAAGATGCTAATCGGTGGGATATGTGCTTCAATTTCCGGATAGCTGCATTGGCCTCATGCCGCCAATGCTGAAACTAAATAGCACACTTCAGAAAATGACTACATTTGGGGAAACAGTAGTGGGCAATCTGATTATTCCGAAGAACCGTAGCTTTAAGAAGGAACACTGAAGCTGATATTGATACTGTATTTCTCCATCAGTGGGATTTAGTGTGTAAACTGCGTCCGCTGAAGCAGATGAGCCAGACCATCTACATGGGCGGAGTGCTGGCTGGCGCCATTGTATTTGGAGGACTTTCAGACAGGTGAGCAGAAAAACTCTACATTTACATTCAGTTTCCATTCCATATTGACAGATTAGGGTCTGCACAGCGAGTTCTGCAGAGACAGGGTGTGAGCCAGCATGGGCTCTTATTAAACCACATCAGAACAGCAGTCATTGTTGCTATAACTGTAGAAGTCTTACTGGCGACAGAACCTGTTTCTTAAAGTTTGGCAAGAATTTTGGCATCTGCCCCGCTGGTAACAAGATGCGTTTTTGGTAGGCATTGCTCGAACTCCTCTATGATGTCATGTGTGCGTTGTTCACCTGGAAATGAGGACAATCTGCTTGGAATAACACAATCCTTTATACATCACCTGTATAGAAGAAGGAAAAACTCTGTTCCAACATGACATGAATGTACACACCACAGTTTTCCACACCTACTTTCCCATTTGAAAAACCACAGTTGAATCCAACATGTCGGCATTCAAGATGGCTGCCATGTTATTGGCATGTTGACACTGTGAATATCAGGTTGAGCTCAGTGTTCTCCAGGTGAAACAGAACGTGGTTTAGTTCCAGCTGGTCTGTGACGCATTTCGATGCGGAATTGTGTTGTTGTTTCCTGGCTGATTCCAATTTTTTTAACACATCTGCTTCCGACTGAACAGCTTGTTTAGGTTCACTATGGACAATACCATGTCCACCAGTCTGAAAAACCATCTTACCGTGCAAACAACATTTAACCATGCAAACAGCCCTTGAAGCGTTCGTGGTTCTGTGTAGAACCATTGCATTACTAAAGAACCTTTGAAAAGTTTGTTTTCTGTGTCCTTATTGGGTTCGTTTACAACACTCAACATGATCATTTGCATTAGAACGTTTGGAATTAGCGTGGTCCTCTCGGTTCCTCTCTTTCTGAAGGTTTGGAAGGAAGGCTTTGCTGATCTGGTCATATTTACAGCTGGCTGTGTTGGGGTCCTTCACAGCTCTGTCTCCATCATATTTCGCCTACTGCACCTTCCGCTTTCTGACTGGCATGTCCGTCTCCGGGGTCATCCTGAACGCTGTCTCGCTCAGTGAGTATGACTGAGTTAATTCTCATGATCTCACTAGTCCTGGCCTCCAAGTGTAGAATATACCCACGACACAACAACACTCAGCATCTCGATATCACAGAGGTACATCTTCATTACTGTTAGTCCAAGGGCAACATGATAGATAATTTAATGTTGATAATATGGCCATAATAACACTAATTAAATGTATACCTTAATAAAAACTTAATGTAAAAAATGTATAAGATTACTTAATTGGTACAAATCTGAACTTGTATAATTAAACTAATAATAATGAATTGATTCCAATTTCCAATTTGTCACCACCAAAACAATCATAACACTTTACCGGATGTTTTGATAGTGATTGTTTGAGTAGTGATAAGTTTATATAATTTGGACAGAACTTGAGAAAACTAGCTAGAATATGACTAGCAAACACAGCTTTGAACAGTTCTCATTAAAACACATACAAAAAATTTATAAACTGCAGAAAATCCTTAAATTCCACACTGATTCTCAGATTTTGGGACACATCTGATTTTGTATTTCACCATGTGGCCTTGAGGGAAAGGAATGCAGACTCACTTTCTGCTGTAAAATGAATGGGCATGGCTATAAAAAAGACTCCGCCAACAGTTTGAATTTCTGTGTTTCCATAGTGAAAGGAAAATTTTAAATGTTGCCTTTCTTGGATCAGCCAAACGAACCAAGAAGCCCTCTGCACTGTTTAGGATGGATTGTATTCCATTATAACTTAGCCTGCAAGCTAGCTTCCCCCTAAAACTTCAGGAGCAGTCAGTGAAGTTTAGCCTGATCCATCAAACTTCCTTAGCTGTGCACATTCTCTAAATTTCAGCTCTGACTCTAACCCACGAGACTATCCATGACCTCATAGAGCAAAGCACTAGCCACATGCTAATAAGTTTGCCCAGGGCTAACTTGCTAGTCCTGATCCACAAAAGGACCTGCACCTCATTACATCTGTTCACCCTAAATGGTGATCTCAGTAACGAGTGGTGTGTTTACAGAGGTTGAGTGGATCCCCACCAAATCCCGGACTCTGGTGGGCACCATCTCCTCCTTCTGCTTCACCGTTGGACAGGTGATCCTGGCTGGAGTGGCCTACAGTCTAAGGGACTGGCGCAAGCTGCACGTGGCCGTCTGCATTCCATACTTCATCTTCTTCATGTACAGCTGGTGAGAACCTAAAAAAAACTCATAAAAACAGAGTTATAGGGAACATATTCAGTAGGCCTAGTTAATCATAACTACAGGCAATGATAATTACTAATATGAATGAGCTTTGCAGTAACTACCATTATTTATTCTGTACTGTGAACTGTTCTCTAAGGATTATTAATGATTTTGTTAAATACATATGTAAAATACATAAGTATCTACTATGAACTATTCAGCATCTACTAAAAATTATTCAGTATCTGCAGTGAGTGATTCAGCATCTGCCATGGATTATTCAGTAATTTATTAATTTATAAATTTGTCAGTAGCCACTATGAATTATTCAGTAGCCACTATGAATTATTCAGTAGCCAGTATGAATTATTTAGCATCTACTACGAATCATTCAGCATCTACTATGAATTATTCAGTGCAGTATGAACTTTGTAGGTGGTATTCTGAGTCTGCCCGCTGGTTGGTGCTGAATGGTCGGTCAGATGAAGCTCTGAAGCAGCTGCACCGCGTCGCCAGGATCAACGGCCGGCCGGAGATGGCGGAGAAAATCACGCTGGAGGTTCGGAGCATAATTCCTGCTGTTGTTGCTGATGGTCCCTTACTTACAACATTGATTTGAGCTCATGAGCAGAATATAAGTTTGGCTTTTTAAAATTGTTTTAATAAAAGTTTAGACCAAAATGGCCTCAGTAAGTGCCTTTAACAACATAAAGTATCTGCCTTTGTTCCTGCATTGTTCATGGAGCATTGGGTGGGTTTACTGCACTATAATAGTTTAAGTGGTTTATATAAATCAGATATATAATTAAGATATGTCTCAAATGTAATTAACTTAGTAATAATAATAATAACAAGAATAAAAGTATTCTGAAAAAGGGTTTTGGCTGGGGTTTAAAGATGGCAAGGGAGGGGGAAGAGTAACTGGGTGATTAGAAGAACATAAGGAGTTCCAGAGGGTTCAGCCATAAAGGAAAGCCTGGACCTCAGAACAGCTATTAGACCAGAGACAGTGGACATTAGACAGTGTGATGGGGCATAGAGATGTAATGGAGCAGATTGATAAGTGGGTGCAGATAACACAGATGAGTTAAATGGTGTGGAGGAAGTTCATCTGCAGTAGAGTTAATGACTCTTTTAGTTTTTTTTGAGTTAATGGTGGTTTGTTTGTGTTCAGGTTCTTCAGTCCCACATGCAAAAAGAAGTTCAGTCCAGTAAGACGATCTACACAGCCTATGACCTGCTGCGCACCTCAGTGATGAGGAAGATCTCCATGTGTCTTATGGTGGTCTGGTAGGATCTTCGTATAGATACAGACAGACACTCAGGACACTGTGTACTCAAACCCACAAAGTAGCATTACAAATGACTGTATGATATTAAACTTAGTATATTAAACAGGTTAAAATACAAAATAAAACATCTTATCTATCTGAGAACAGTAGGCTTGGCTAATAAACAACTTGATTGACAGCTGCTCCTCCTCGTCCAAACTGATGGACGTATGTTGGTAATGGATAAAGGAATGAACAGATGAAGGAACAATGTTGGTGTCCAGAAAAAGGAATAAATGGAATGTTTATAAGAAACACTATAAATTAGGCTATAAATAATAACTCTGATGAGTTGATTTTTGTATGCAGTTAGCATCATGCTAATTCATGGGGTTTATAAGCTGTATGTTCTTCTAGCTCCAGTGCTGGAACTAAAGAAGCTAACTTTAGACTCCAGACACTTTCATACCAGTAAGAGGAAATGTAATTCTTTTAACTCCTTTCCGACAGGTTTTCCACCAGTTTTGCTTATTATGGTCTGGCCATGGACCTGCAGAAGTTCGGTGTGAATATTTACCTGATGCAGGTCATATTTGGAGCCGTGGATTTTCCCGCTAAACTGGTGGCTCTGGCCATGCTCAGCTACCTTGGCCGGCGACTGACCCAGGCCACCTGTCTCCTCGCCTCAGCGACTGTCATATTTGCCAACATATTTGTCCCTAAAGGTAAAAGTGTTTTTGTGGGCTCATTCCAGTCCGTTCATCCCGTTCAAGCATTTCTGCTTCTGAGTGCTGACTGGTTAGCATTTTTGCTTCTGAGTGCTAACTGGTTAGCATTTCTGCTTCTGAGTGCTGATTAGTTAGCGTTTCTGCTTCTGAGTGCTGACTGGTTAGCATTTCTGCTTCTGAGTGCTGATTGGTTAGCGTTTCTGCTTCTGAGTGCTGATTGGTTAGCATTTCTGCTTCTGAGTGCTGACTGGTTAGCATTTCTGCTTCTGAGTGCTGATTGGTTAGCATTTCTGCTTCTGAGTGCTGACTGGTTAGCATTTCTGCTTCTGAGTGCTAACTGGTTAGCATTTCTGCTTCTGAGTGCTGATTAGTTAGCGTTTCTGCTTCTGAGTGCTGACTGGTTAGCGTTTCTGCTTCTGAGTGCTGATTAGTTAGCATTTCTGCTTCTGAGTGCTGACTGGTTAGCATTTCTGCTTCTGAGTGCTAACTGGTTAGCATTTCTGCTTCTGAGTGCTGATTAGTTAGCGTTTCTGCTTCTGAGTGCTGACTGGTTAGCATTTCTGCTTCTGAGTGCTGATTGGTTAGCATTTCTGCTTCTGAGTGCTGATTAGTTAGCGTTTCTGCTTCTAAGTGCTGACTGGTTAGCATTTCTGCTTCTGAGTGCTGATTGGTTAGCGTTTCTGCTTCTGAGTGCTGATTCGTTAGCATTTCTGCTTCTGAGTGCTGACTGGTTAGCATTTCTGCTTCTGAGTGCTGATTGGTTAGCATTTCTGCTTCTGAGTGCTGACTGGTTCGTATTTCTGCTTCTGAGTGCTGATTAGTTAGCGTTTCTGCTTCTAAGTGCTGACTGGTTAGCATTTCTGCTTCTGAGTGCTGATTGGTTAGCGTTTCTGCTTCTGAGTGCTGATTGGTTAGCATTTCTGCTTCTGAGTGCTGACTGGTTAGCATTCTGCTTCTGAGTGCTGATTGGTTAGCATTTCTGCTTCTGAGTGCTGATTGGTTAGCATTTCTGCTTCTGAGTGCTAACTGGTTAGCATTTCTGCTTCTGAGTGCTGATTAGTTAGCGTTTCTGCTTCTGAGTGCTGATTGGTTAGCATTTCTGCTTCTGAGTGCTGACTGGTTAGCATTTCTGCTTCTGAGTGCTGATTAGTTAGCGTTTCTGCTTCTGAGTGCTGATTGGTTAGCATTTCTGCTTCTGAGTGCTGACTGGTTAGCATTTCTGCTTCTGAGTGCTGACTAGTTAGCATTTCTGCTTCTGAGTGCTGATTGGTTAGCATTTCTGCTTCTGAGTGCTGACTAGTTAGCATTTCTGCTTCTGAGTGCTGACTGGTTAGCATTTCTGCTTCTGAGTGCTGATTGGTTAGCATTTCTGCTTCTGAGTGCTGACTGGTTAGCATTTCTGCTTCTGAGTGCTGATTAGTTAGCGTTTCTGCTTCTAAGTGCTGACTGGTTAGCATTTCTGCTTCTGAGTGCTGATTGGTTAGCGTTTCTGCTTCTGAGTGCTGATTGGTTAGCATTTCTGCTTCTGAGTGCTGACTGGTTAGCATTTCTGCTTCTGAGTGCTGATTGGTTAGCATTTCTGCTTCTGAGTGCTGATTGGTTAGCATTTCTGCTTCTGAGTGCTAACTGGTTAGCATTTCTGCTTCTGAGTGCTGATTAGTTAGCGTTTCTGCTTCTGAGTGCTGATTGGTTAGCATTTCTGCTTCTGAGTGCTGACTGGTTAGCATTTCTGCTTCTGAGTGCTGATTAGTTAGCGTTTCTGCTTCTGAGTGCTGATTGGTTAGCATTTCTGCTTCTGAGTGCTGACTGGTTAGCATTTCTGCTTCTGAGTGCTGACTAGTTAGCATTTCTGCTTCTGAGTGCTGATTGGTTAGCATTTCTGCTTCTGAGTGCTGATTAGTTAGCGTTTCTGCTTCTGAATGTTGGCTGGTTAGCATTACTGTTATTGAGTACTGATTGATTGGCATTACTTTAACTGAGCACCGATTAATTAGCTCAGTAGCAGTAAAGTTTAAACTCCAGTGTGTTTGGTGTTAAATGGAGCTCGTAGCCGCGTTTCTGTTAGCGCCATCTTTAGGTGAGCTCCCATTTCACAAGTCAGTGAGCCTCTGAAATGAAGGATGGAATTTGTTTAGTTTGCAGTTGCTGACATAGAATTTAAATAAATTTTTAAATAACTCAATTAAAATGTTTATAGTTCAAAAAGATCTAATAACCACGCAACACTGACTTTTAATTTGAATATGTAAACAAAGATTGGATTTGGATTGGATTATGTAACCATATAACTGAATGATAAATAATAAACTAGTCACTAAAAAACATCTTCAGTCTCTGCTCGGAAAGGACACTTAACCTTAGACATAGCTAAACAGACTGAAGTTTTCCATCATAAACACTTTGATTCTGAAGTTTGCTGCTTCACACAGATATGCAGATCATAAGGACGATGCTGGCTGTGCTGGGAAAGGGCTTCACCTCCTCTTCCTTTACCTGTGTTTACCTGTACACCGGAGAGCTCTACCCCACAGTCATCAGGTCAGTCTCATTTATGTTAAAGACATCTATGTAACCACTTTGCACCTCAAGAATATGAAGTGAAAGGGTTTCATGTCCAAACGTATCAAGACATTTCATCCAACTTAACTAACTGGTCTGTATGTATGCAGGCAGACTGGGATGGGCTTTGCCTCCACTATGGCCCGGGTGGGCTCCATGGCTGCTCCAGCGGTTCTGATCCTGGATGAAGTGTTTCCTGCTTTTCCCAGTATAGTTTATGGAGGATCTGCAGTAGTGGCTGGGATCACTGCCTTTCTCCTTCCAGAAACGCTCAGCATTCCTCTACCGGACACCATAGATGACGTGGAGGAGAAATGGTGAATTGAATTAAATGATGTCGGTCAACAACATGAACTTACATGCCTACATGCCAGAGCTTCATCAATGTTTAATTGGTTCTCTGACGTTCTACATATCTGATGTTCTACATATGTGATTTAATCAGGGTGAAAAAAGTGGGATGTGGTTCCAGATGTGGTTCTATGTGGTCACCCATTCAGTCCTAGAATAAAACAAGCTGTTTCAGAAGCAACATGATGATCAATAAGCCTCTGTGTAAACAAGCTCTGCCCTCATACTATTTAGTTAGCTATGCTAGTTAGCTTGGAGCTAATGATAGTACCTAACGTAACCTATTCAGCTACATATGATGTACAGATGTTTCATCTGGACATCAACACAAAATAGATTGAAGTTGTCCTTCACTATTTAAATCTTAGTTTAAGATGATCTGCTTTAACCGGCAAACATGGATACAATCACACAGCATGGCTGCTATTTACTGGCTGATATTGGGGTTGTGATGCTAATAAAGGTGGAGCTGCTCCTCCCTTCAGTCTCATCAGGGTCAAACGCTGAGTGGAGCTGCTCCATATTGTCCAAGGGTTTGGGAAACTGTCTGGAGTGGAATGTGCAGGTTGCAGGATTAAAGATGTGGACTGAATTTCTTGATCTCCAGCTTGTGTTGTAAATTTTCCATTCCACCTTAAATGGTGCTGCATTGACATTCTGGTGCCTGTACAAGCTGCAGGATTAAAGGTGGAACGAAGTATTGGATTAATAAGATGGTGAATAGGAAGCAACTTCAGCCTGGTTTATAGATAAACATCAACCATGTACCACTGATAGTACTGAACTCTCATTATAACACCATTACAGTGTACATAGAGATTTACATTTAGCTTTAAAATGGATAATGCCAATTTAGAAACATCCAACTTCTGGCCACTTTAATAGAAACACCTACCTTGTACATTTGATCTCCTCATTGGAAATACTTACATTGTACTTCTGGCAACTTTAATAGAAACAGTCACCTTTAATTTCTCACCACTTTATTAAAAACAGCTCTCTTGTACTTCTGGCCACTTTATTAGAAACACTTACCTTGTCCTTCTGGCCACACCCACCTGGTGAAGCAGTCAGGGGAGCGTATTATTAGCTCTGGTCAGATGATCAGTGACTGGTTCTGATGGCGGCTGCACTGTTGTTTGTTTGCAGGGGAGGAAACAAATCCAAGAGTTTGCAGAAGCAGGTCCCGAATGAGGCGGTGGTGCTGAAGGTGGTGGAACAGACTCAAGGAGAACATGAAGATGAAAAACCAGCAATCTGAACCTGCCTCCACCTTAATTTACCGGATCATCACAAACACCAGAAATACTGTTCAAAAGTTTGGAATCACTTATCAGCCATGCTACTGAATTAGCCATGCTAGTCTTATGATAAACCACATAGCAAAATGTGTTTCAGATGTTTTTCAATAATGGCAAAAGACATTAAATTAATATGTACTTTTACATTTTCTATTATGATTATGGGTGTAGCTATGATTATTTATATAATACAGGATGCATTTAAACACTAACCTGATGCCGCATTAACACTGCACACTGAACCTGCATGACTGCAATGAGAGGGACATTTAACCTGCTGCTGTGGATTCAGTCAGGACCCAGTGGGAAATTCGGTACATCAGAATTAAGGAATACATGGATTTGTTAAACTAATCCACTAAGAACACACATTTAACAATGTATTACTTCACCTGCCAGTGCTTCCAAAATAAGAGTCCCTTATATCAATGCTGTTAATTGTAATTGCACTTAAATAAACACTAAGATATTTTGTTATTATTATTATTAGTGATAGTAGTTTGCGGTTTGTGTTGACAGAGAAGTGTTAATGAAAACTGACTAAGATGCCCTTAATAAATGTACTGTATGTGATATGTAGTTAAATTAATACATGAAAAAGGGATTTTCCTGCATTTCTTTTGGACATTCTTATATATGATAATCCAGACTGGCTGCATGTCAGTGTGAACAGTGATTCCAAACATTTGAAGTGATCTGATTCTGTATCAGCATTCACATCAGACTGCATCATCATCTGTAGAATTATCTTCTAACTTCCCGCTTGTTACAGTATGAACTTCTGTATTTTGTAAATTTTATAGATGTAAATAACAGAAAAACTGGTAAATTGCTGAAGGCTGAATGGGCGGGACTAAACTGCTGTAGGCTGAATAGGTGGAGCTAAACAGCTGTAGGCTAAATGTGTGGGGTTAAACTGCTATAGGCTGAGTGGGTGGAACTAAACTGTTGTAGGCTAACTGGGTGGAGCTAAATGGATGCAGTAGACTGAATGGATGGAACTAATCTGCTGTACACTAAATGGGTGGGGGTAAATTGCTGTAGACTGAATGGGTGGAGCTAAACTGTTGTAGGCTAAATGGGTGGAAGTAAACCGCTATGGACTAAATAGGCAGGGCAAAACTGCTTTAGGCTGAATAGGTGGCTCTTAACTGCCGTAGGCTATAGGCTGAATGGGTGGAGCTAAACTGCAATAGACTAAATGGGTGGAGCTAAACTGCTATAGCCTGAATGGGTGGGGCTAATTGCTATAGGCTAAATGGGTGGAGCTAAACTTCTGTTGGGTGAATGAGTGGAGCTAACCTTTCCCAGAGAAGTAAGAGTACAGACTGTTACTGCAGTATTATCTGTATAAACAGATTAATGATCTTTTCTGTTATGATGTGGATTTAAGGGCCTGTCCAGTTAACTGTAGAGTGTTGGAAAACGAGTATGAGTAAAAGTATGCAACAAAGCATGTAGAGTTTTATTTCCTATATTATAAAGTGTGTTGCACATCATGACAATCATGGAAATAAACAGCCACCTGAGGGCTGCAGCAGGAACAAGCAGTTGAAATGTAATTGTCCGGGTCTCCTTGTCCTTCTGCATTTGTTAAAGGAACATTAGTGATGGTACAGGATTTGGTCATAGCAGAGTCAAACCACGAGAGGGCAGAAATACCCAGTAAGTGAGAACTGCACCATAACCATACTGTACAGCACTGTACTATACACACTCTACTGTACTGTGCTTTATGGTACTTCATACTCTACAGTAATAGTGCCATACTATTTTGACAGACTTATGTTGATGTGCTGAGAAACATACCATATTTACTATACTATGTTAAACTCATTTATACCACACTATACAATGCATACTGTACTCTACAACCCTACACTACACTATACCATACTATACTATACTAAACAACACTACACTTCACTTTGATACATTACATTACACCACAACATATTATTCTATGCCATGTGATACCTTTACTATACTATACTATGATATACTATACTATACTACACTGTATAGTACACACTGTACTCTATCATACTAAACTACACTATACTATACCATAATATACTATCCTATACTACACCATATTATACTATACCATATGATACCAGTACTATGCTATACTATACTGTACACACTGTACTCTACTACAGCACTCTATACCATATTATACTATACTATACGACACCATGTTATCCTATCGCAAATGATACATGTACTATACTATAGTATACTGTATTATATTATTCTATGCCATACTATATCCACTTTACTATACTATACATGGTGTACTCTAGTACACAACACAACACTATACCATATTTTATCATTTTACAACATTCTATACTATACTATACTATACTATACTATACACACTGTACTCTGCTATAACTGCTACTTATATACCAGTGTCACTGCAGTGCTGTGACCACCCGAATAATATCTGGCAAGCAGTGGTCTGTTTAATTCATAAAACTTTAAAAACTTTGTGGGAACTCAGTTCTTACACGCTGAACAGCTGAATTTTGAAGTTAGAATTGGAATTTTAAAATCCAAATTTGGGAATGGATGAAATGTGTAATTCTTAATGCTGATGAGGTTAAAACCAAATCTGATTTTAAAGCGTATGAGTGACAGATTACCCCAGCCGGGAAGTGAGGAGATTTGCTGGCCTCAGTGGCGCCCCATGGCGGCCGGTGCTCGGGCGGGACGCTTCTCTGTTTGACTCTCTGTATTCTCTCTTCCTGTGTTTGTGTAAAACGTGATGACTGTCTGCGCTGGCTTTGAGATCTGAGGGCAGAAAAACGAGTCCAACTGGAAAGACCGGCCAGGAAGAGCTGAGCTCCGTTCAGACATCGGCAGGCTCAGCTCAGCTCAGCTCTCACTCCATTCCTGCTCAGGTAAGATCAGCACCAGTTTCTCTCTTCAGCTCAGTCGGTCTCTCACTCAGCCTGACCTGAGAGTGATTTATCTCTGTCTTCATGATTTAACCAGGTCAGCTTTCAGTCTCAGCTGCTGCTGGAGTTAGTTTAAACACTGACCTGCTGTGAATAGGACATGCAGGAACTAGCGGACAGTTTGTATTCGGTTTAAATTTAGTGTAAATATGCTTTTATTTAAAGAATTTGGTTTTACTCCTTAATATTTTTCTATATTTAGGTGTCTTTTCATGCTGCTGTGTCGGTTCAGCTCCTGCACTGTCTTGCAGTTACTCCCTATTTAGAGCCTCTGGCTTTATTTTACTTTTATCAACCAACTAAATACACATATATACTTTTTCAAATACATATACTCTATATCACACGTACATGGCACATATTAGGTCTTATCTACTCACCTTTGACCAGCAGAGTGAAGTAGTGGACCGATACTCTGTTTTAAAGTGATATTTTGATGACTTGACTTTGTTTACATTATCAATAAAGCTCTGAACGAGTTTCCTCATGTAAGCCTTTTCACTGACTTCTTAGGAAGTCTCGCTCTTAGGGTTGCCAAATCAGTGCTAGCTGTGTGAATTGAGGATATGCTAACCGCTTAAACTCTGAACACTTTAGTTCTCCGTGCCACCAAAATATAGAACGTACACTTCAGGTTCCACAATAGTTACTGGATAATATACACTAGGTAGTGAAAAAAGTTCAGACTGACTACTAAATAACTAATAATACACTCTGAACAAGTCACAGGGTTTAGCAAATAACCAATAGTAGATACTGAATAAATGCATTCAGGTTAATGACAACAGTTCTTACAATTCATACTGGTTATCAAAAAGAATTTATATTAGATGCTTAAAGTGATAATGATTAGTGAAAATAATTGGAAGTACATCCCGAATACTGAATAATTCATGATGGTTAGTGAGCAATTAATAGTGTAATCTGAAAATAATTTTATAGTGTGTAGTAAAAATAATGTATAGAAGACACTGATGAATTCATGATGGTAAATTTATAACACGTAATAAACAATTAATAGCCACCATTGTGTTTATTCAGTAATTAATAGTATGTACTGATTACATTTATAGTGGTTGCTAAAATAAAAAAATCATAATAGACAAATATTCATATTGGTTCGTAAAAATTATTCAAAGCACATACTGAAGAATTCATATTAGTTAGTATATATTTATATTAGATACAAAAAAATTATACTGATTAGTATAAACAGCATTAATAGTACATTTGGGAATACTAAATAATTAACTATAAAAGCTAGTGAACAGTTAATGGTGCATACTGGAAAATTTGTGATGAATAGTAAGAATTTTTAGTACAATCAAAAAAATTTTAAGATGTTTAGTAAACGTGATTCTGGAAGACACTATTCATAATTCATAATGGTCAATTTGCAATGGCTGATGACAAGTTAACAATAAACACTAAAAAAACTTCTGATGCCTAGTGAATAAATTATAACAGATATTGCATAAAATCATGCTGGTAAATAAAAACTAATGCATAGTAAATGCTGAATAATTCATAATGGTTAATAAGAACACATACTGTAAAAAGTCTTAGTGGTTAGTAACAATAATTCATAGTAGTTACTGAGCAACTAGTAGTACATGCAGAATTATTCATAGTAGACACTTAAGTTCCATATTAACAGAAATTAAATCTGTGTTTTGGTTTAATGTTTCCGTAGATGCCCTCACCCTCCAGCGCTGGCATGGCTGCCCCAGTGCCAAAGCCCAGGTCCAGGTACATGCTGGACAGCACCATGCGAGCTTCCTCCATTGAGAGGTGAGCTAATGTTCTGAATATTATGTCACTGTTACTTTTTTAAACAATCCAGTTATTAGCCATCTCCGGCTCTCTTTGTTTTACTGTGAATGAATTGTGTACTTTTTCATTGTCGTTTCTGTAGTAAGGTCTCAGTTGATGACTCTGAGATCAACAGTAGAAAGCCTGAGGTCAACAGTCAAGGTACGTCACATGTTCTATGCCTAAATAGTTCTTTGAAAGGGGAATTGGTTCTTCAGACCGATGGAGAACCTGCTATATATGGATTTACATTGAACCTTTTTGAATATGCTTCTGTGTACTCTCTTTAAATATGGCTCTTTAATGTTGTTATGTTTCCCAGTGAAGACAGTGGTTCCATTTATGTGCTGTATGCTTAAATGGCTCTTTGAAAGGTGAATTGGTTCCCTTAGATTAACGGAGAACATGTTGTATATGATTCCATATTGAACCATTTTGAACATGGTTCTAAATACACTAATAGAAATGGTTCTTCAAGGGTTTCTTTTTAAAGGCAATGATTCTGTCTCTATGCTGTATGTTCTATGCTTAAATGGTTCTGTAAAAAGTAAATTGCTTCATCAGATTAATGGAGAACATGTGTACATAGTTCCATATTAAACCTTTTGAGTATGATTGGTTCTTTAAGCGTTTTGAAAATGGTTCTATATAGCACCAAATTGCTGTCCTGTTGTGTACAATGACAGAGCACAAAAGGGATCTAATGGTTCTGTACTAAGGAACCCTTGGAGAACCTTTTTAACGCTAAAAAACCCTTTGGAGATCTTGTGATGGGTAAGAGGGGACTTTTTTTCTGTATGATCCAGTGGAATTACCTAGCCGTTGTGGAGCTGGGTGAGGGAATGCTAAGCCACTAATAAAGGCTCTGCTAATGCAGGAGAAGTTGAAAAGGCGCTTGCACTGATTAGTCGATTGTTCAGAGTCAACAAAAGCTCTGGCTATATTTACATTACCGGGAGGTCCACAGCGTTTTCAGCCTCAGAACTGACAGGGGTTTGGTTGACATTCAACAAGAGCACGTCATCCTATTTTTGTGAATGCAGAATTTCCAGGTGCTTTAGGGCGGACTGACGTGCTGCGTGTGCTGTTATGAACTTAAAGGAAAGCCTGACTGATACTGCCTTAAAACAGCACCAACACGGAACAGTACTGCTAAATTCTGATCTGTAAGCTGAATGGAAAAGTTTATTACTACCCTGCGTAGTGTGACAAAGGGGCAAATTCCTTCACTGGTATGTTGTCAGTGTCATGCGATTACTCTGGACTCAGTCCAACAGAAAATGAGACAATCAGAACAGTTTTCTCTTGTGTAATATGATGATGTCACTGTCTGTCTGAAATATAATGAATTAAAAATATACACAATATAAATAAGTATATATAATTATAATAATGATATAACAATTATATAACAATAATTTTGTAACATATATGTTTTTTTATATATTATATATGCTCTTATGTATGTATACATATATATTAAAATTTTTCCCACAGATTTAGAATATATTTTGGTACTGAAGACAAATTATTTTGCACAGTCGAGTCACATTATTATGACCACTTCCTACTTTCGACAGCAGCAGTGTGTAGTCCATAAAAGACACTTTTTGTGGCATTCTTTGGGCCCACTCATCCACGTGGAAGGCACTCACAGTCAATTTGGGTCTGAATCCATTCTTGCAGGTCACGTACACCCATACATGCTGGTTTTAATTGGGGCGGATCCTCCAGTAAGACAATGCGACGTCACACAATGTCACAGAGCTAGAAATGTCTCATTGGTTGGAAGAGCATGAACAACACTTCCAAGTAGTTCCCTGGTCCCCTAATTTCAAAGACTTGAACCCAACTGAGCATCTGTGGGACCACCTTGATCATTGTGTTGGCTCCTCTCCCACACACCCTCCGACAGTTGTGGGACGCACTGCAGTCAGCATGGCTCCAGATACCCGTGACAGCCTACCAGGACCTTAGTGAGCCACTCCCAGCCCGCCTAACTGCTGTCCGGCTACACATGGCAGGTACTCTGGATATTAGTTGGTGGTCATAATAATGTGATTCAACTGTGTATAATCATTGCTTTTTTGCATGTGGGAATATGCAGTGGTGCTTAAAAGTTCATGAACCATTTAGAATTTAGTCCTAAAAGGGAACCCAGTTAAATAAATAAACCTGTGCTCTCAGTATCTGGTGTGATCCTCTTGTGGAACAATAACTGCAACTAAAAATGTCCAGTAACTGTTGATCCACCCTACACATCAGCTTTGAGGAATTATAGCCTGTTCCTCCGTTTGGAACAGCTCCACCTCTGGGATGTTGATGGGTTTTCTCACATTAACTCTCCATTTCATATGAAAACAGCTTTGGTTGTACTATAGGTTTATCCACACGCTATTGTGTTAAGCGCGTTATGACATCCTCTACACTGCATAGCTTTTTGGAAACCTCCCTGATCTGTCAAATTCTATTAGCTGTCTGTCTAAACCCACTGATCTAGATATTTTGATATTTTGATTGGAGGACACTTTTTGTTTACCCTACTTTTGGCTCCATTAAAACATAAAAGAATTAGGCAAAAAACTTGCTCCACGGTATAATATTCACATTCTTAAACAGCCTGTCAGACATAAATGGCGCCTGACCAAACTTAAGTATTCCAGTAGTATTTAAGGATAGTCTTATAGACTATAGAAAAGCTTTAACTGTAGCATTTTCATCTTATCAGCCTTCAGAGGCTGGAATCTTTTTCTCTACTCCAACAAACGGAGCTATTTCAAATCATTTCATCCTCAAAATCATCTACATGCATACTAGATCCAGTTCCAACTAGTTTACTGAAGAAAGTTCTGCCAGAAATAACCACGCCTCTTCTGTCTATAATAAACTCATCTCTTAGCCTTGGTTACGTCCCAAAATCCCTTAAATTAGCAGTAATTAAGCCTTTAATAAAGAAACCTTATCTTGATGTTCATGAGCTAGCAAACTACAGACCCATTTCAAATCTTCCATTTATATCAAAGATTTTAGAGAAAGCTGTAGCACAACAGTTAAGCTCCTATCTGCACAGGAATAACATATATGGAAAATTGCTGTCTGGCTTTAGGCCTCATCATAGCACTGAGACAGCACTAGTGTAAACTGTAAATGATCTTTTAGTGTCTCTGACAGAGGAAACTCATCCTTACTGCTCTTACTGGATCTTAGTGCAGCATTTGACACAATAGACCACTCCATCCTACTAGATAGGCTGGAAAATCTTGTAGGAGTTACAGGAAAAGTTCTTTCGTGCTTCAGATCTTACTTAAGTGACAACTATCAATTTGTAAATATAAACAGTTAATCATCCACTCACACAAAAGTAAAGTTTGGTGTTCCACAGGGATCCATGTTATTAACCTTATATATGCTACCACTCAGTACCATAATCAGAAACCATAACATAAACTTCCACTGCTATGCTGATGACACACAACTGTTTCAGCTAGACCAGCTCAACTTAATGAGATAGAGGACTGTGTTAAAGACATTAAAGACTGGATATCAGGTAACGTCCTACTTAACCCAGACAAAACAGAAGTTCTTCTTCTTGGTCCCAAAAGTGTTACCCAAAAGTGTTACCACTTAATCTTAATGGCTTCTTAGTTGCACCAGGTACCTCTGTAAAAAGTCTTGGTGTCACGATCGATCCTGATCTGGGCTTCGATGAGCATATTAATAATATCTAGAATAGCTTTTCTACATCTACGCAATATTGCGAAATTAAGAAATGCACTGTCCCTACAGGATGCAGAAAAGCTAGGTCACGCTTTATCACTTCAAGGCTGGATTACTGTAATGCTCTGCTTTCTGGTTGTTCCAGTAAATGTCTTAACAAACTTCAATTAGTTTAAAAAGCTGCAGCCAGAGTGCTTACAAGAACTAGAAAGTTTGATCACATCAGCCCAGTCTTATCTAACTTACTCTGGTTACCAGTTAAATTACACACTGAGTATAAACGGCCTCGCTTCTCTGTACCTCACTGAACTTATCTCATATTATGAACTGTCATGTGACCTTAAACCACAAAGTGTGGGCTCTCTATTAGTGCCTAGAATTAACAAAGTTACATCAGCGGGCATAGCCTTTTCATACAAGGCCCCCCAGCTTTGGAATAACCTACCAGTTGGTGACAGCCTCAATCTAAGTCCAGGCTTAAAACTTATTTGTTTAGTCGAGCTTTTGGTAATTAGTCTTTCTGCTAGGTAAAAGGTGCAGAACTAGGGGTCCACTGAGTGTTTTGGTAACCTGGGAATGTTGGTGTTGTCGTCTCGCTGCTCTTCATGTTCACTCAGGTTTGTTGACGGTGGAGCAGAGGGGCACTGACTTCTCACTGACTTGGGTTCCCCTTTTGAGTCTTGGTTTATCTCAAGGTTTTTTTCCTTTGGAACTGAGGGAGTTTTCTTTGCCCCTGTCGCCCCCTTGGCTTGCTAACTGTTGACACTAGTTTCTTTGTAAAGCTGCTTTGTGACAAAGCTGTTGTAAAAGGCACTTTATAAATAAATGTTGACTTGACTTGACTTCAGGTCCTTCCACAACATTTCTATTCATTTAAGGACTTTGACTTGCCAAGAATTTTAACTGTTTAAGTAGTAGAACCACTTGTGTGCTTGAAGTTGTTGCCTTGCTCTAGGATCCACGTTCTTCTAGGATTCAAACAGGTGTCCTGAGAATTTTGCTGGTATCATTCAGAATTCATTGTTCGGTCAATAATGGCAAGAGGTTCTGACCCAGATGTAGCACAACAGATTTAAACCATGAAACTTCCACCACTATGCTTCGCAGATAGAATAAGGATGAGGAAGCCAGAATCAGAATCAAGCTGTGACCTCGCAGACAACAAGCCTTGCTCTTGGAGTGGTCTTTCTTGGTGCACCACCTTGGAAGGGTAATGGTGGTCTTGAACCTCCACCATTGGTACACAGTCTGTCTGACTGCGGATAGTGGAGTCCAGTTCTATAACCCTTTCCAGCCTGTTGGGTTTCAATAGCTCATGTTCTTAAGGTTCTCAGAAATCTTCTTTGTTTGTGTCACAAATATGTGTTGTGAAGATCCGACTAGACTAGATTCTTGTTCTTTAAGTACAGCTGGGCACATACTCACACCTGATCATCATCCCATTGATTGTGTCTGTTGTTGCGTCTTTTACTAAAAGGAGAGTTGCACACTGAAGCATTCAAGGTATGCTGTCATGAAGATAGCTGTGGGAATGTACAGCATTTGGGCCTGATCTGATAACAGAGTAAAAGATAAAAGCTTAGCAGCATGTTTAACAGATGATCTGACATGCAGTTTCTCTTTTTGTTCTAGCAGAAGCTCCCATCAGACCCCACAGCATTCATGAAGATTCCCCAACATCTTTCAGAGGTGGTATACAGTTCTTCAGGCCACCGCCCCTCTTTACATCACCGTCTGGAGATGGAGAGACATTGGCTCTTTCAGAGTGGACAAAGGAGTCGAACTCGGATTCTTCAGACGATGAATGTCCCCAAACTCCATTCTCTCCACGCCCACCAGAAAACTTTGCTACCATCCAACTGAGTGACCAGCAACAGTACAAGTGGGTACAGATTAGACCGTATACACACTATAAGGGTTACAGTAACAGGTTTTGTATTACTCACTGCTTAGCTTACTTTACAACACAAACAGGTTTGGATTACTGTATTGTATGTTTAATGTGATTTGTAACCCTTCATATCTCGGGTTGCCACAGACACCCATGGCCTCACCCATCTCCCATCGCTTTTCCACCAACTTCTTCATTTTGTACAAAAGTGCAAATAACAGCGATTATTTTTATTGTTTGATTATTATTTCCTGTTACACTAATCATCAAAAAGTAACTGCACCCAGAAGAAATTAACTGACAGGAATGAAAATTAGTGGGTAGGGTTGACATTGTGAGACATGCTAAAGATTCAAGTTTCATGCTCAGCTGCGCATGTGTTTTAAGCAAGGACAGGCCTTATCGCTGTACCTGACTGACCCAACAGCCACGATTGTAGACATTCAGTGAGCAGTGATGCCTCCATGAGTCATCCTGATTGGCATGGATGCAGACCGTTACGACTGTCCTTAACACAACGTCAACATCACTAAAGACTGCAATGGTGTCGTACCAGAATGGCAGCGGGTAATATTCAGTCCCGCTTTTGTCATGGTGGAGAGGACCAACGAATCTGTGTGTGGCGGCACCAGGATCAGCGCAAAGATGAACGGTTTGTTGTCACACGTCAAATGTCCAGAAGGCCTGGTGTCACTCCACCTCCACTCCTACCGCACCATCTGCAGGAACTGTGTGAGAATATTCAAGCTGCATGGGATGGATTATCGCAGGACGCCGAGATGTCTGGCATGTTGGGTTAGCAAACATGGTGGATCGACGCCATACTGACAACAAATACTTCTGTGCAAAGTCTTGCAGACAAGCTAACCCAAAGATCCAGTCACAGACTCACAGACTATAGGCTTCGACACATAGGAATTTGGTCAGTTGACACAGTAGAAGCAGAAAAGCAGAAGAGTTACAGAAGTGACCATATAGGGACAGACAGATACAGAGTGACCCGCATATCCTGGATGTCTTGGGTACAGCTTCACAGCAAACATGTGCAATACACACCATTTAGGACACAGTAGAGTATAATGCAGCGTTACATTCCTTCCACATGCTAGCATTAGCATGGACTGCATGCCGTATTAGCTGTAATTAATTCGGACTGTAATGATGTAACGTTTATGACAAAAGTAACACCTCAGAAAGGTTTTCCACCTGTACAGCTTCCCTTACAAACACCTTGACCTGAATCTACTGACAGAAATCAGCGTTTGCACATTGACCTGTTTGATAAGTGAACTGAGTGAGTCAACATGTGGGTTGACACCATTGACTGTAGCAATCAGCTACACTCTACATCTACAGCAGGCAGTGTTTATGTCGACTAATGTTGTGGTATTGCTTAAACTATGTCCTGTACAATCCTGTGTTTCTCTCAGTGTTTCCCAGGTTCCTAGCGCTCCAGTGCAGAACACCATACAGAACACCACACAGACCAAACCTGCTAAAAACAAGAAGCCACGGTAAGAGGCCTGCAGATTCCTGCTGTTTTCTTTCACTGTTTAACAAGATTAATTTATATCTCCAAGATCACCAGTACCAGCTGTGTTTGGATTTGGCATGTACTGGACAAATTTCTGGTTGTAGGCCACATCAGTGGTCAGACACTCTTGCATCAAAATTTTGGTCAGTTGGTCCAGATTTGGTGGTTGCCTTCCCTTACATTTTACTAGATGTTCCAGGTTCTCCCACAGACTTACAACAGGATTAAAATCTGGGAATTTTGTGGGTCAGTCTACATGTGTGAATGCTCCTGAATGTCATCATGCCAATCAGTCACATTTGCAGCCCTGTGAACACGTGTTTTGTCATCTTGGAATACAGGGATAGGAATGTTGTATTCCTTGGCGAGAGGAATGATTGTGGTTCATTTTCAGTTTAATTCTGGATCATTTCTCAGCCAAGCAGCAGTGCTGCTGGAGTGTTTAAACACTGTGTCCACTCACTGTCTACTCTATTAGACACTTCTACCTTGCTGGTCCACTTTGTGGATGTACAGTCAGAGATGATAGCACTGCTGCACAGTGCAGTGTTGGTCACCCTATAGTCCGTCATCAGTAGTCACAGGACGCTGCCCCACAGGACGCTGCTCCCCTCCCGCTTCAGGCAGAAGTGATTCATGTGTCTCTGCTTTCCTCAGCAGGTTTGAAGGCATTAAAGAGCCTCACTTTGATAACACCTGTATTGGAGACTCTGAGTAGTTACTGAATCACAGCTGCTATAAACGAGTAAGAGTGAACAGTAGGTCTGCCATTGAGGGTAGCTGTTGTGCTTTTGACTGTCAAATCAGAGAACAGGTAAGATTAGCTGACAACTCCAGAGAGCTCAGAGCTGAGTTTATGACAGGCTCTGTAAAATATGTTGCCCGTCAATCACACCGTATTAAAAGGCCTCAGTGCTGTAAAACTCTGTGTCTCGGTGTGCTTTAAGTTCCTTATCGGTTGCATCGTTTATGACTGGAGGAGTGAGTTCAAAAAGCAGTGCTGGAGAGGAAGCATTGTTTTATTTAGGTTACACTGTGTAGTTCTGTCCGCTACGAGGTCTCGTTTATGGAACTGAAAGCTCTAAATGGCCGAACTTCAGCACATTTAAGTTATCTGAACTGCCATTCTACAAGGAATTTTCCTTGAAACTGTGCCAGTCAAGGCATCCACCAAATTTGGACCAACTGATCAATTTTTTGATTGAGTGTCTGAACAATGATGTGGCCTACATCCAGGAACTTGTCCAGTCCAAGCTGAATCCAGTCACAACTGTTATTGGTGGTTTTACACACTAGTAGGTTTGTTTCAGTCACAGGTGACTGTTTTTCTTCCAGTGGGATTATATATTACTCCTGAATGCTGGCTTTATGTTATATAATAAAAGTTTTTGGATCATGCATTTCTGAAAAACAACCAATCGCACAAAAGTCTGATTGTACTTTTGCCGTCGGTTTCCTTGCTGTTTGTTTATTCTCTGTGCTGTCTGTGTTCCCACAGAGCCGCCACCATTCGTGTCAGCCGGAGGAAACAGTCCTCATCTTCAACCGGTTCGGGAAGCCAACCTCTCGGGAACAGCCACATAGAGAGCGCTGTTGCACGATCCAGCTGGCTGGACATGTGGAAGGGCCGCAAGTAACTAATCAATCATTCTGTCATCATAGTAATACAAATACACAGTCAGGTCGCATTATATGACTATTTTCGGCAGCTATCACAGGTAGTTCATGAAGGAAGTAACGTTTTCACAGCATTCTCTGGGCCCACTTATCCAAATGTCTGCACTCTGAACTAATTTGGGTGTCAGATGTCGTACACCCATACATGCATATTTTCTTCCCTGGGGCAGATGGGATCTTCCAGCAAGACAATGCAATATGTCACACGGCTAGAAATGTCAGACACTGGTTGGAAGAGCATGACCAAGATGTCTAAGTACTACCCTGGCCCCCTGATTCCCCAGACTTAAACCCAACTAAGCATCTGTGGGGCCACCTCGATCATCATGTTCGTTTTTATGGATCCTTCCCCACACACCCTCCAGATACCTGATACAACCTACTGAGACCTTATTGAGTCACTCCCAACATGTCTAGCTGCTGTCCGTGCTACACACGATGGATACTAGTAATAATAATGTGACTCGACTGTGTGATGACGATGTAGCCTATTTGTTAAATCCTACATACCTATACAGGGACCATACATCTTATAACAACCTGATGAAGAATGCTGAACACTGTATATGGATTTTGGAGCAACATATGTTGCATCCAGACTCTGTCTTTTCCAGACAAGGTCCTGCTGACAATGAACCACATGCACATATTACAGCAGCATGGCTCAGCAGCAAAAGAGGGTGCTGAACTGAGCTGCCAGCAGTCCAAACCAGTCACCCACTGAAAACATTTGGAGCATTATGGACGGAAAAACAGGACAAAGCAGACTCTGAACTGTGGAGCAACAGCAATCCTATATCAAGCATAAATTGGAAACAATCTCCAACATCATCATGTACTAAATTCACTAAAACGTGCTGCTGCATTAGATCTAAAATATATACTATAGGGTTAGTATGTCTGCTAAATACCTTAAATGTAAATGTAAAGGCTCTGTTCCAGCGAACTGGTGCTCGAATAAGAGCTGTTAGCGAGCCTAAGTCAAGTGTTTTTGCAATGACGACTGGAAGCGAGCATTTAGCCATCGCTGAGCCACTGTTGTGTGTAGTTTTCTCCCATAGTGCTAATTAGCAGCACAGCAAATGAAAACAGAAACCGCAACTGTTCTCAAAAGTCTGTACAATGGCACAGTGGAGCCCTCAGAACCATCACTCAGTGGAAACGAGGGAAATATGACGTTCTCTGCTAGATCTAAGAACTGTCTGTCTGTCTTCATGTTTACCCCATCCATGAATTAACCCATAACAGCCCAGACGTGTCCCCTTAAGGGAAAACTAATAAAGGGTCAGTTATAAGATCATAAAAGATCAGTCTTATTGTGACAAAGAGGTCACATGGTGTCCTCTGTAAGTATTATAGAGTCATAATACTGGTAGCATATGCCACAACAACAACAATTTCAAAACTGGTATTCCATCATGGTGTTCTAGAAATGGCATCACAATGGGTATATGTAATACAGTATATGGGTATATGCAAAATATAGTTTATATGGGTATATGTAATATAGAATATGGGTATATGTAATATAGAATATGGGTATATGGAATATAAAACAAGTTATCAGAACATTAGAGCTCTTAAATGGGTTGAAACTTTATAGGTACAAAAACAAGACTTTAAAATGGGCTGTTTTTGCCTCTAACTGCACTAACCAAGCACATCACCTTTTTTAAGTGAGGTATTATGTTCACCAACAGTCATGTGACTGGATCCAGGATGTTTGGCATAAGTCGCTCAGGGACTCCATGTGTTGGTGTAGGTGAGAGATAAAGCTGTATAAAGAACTTTACAGACTTTTAAAAGGCATCTTAAGTTTACCTGGAGGAGGAAACCCACCGAGACATGGGGAGAACATGCACACTCCACACAGACAGGGTCCCCCTTTCCCCAGCTGTGAATCAAACCTAGGTCCTTTTTTGTGACACATACGACACTGTGTGCTCTTATGGGTTGAAAAAAGCCGCCCACGGTACAGTTTGGGGGGTGGAGGGGGGAAGCTTTAGCCAAGTCCTATTGGTGCATCAATTCGCACTGGTGACCCTCTAGTCACAAGGCTGGTCCACTAACCTCCAACCCACGACTGCTCCTTAGTCCTATTACTACAGGGAGTGGTGCTTCATAACATGATGTAATGCTAAGTCATGTCAGTTAAAAATCTGGCTCTGATATTATATATACACAATATTTGACAGATGCTCGTATCCATAGCAACTTACAATTTGACCATTGAGGGTAGTATTAGGGGTCTTGCCAAAGCACCATTGTTGGTATGGTGTACCAATATGGTGTTTGCACAGGTATGGGATTGAACCCCAGTTTAGTGGGTGGGAAGCAGAGGTGTAACCCACTATGCTATATAAACCCCAGGTTACGGACCCGTGTGCCGATACAAAATCAGTCCCTTAATGAACCATCTTATGTCGATTTGCAAATACTGATAGAAGTAGTTTGTGATTCCTGAAGTATCGTTTTATGCCTACATTATTCGATGCTTATGCATGTGTCCTGAGGTGCCTACGCCTCAAATACGTGCTTTTAAAACAGTGCATGAAGCTTGACTTCCTACCAAAGAGGAACTGGTGTAATATGCAATAAACTGTGTTTTCTTTTTCCTGACCACTTAAGACACAACGTGCTGTGGGCTACTTTTGATGGTCAGCTGATGTCACTTTGGAAAAAGCGGACGGTGAGTCATTTACATTAGAAAATGTCCTAAACTAATACCTTTCAATGAGGAATAGTGATCAATACTCAGAACTCAGTCTCGCACTGCAGATTGAACAAGGATGTATGCAGTACATAAATAGAAACCAGAAATATGTGGAAACTACGGTTTGTTGCAATACATAAACCAGCCTTTCCTGTTTAGCGTGCCGTTTGGTTGTTGACTTGAAGCCGTGATGACCTGAAGTATTCTAGGTGTAGCTGCTGCCTGGAAGTGAACCAGTTTTGACAGTTATACAGCTACATGACGACAGTCGATAAGCATCATGTTCCTTATGATCTGTGTTGTAGGACAAGTTTACAGAGTATGTGTTCCACGTCTCAAGCATTACCAACGTGCGAGAGCAGGACAGAGGGCGCTTCTCCATATACTTCCGCAAAAAGCACTTTGAGTTCATGGCCCACAGTGAAGGTGAGCAGCCAAATCACTGTTTGCTGTTTAAATAACACTAAGCCTGTAAACAAAAACGTGTACACAATATCCTGACATGCCTGCAGCATACAGCCCCAAAGCTTTCAGTGTTTAGTAGGAAGACCTTATAAAGTAATGAGGAATGTTCAGATGTGTCCAGACTGAAAAACAGGGAGTCATTTGATTATTACAAAATGTAATTGTTTAATGAATTCAACCAATAGATCATGACTCTATATACTCATCATGTAAAGAACAGCGGCACTCAGACAGAAGTGTGGGATAGCAGTGCTATTGGGAAGGAAGATAAAGGTGACCAGGAACAATAAAAGATGATAAACTTAGACTGATATGGGTAATATTTATTGAGCTACATATACAGAAGTAGTGTCTCTCAGTATGGCGTTGGGCCACCATGTTTACTAACCCAACATCCCGGGCGTCTCTGCATGGAGTTGTAGAGGTTCCTAATGGCGTCCTGTGATAATCCATCCCATGCAGCTTGAATATTCTCCCACAGTTCCTGCAGATGGTGCGGTAGGGGTGGAGGTGGACTATGCATTCTGGACATGTGATAACAAACTGTTCTTGGTGCTGCCACGGTGCCGCCACACACGGATTTATTGGTCGTCTCCACCAAGACAAAAGCAGGACTCTTCACTAAAGACGACCCGCTGCCAGTCTGAGTCACTCCATGACAGTCTGGCACAACACCACTGCACTCTTTGACGACGCTGACGTGGTGTTAAGGACAGTAACAGGATGACTCATGGAGGACATCACTGCTCGCTGAACATTCGCAATTGTGGCTTTTTGTGGTCAGTCCGTTTATTTTGGACAATTCTCCCTCTTATTGGTTTGTGTAGGTCTCAGATCGTTCATGACGCTGGTGTTCACCTTCTTCTATTCACTGCGGCCAACAGAGTGCTGTGGTAGTATCCACATGACCCGTATGATGTGCAACAAAAAGACCATCCCACTTCCCGGAGCCCTACGATGCGACCTCTCTTCAACTTTTCCAACTGCTCAAATTGCTTTTGAGCTTTTCTCTGAGACAAACACAACAGCACAAGTCTGAATGGAGACCACACAACAAGACGACCTTATCGCCCTTGTTTACATCACATATGCAGCCGAGTGTGAAACTTGAATCATTTGCAGATCTTATGGTTTAATAAATAGTTTTAAATTACGTTTTATTAAAGCATGATAGTAACAAAATATGGTCAACTCTTTAAAAGGCACTTTTAAAATGTGAATTTTTGGCCTTTGACCCAACACAACGGTTGCAGTTTTACCCCTCAAGACAAAAAATGTGGGCTCCCAGTCTAATTTGCAACATGGCAGTATACGCTGCATGTGGAAGAAAATAAATGAAGAAATTACAAAAAAACAGAGATTCCAAACAGCTGAACTATAGTGTGCAGGCATTCCTAAAGGTTCTGTATTTGATGCCTCCTTTTTTGTGTCCTTCATGAATTTCCAACATGCAGCTGTACAGGAAGGATGGGTTACATCCCTTCACACCTCCCGCGGTAGAGAACCACCAGCACAGCCTCAGCAACATGGCTCTCTGACCATGAAAGAGCCGAGAAGCAAAGTATATGCCGCCATCTGCGGACACAACTTGTGGATTTATAACAGCAAAGAGGTGAGTAGTCCTCCAGCATTATTCCAGACACTGAATAATTCATAGCAGTTTCTAAATAATTCATAGTGGATACTGAATAATACATAAAACGTAGAGGCTGAGTAATAATCTTTAAAATTAATTACTGTATGTGTATGTAATGTATTTAATTACACTGTATGTGTGAGATGTTTGGATGAACAGACTTGCAATAAAGGTGCATGTATAATATTTTTGTCATGCTTTCCAGGACTTTAATCTGGGTCTAGGAATGACCATCGTGTCCATGAACGTTGCCTCTGTGAAGCAGACTGGGCGCCACGGCTTCAGCCTCATCACACCATATAAAACGTTTAAGTGAGTCACGTCAGGTGTTCCAGGTTCCAACAGCAGCTCATGTGTCAGAGTGTAAATCAATAATCAAGTATTATTTTATTTAGGCATAATCACTGAACTTGAACTAAACACACTTTTTAGGTTGCTAGTAATCTGTGATAGACAATGAAGGGGCAACTAAGTGAACCAGTTTGCTGCAGCGCCACCCTGAGGCAGATCAGTGCTGCATCTGTAATTACTTAAGAATATCAAACACAGAAGGGCACTGATTTGTGGGTAAAGCAGCTTATGGACAGCATGATGTCAGAATAGGGCTTTTTCAGGGGGTCCAGGACCTGAATTACACCGCTTGATTAGATGGCCACTAGAGAGACATCTGTGCATTCCAGCAGTGGACAAAGCACACAAGCCATGTAGTAAAGTAGATGAAAAAACAAGACTCTTAATCAGCTCATTTTAGGCGAAGAGACTGTAGTACCTCTCAGTCCACCAGTCTCTAATAGAAAGTTATTAATTAAGCACAGAACACTGAAAGAGAACAGGTTCAACCAAGCGCTCTCCAACAGGTCAAAACAAGTTCTGTATCCTGATTGGTGGACTCATTTCACACTACTGACAATACACTAACACTATACACCAACACGCTACTTACAGCACACTAACACGTTACACTTAATGAGTTACTGTACACCAACACACTACTTACAGCACACTAACACATTACACTTACAGAGTTACTGTACACCAACACACTACTTACAGCACACTAACACATTACACTTACAGAGTTACTGTACACCAACACACTACTTACAGTACACTAACACATTACACTTACTGAGTTACTGTACACCAACACACTACTTACAGCACACTAACACATTACATTTACTGAGTTACTGCACACCAACACGCTACTTACAGTACACTAACACATCACACTTACTAAGTTACTGCACACCAACACGCTACTTACAGTACACTAACACATTACACTTACTGAGTTACTGCACACCAACACGCTACTTACAGTACACTAACACATTACACATACTGAGTTACTGTACACCTACACACTACTTACAGTACACTAACACATTACACTTACTGAGTTACTGCACACCAACACACTACTTACAGTACACTAACACATTACACTTACTGAGTTACTGTACACCAACACGCTTCTTACAGTACACTAACACATCACACTTACTGAGTTACTGTACACCAACACACTACTTACAGTACACTAACACATTACACTTGCTGAGTTACTGCACACCAACACACTACTTACAGTACACTAACACATTACACTTACTGAGTTACTGTACACCAACACGCTACTTACAGTACACTAACACATCACACTTACTGAGTTACTGCACACCAACACACTACTTACAGTACACTAACACATCACACTTACTGAGTTACTGTACACCAACACGCTTCTTACAGTACACTAACGCATTACACTTACTGAGTTACTGTACACCAACACACTACTTACAGTACACTAACACATTACACTTACTGAGTTACTGTACACCATTCATTGCTTGGTTTATAAATGTATTGGATCATATCTGATAATCAAAACCAGGTATCTAGTCTCAGAGTGAAGCATGACTGACAGTAAAACTGCTGTGAGATTCTGGACGTTCCTGAAGTGTTTATGACTAAGAAGGAAAATATTACTCACTGCTGCTACACGCCTGCCACAATTAGAAACCGGAGAATCCACTTCCTTAAATCTTGCAGATACGTCAATTTTAATGTCTAAAAGCCAAAAGTCCCCTAAAGTCATGTGTAGTACTGTAATCACAGTCATAGTGCTATCAGCAGCTCTGGGTCCAAGTCCAGTACAGGGTTGTCCAATCTTATCCGCCACAGCCTGGTGTGGCTTCAGGTGTTCACTCCAAACAAGCGGCAGCACACCACACGGTGCTGGAACCAATCCCAGTACTCAGTGAGTGGAAGGAAATACCCTGGACACGCTCCAGTCTACCAACACACACTTACACCTGGCCACCCATTTAAGGAAGTGGCAGTTTAGCATCTTCAGTTCACCTGACTGCATGTCTTTGCACTGTTGGAGGAAACAGAAGCACCTGGAGGAGGAAACCCACCGAGACATGGGGAGAACATGCACACTCCACACAGACAGGGCCCCCCTTTCCCCAGCTGGGAATCAAACCTAGGTCCTTCTCGTTTGGAGGCAACAGTGGCACCCACTGCACCACCATGCTGCCCACACCTGACTCAACTTGTTCAATCAGTTTGCCTCAGTCTTTGAACTGTTGATCAAGATCTCCTGCTGTGCTGGAATGAAAACCTGCAGCCACACTGGCCCTTTGTGAGGAAGATAGGATGACCCTGCTATGGTGGAAAGACGAATGACATTTCTAAACCCGCTGCTGTCTCACTCTGAGGTCAGCAAAAATGTTTCAATGTCAAACGCTTTGCACAAATGCCTGGAAGAATCAGACCGAATAACCTTTCCTCTGTTTGATTGGCTTGTTCATTCTAGTAGGGTATAAGGGAACTGATCACAGTGCTTTCCATATTAGCCATAAGCTCTCTTAGTTCTTTTGTTCTTCACGTCCGTTTGGTATATAACATAGAATTAGTTCTTTAAACCCAGTTAGCTGTGCTCATCAGACACATTTAATCCTTTTGGCTGTTCACTTATGGACGGCTATGGCATCGCTGGGGTTCAGCTCACAGTCTTATGTTGGGAGGATGGCTTAGTCCACCTGATTTCATGTCCATAATTTTTAAGACACTGTAGAAGATATTTGTTGTTTTAATATCAAAAAGTGGCATGGTCATAAAGTGGAGTGATCACAGAGTAACTCTGGTATCAAGGTCACAAAGTAGCAAAGTCACAAAGTATCATGGTCACGCAGTGTCAAGGTAAAAAAATAAATAAATAATAATTAAAAAAAAAAAAAAAAAAAAAATATATATATATATATATATATATATATATATATATATATATATTTATTTATTTATTTATTTTTTACCATGTGACCTTGACACTGTGTGACCATGATACTTTGTGACTTTGCTACTTTGTGTACTTTTTGTGTGACTTTGCTACTTTTGTATATATAAGTTTAGTGTATAGGAAAGGCCAATATAACATGAACACTTACATATCACATAAAAGTAAACGGGATCAAATCTCTTTCACCCACACATACTGATTTTAATATTGCAGTAATTGTGTTGTTGGGATGTATTTTTTATGTTCCTGTGGAAATGATGTACACATCTTGTCTGCGATGCCTTAGTTTCTCGGCGGACTCCTCTCGCGATCTGTCCACTTGGCTGACCAAGCTGAATGAGGTGATCCGCAGTGCCCTGTCCTGCAGCGAGGTGGCGCTGCGCCTGTGGGCCAGTCCCTGGAACAAAGTGTGTGCAGACTGTGGCAGTTCCAACCCGGAGTGGGCGTCCATCAACCTATTGGTGGTCATCTGCGAGGCCTGTGCAGGTCAGTTTGTAGGACACCTAATGAAGCGGTAGCCTTCTTTAGAGTAAGCTTCTTTAGAATTAGCTCTGGAAGCTGCAAAGCTAATGTAGATAACCATCTCATGTAGTAACTGTCTGTGAGGGAGCTTTTTGAGGTGGATGTTCGGTTCCACTCACCACCATTGTGAACAATGTCTTTAGAGCAGAGGAAGAAACTGTGTACCTGAAACAGGTGGAAATCTCAGGAGGGAGGGAAATCAGCTGGAACCTTATCACTGCAAGCTCTCTAATGAGGTTCTCTTACAGGAGTGCATCGATCGATGGGCAGCAGCAGGTCCAAAGTGCGCAGTCTGAAGCTGGACAGTAAAGTCTGGACCGAGCCACTGATTGAAGTGAGTAACCTTTATGATGGACAGACTCTAATAGGAACAGCTCTGCTAATCCAGCAGTTTAATATTTACCATATTATAGAGACTCGGCCACCAGGGATGCAGGGACGTAGACAGCATCAACAGTCTATAGATCTACACTCACTGTCCACTTTATCAGCTTCACTGACCATATAGGGGCACTCTGTAGGTCTACAGTAGCAGACTAGTCCATCTGTTTCTCTGTGTGCTTTTCTGAGGTCACAAAATGGTGAAGTCACAAACTAGCGAGGTCATAAACTAGCGAGGTCACAAACTAGCGAGGTCACAAAGTACCGGGGTAACAAACTAGTGAGGTCATAAACTAGCGAGGTCACAAACTAGTGAGGTCACAAACTAGCGAGGTCACAAAGTACCGTGGTAACAAACTAGTGAGGTCATAAACTAGCGAGGTCACAAACTAGCGAGGTTACAAAGTACTGGGGTAACAAACTAGTGAGGTCATAAACTAGCGAGGTCACAAAGTAGCAAGGTAACTGCAAGCTCTACAGTAAGGTTCTACAGTTCCAAACTGTAGTCCATCTGTTTCTCTGTATACTTTATTACTCTGTTCTTAAATGGTCAGGACTCCAACAGGACCACCACAGAGCAGACATTATATAGGCGGTGGATCATTCTCAGCACTGCAGTGACACTGACGGGGTGGTGGTGTGCTAGTGTGTGTTGTGCTTGTGTGAATGGATTAAACACAGCAGTGCTGCTAAAGTGTTTAAACACTGTGTCCACTCTATTAGACACTACTACCTTGCTGGTCCACCTTGATAGCTCATCTGTTGCTGCACAGCGCAGTGTTGGTCATTCTCTAGTCCTTTATCAGTGGTCACAGGACACTGCCCACAGAACACTTCCCACAGGAAGCTGTAGGCTGGGTAGATTTGGTTGGTGGATGATTCCAGCTGTCTAAGGGGTTATTAAATGTGGGCCAGTGTGCAGACGGATGTGAAGCTGCGTATGTCACGGTGTTTAAATGGTACGTTTGTTTTCCGCAGCTGTTTATTATTTATGGAAACAAGGCTGCTAACAATGTTTGGGGCCACAACGTGCCGGCGGCAGAGCAGATCCTCCCTGACGCTTCTCAGGAGGAGCGGACACAGTTCATAAAAGCTAAATACTGCAGTGGCCTATACCGCAAAGCCCACCCTCTGATCTCCAACCAGATTCTGCTCAACCAGGTCAGTCTGGACTGCTAACTTAATAATTCATAGTAGATACTGAGTAATTTGTAGTAGTTCATAGCAGTGGTCTTTAGCCCTACTTCTGGAGAGCTACCTTCCTGTAGGCTTTAGCTCCAACCCTGATAAACTGCACCTGATCCATCTGATCACTACCTTCAGAAAACAGGTGTGGCAGATGAGGTTTGAAGTGAAACCAGCAGGAAGGTGTCTCTGCAGGAGCAGGACTGGAGACCTCTGGTATATACCAAACGGCTCTGTAGTCTAAAGGGTTAAAAGACTTGTGTTGTTGTTTGTGTAGCGTCTCTGTGAGGTGGTCTGTAGTGTGGATGTGGAAGAGACCCTCTTGCTTCTGTGTTCTGGAGCGAAGGTCATGACTGACCCTAAGAGTCCCTCAGCCATTAGCCTGGCTGAAAACGCCGGACAGGCCCTGCAGACTGAACTCCTGAGACACAACGAGTACACCGGTCAGAATCAGCCTCACACCATCACACCTAACAAAGACTACTGGAGCTTAGTAGGAGTTATTATCACTCATATACACATGCACTGTGTGGAAGGTGCAGATTTTAGACCACGTTTGTATGTGAAAGGAGAAGAGGAGATATTGTAATGATTTGGTAAAAAGCTGGTGCTACATGTGGAGTCAAACTTCCATCCCTGTATTTTGTAACATAGTGCTTTATATCCATTTATGACCTAAAGTTATTATGTAATATGTGATACACTAAATAATGTCATTAATTATGTAATTACTTATGACTAGTTATGTAGGAAGCAGTCAATTCAAACTACAGGAAAGTCACAGAGATAAAAGGACTTTTAAAGTCTAATTGGAGACAAATTGTCTCGAAGTGTGTCCAGAGAGTCTGTTTTGTTTTCTGGTTTTGACTGATGTTCTGGTTTTGTGCTGTTTTACAGAAGCACCCAACACTGACCAGCAGAAGCAGGAGCTGGAACAGATCGGTAAGACTGAAACACTGACATGTACTTTCCTTTCAAGTCCCTCAGATACATACGGAGCCACCATCATCATGTATGAGACCCTAAAAAGACCATATTCTCAATATTTATATTTTTGGCTCTATGGAAATTTGCTATACATGCCTACAACTCTTTAGCCCTGCCTATTCATCCTCCATCAGTTTAGCTACACCCATCTAACTTACAGCTATTTATCTCCACCTATTCAGCCTACAGTAGTTTAGCTACACCCATTCAACCTACAGCTATTTAGCCCTGCCCATTTAGCCTTCAGCAGTTTTGCTACCCCCATTCATCCTACAGCTATTTATCTCTACCCTTTCGGCCTACACCAGTCTCCAACCATTTGGCCTACAGCAGTTTAGCTACACCCATTCAACCTACAGTTATTTAGCTCCACTCTTTCTGCCTACACCAGTTTATCTCCAACCATTTAGCCTACAGCAGTTTAGCCCCACCCATTCATCCTACAGCAGTTTAGCTCCACCCATTTAGCCTACAGCACTTTAGCTCCACCTGTCCAGCCTACATCAGCTTAGCTTCACCATTTCAGCCTACAGCAGTTTAGCCCTGCCCATTTTGCCTACACCAGTTTAGCTCCACACTTTCAGCCTACAGCAGTTTAGCCCCACCCATTTTGCCTACAGCAGTTTAGCTCCAAACTTTCAGCCTGCATCAGTTTAGCCCCACTCATTTAGCCTACACCAGTTTAGCTCCACCCTTTCAGCTTTCAATAGTTTTTTAAACAAGGCACAAAACAGGACAGCCAACCATAACAGAGCTGGTTTACATATATGAGCCTTAAATTCTAAGGGATATAGAGAAGTAGATGAGGAATTACAGCATGAAGAAAACCACGCAGAGTGGAGCTCATGGGAAAGTATCTCGGAGAAATTTAGGATGTGGGGCCTTTTCAGGCATGTGTACACAGGACCTCAGTTTCCTGAATCTCCAAAATAAATGATGTGAGCCGTTAAACTCTTCTGCAAGCTCTGTGATGGAATGGAGAAGTGAAGGTTTGGTAGAAGAAGGATTAGGGGATATGAAAGTAAACTTGTCTAAACTATGTGCTTTGTTTTGGATCGTTTCCCATGCTGTTCGTTGGTTACCTTTATTGTTCATAGTGAATACTGTAAGTGCTGTATGTGTACCTTATCAGCATGGTGTACTGTCTCCTCCCCAGGTCTGGAGGAGCTTCATGGAAAGCTGGAAGATGAGCGGTTTTTGTTCTCTCTGGAGAACGAGGCTGCAGCTTGTGATGTACTGGACCTCAGAGAGGTCATCTCCATATTCAACCAATCTTCAGGGTGAGCATGGAGTCTCTGTGTGGTACCTCTCAAAGTACACTCCCCATCAAAAGAATAGCTGCACACATAGATCGATTTGTCAGTCTGAGACCCTTTAAGTCGACTGACAACAGTGACCACAAGAACTTTAAGGATTTAAAAAGACATTTTAATAATTATCAAAAGGAATAAAAAATATATATTCTGTTCTAGCTGGGCTATAACGCATGCTAGATTATGTACATGGAGAAAAAACATGAATGAATAGTCGAATCATTGACCAGGACGGCGAATCTGATTCGACTGGCAAAATTGGGTACAGCCCTACTCAGAAGAAATCAACATTCGACAGCAATGAAACTTGGTGGGTGGGTTTGATATCATGAGGCATGCTATTGATTCAAGCATTGCCTGACATGCCTCACCAGCACGTGACAAGAACGGGTCGTTGTACCTGACTGACCCTACAGCCACGATTGCAGACATTCAGTGAGCAGTGAAGTCCTCCATCCTGCCAGCACCATTGGCAGACAGCTGCACCACACAGGACTACATGCACACATGCCAGACGTGGTCATCTTCAGTGAATTAGTCCCAATTTTGTCTTTTTGGAGACGACCAAAGAATCCGTGTGTGGGGCCCCGTGGTTATATTTATCTTCCTTCCCATTAGCACACTTCCTTCCGGGTTCAGAGATACTTGAGGATAAGTGTATTATTATAACGCCGCTGGTTATGCGTAGAACAGATCAGGCATGTTTATTCTGCATGTAAGCTTTTATTTCTTACCTGCATTAATCAGCACCTGTGTGAATGTGCTTTACAGGGAGACTCACGAATTTGAGATGATGACGCTGACGGACAGTCTGAGCTGCAATGCGGATGGACAGGACTCTCTACTGACCCACATGCTGCACATTATCAGGGTACAGTCACTATTCTACCTAGTGTAATAACAATGTAGGGTGCATCTAGATATATAAGCCCTGCCCCTTAGCCAATGTTACTTTGATCATATTAAATAGTAATTAAACAATATGTAACAGCGAAAACGACATTGTGATAAAATTAGTGTCCAGAATGAGGTTAAAAATAAATAACATTTATCATGATATACTTCATTTGCATGTTTATTTGCATATTAAACAGATGCTTTAGTGTCCGGAATAATAAGCTCACCAGGCGAAAAATGAGTCACCTTGCCTGTTTAAGGTGGTAGTACCTCCAGGCTCCCGCAGATGGCACTGCATGAGGATGATGGAGCTATAAATACCTGGGGTGTGAGTGATGGGAACCATAGATCGAGAAGAGGTGGTACAGTGCAGGGAATGTCTCATTTCATGTGTGGAAAATGGCTCGGAATTGTGCCAGGGTAGCCATCCACCAAATCTGGCCCAACTGCTCAGTTCTTTGATGCAAGAGTGAAGATTGATGTGGCCTACATCCAGAAACTTCAAATCCAGTCACAGCTGTTACTGGTGCTGGTGGAAGTATTACACACTGTTAGGTACGGTTCAGTCTCCGGGGACTGATATGTTGTCGGGTGAGCTTATTTAAACAAGCTATTGAACAACATAATGCTTTTCCCTCATTACCGATCGATTCAGGAGTGAGAAGAGAAGTCTGTACGTTAAGTGTTTAAGTGTCCATTCTGTGTGTTTAGGTGGTGATGCCGGGGCCGCTGGTGGACGAGGAGTTGGAGGGGGTCATGGCTGTGTCTAGGCTGTCTCTGAGAGAGGGCAAAGGGCTCCAGCATGCTGAAGTTTGGGCTTCACTCAGGCCGGGAGAGATGCTCATCTACCCCACACTACCACACACGCCACGGAGCGTAATCCCTCTGAACCCACACATGCACTACAGTAAGTAACCACTCCTTTATTAAGTACATATAAAGGGTGGACAGGTCATTTACTGTTCTTGATAACAAGATTAATAGAGTTACAGTGACACTTCATTACATCATTACTGCGACATTATTACTGGTGTATTAATCACGGGGGTTGTTGCTCAGCGAGTATGGTTGAGTGACTAGTTGAGGTGAATAGAGTGACAGTGCTTTCCTCAGTGCGTGGAGGTCTGAACCTGTGTCTTGTTTACTTCCTCAGAACAGTATCCTGTATGCTGTTTCCTATTACACAGTCATCAGAATATTAGGTTTCCCTCCTTGTTTCTACACTCACTGTCCATCATATCAGCTCCACTGACCATTTAGGAGCACACTGAAGTTCTACTATTCCAGACTGTAGTCCATCTGTTTCTCTGTATACTTTATTTCCCTGTTCTTCAATGGTTAAGACCCCCACAGGACCACCACAGAGCAGATACTATGTGGGTGGTGGAGCATTCACAGCAATGCTTTGACACTGACATGTTGGTGGTGTGTTAGTGAGTGTTATGCTGGTGTGAGTGGATCAGTCACACCAGATACATGTGCAGGCCTGTGAATACAGGAACTGTCATCTTGGAATACAGGGGTGGGACTTGTTGTGTTCCTCGGTAAGATGATGAGCAAAAGGCAGAGCCTGTGGCAGCTCAGTGTAGGCACTGTGGTTTACATTTGCTGTCAGCTCAACCAACAACCCATTTCCATGTAACTAAAGAACCCCCACATATTTTCCATCTCTCTCTCTCTCTCTCTCTCTCTCCCTCTCTCTCTCTCTCTCTCTCTCTCTTTCTATATAAATAAAATCACAGTCAAAACAGACAGGGTCTAAAGACAAGTAGGCAGCTTTAGAGACAAATCCATAATCACAAAAAAAACAAGAGACTGGAGCAGGAACCAAAACCAGGAAAACCAAACACAAAGAAACATGGCTAGGCAGAGCAAACAAATGGGTACACATAGGAGCAGTCCTAGATCAACTGCAGTTGTGTGAGACAGGAGCAGAGTGGGTGGAGTCAGGATCAAGGAGGGGGTGTTATGTGAGAGTTAATGAAATGTATGTTGTACTGTTAATGCAGTTTTATGCTGTTGCAGGGCTGCACTCAGTCGAGAACACCATTCAGCTCACCGCTGCAGAAAAGTAAGTGATGTCAGTCAAGACATATTTACACTCCTTGTTTAGTTTCAGCACTGGAGCTACAAGGCTAATGCACTAACAATGGTAATAACCAGCGTGTAATTCTGTTGTGGCCCCTTGCAGGACACTGTATCTGCAGTTCGAGCGTGATCAGAGCTGCAGTAGCTGGTTTAAGCTGCTGCCCAAAGCCGCCTCTTCTCGTAGGAACAGCTTCCGTCGGCCTGTGTACATACTGCCGGAGGGGGTTCGTGGGAAAGCACCTCCAGAACTGGAACGCTGCATCTCACACATCACTCTGTATGGTCAGTCACAGGCTAAAAACAGTCGAAATACTGTGGCAGTAAATATAAAGGCTGCTGGGGCTGCAGCGGGAGGATTTCTGATTCGGTTTGATTGTCAGTATTGGTGTGTCTTAAAACTGGACCACATTAAAACCTGTTCTATTTGAACTCAGTCATGGCATAAGCCCTGCCCCTCATCGCCCACTTTACTCTGATAGGATGCACACTGCTACCAAATCCCTGCCCATTCTGATAGGATGCGTCCAGATGCATAAGCCTCGCCGGCTTAGCAGAATTAACCCTGAAAGGCTGCATCCAGATGCAAAGCCACTCCCCCTCAGCAGACTTTCTTTGATTAGATGCAACTAGATCCATAAACCCCTCCCCTTCAGCTAGTCTTACTTTGAATAAACGCAACCAGATGCATAAGCCCCTCCCCCTCCACAGACTGTGCCCTGACAGGATTCATCCAGATGCAAAGCACTTCCCCTTCAAGCCCCACCCTCCTTAGTATATTCAGTCTTATAGGATGCATCCAGATGTAAAAGTCCTGCCCCCTCAGACAACAATATTCTGATAATGCATCCAGATTCACAATCCCTTTTCCACCAGCAGACTTTGCTCTAGGATGGACCCAGATATAAAAGCCCCTCCCCCCTAAGGCAACTTCAGTCTAAAAGGATGTTTTCAGATGCAGAAGCCCTGCCCCCTTGGTCAACTTCACTTTATTAGGGCATACACTGCCTCAAATTCCCTGCCCTTTCCTTCCCATTCTTCTTTACTCCTCCTCACCTTAATAGGATGCGTGCAGATACTTAATCTCTGGCCCTCTTACCCCCTTACAACATGCATTCATATGCAGATGTTCTGCCCCCTTAGCTCATTTTGACTTGATTCAATATGACTTTGCTTTGATAGGATGCTTCCAGGTGCATAACCCCTGGTTCTCAGCCATCTTTACTTTTGACAGGATGCATTTAGATGTATAAGCGGCGCCTTTTTAGCTCTCAGCAGACTTTGCTCTGACTTCACCAACTGTACTCTGATAATGTATCCAGATGCAGAAGCTCTGCCCCTTCAGCCGAATTTACTCCGATAGGATGCATCTACATGTAAAAGGGCCGCCCCCTTAGATAGCTTTAGTCTGATAAGATCCATCCAGGTGCAAAAGTCCCTCCCTCACAGTCTACTTTGCTCTGATAGGATGGATCCAGATACATGAGCCCTGCTCCTTAAGCCAACCGTGCACTGGTAGGATGTGTCCAAATACAGTGTCCAAAGTCCTGCCCACCTTTATTCCAATAGGATGCATAAGCCCCACCCCTTTACCCCCACGACTTTACTCTGGCACTGATTGACGCTATACATCTGCAGTGTTGAACTGTTCCAAAGTAGAGGTTGTGGAATCACATGAATCGACTCAGAAGGCCCCGTTTGATCCCCCCAGTGAAGGTGCTGTGTGTATATGTTTCAGGGCTGAAGGTGGATGGTCTGTACCGTCGTTGTGGAACAGCCACTAAAATCTCCCAGCTGGTGGAGCGGCTGCGTTCAGCTCCCGCTGAAGCTGTTCTGGGAACAGATGAGCTGGATGTTGTGGATGTGGCTGGAGCTCTCAAACTGATCCTCAGACAAATGCCGGAGATCATCCCATCGTCAGAGAGGAGCGAGTGGGTAAAGGCAGCAGGTAACACACGCTCACATACATGACTTTACACCTTTGGTTCACATTCCACAGTGAATCAGGTTCGTTAGTAGCTCCTAGTTGATCTTTCAGATGAAACGAACCTCTGTTCTAATGGATCACCTTGGCTGGAGCCTGCTGTCCACTCTGGCTACTTTATAAACCCCAGAAACGGACTGTATGACGGACGTGTGTGTTGTTGTTCAGGTCATGCTCAGGAGACTCTGAGAGTGCCGCAGTACCGCCACCTGGTGAAGCGCCTTCCGCCTGATAACAGAGCCACTCTGGCTGCTCTGTTTGGACACCTCTATGTGTAAGACACCAGACTGTTGTTACATTGTTATTATTACTGTTTATTCCTCGCTGTGCACACACAGTGCAACACCTCTGTTATCATCTTTATATTCCTCTGATTAATACGATTTTATGCTGTATTTTTGTGACTGACACCAATCCAGATTGTTCAGGGTAATTGGGAATGGTGTGGTGTTTTGATTGGACATAGTTTTCAGTTTGAATGAATGAAATTATGTACATAATAGGTCCACATAGGTCCACAGGAAACCCTGTGTTTCATAACAACCACTTTGGAACACCACAGCTATCGCTTAGCCAATTAGCAACATTTTAGCAAACAATTGGATTCCTATAGCAACTGCCTATCAACAACCTTAACACCCCGAGTACTACAACAAGCATCTAGAAAACCCCTAGCAACCAAATGGGATACCTTAGAACACAGAGAAACAGTTCAGCAACCATCTGGGATACCATAGCAAACACTTGACACCTTAGCAAACAGTAGTGTTACTACAGCAAGTGCCTCTTAACACCTTAGCAACCAACTGGGATACAACAGAAACAATCTAGTAGAACCCTAACAAGCCCTTAGCAACACCTTACCACCCTCTGGGATACCACAGCAACTGCTTAGCAGCACCCTAGCAAGCACTTAGTAACACCTTAACAACCATTTGGGCTACCCTAGCAACCACTTTGGATACAATGGCAACTATCTACATACACCTTAACAACCACTTGAGACACAACATAGCAACAACCAATCAGTGCCCTAGCAACTGTCTAGAAACACCCAAGGAAGCTCTTATTAGCTGTAGTGATGCATTTAATACTGTAGATGAGATCCTGTGTGATTTCTGTTTGTAATCAGAGTGCAGGTCCCCAGTCAGGGAACCTCACACCTCTCCAGTTGTTATTAAAATGATTAGTGATTATTATTAGTGAACTAATAATTAGTTATTATTATTTATCAGCTGTGATGAAGGGTTTAACTCTGTGGAGTGATTTGTGCTGATTCTGTGCTGCTTGTTTCCAGAGTGCAACTGCACAGTCCAGTGAACCGGATGACTGCCCATAACCTGGCGGTGGTCTTCGTTCCCACCCTATTCCAAGAGCTTGCCATGAACACAGATATTGTGCGACTCACCAAGGAGCTCATCATCTATCACACGCTCATCTTTCTGGTGAGGAATTCAGTTTCTGTCCCTTACAAACTTCCACATTTCACACACTGCACTCACAGCAGTCACAGCTGTTATTGGTGCTGGTGGAGGTATTATACACTGTTTGGGATGTTTCAGTTACAGGGGACTCATTTTTGGTGCAGTGAGCTTAAATTAAAGCCGAGTGTGTAAATGACATGATGAATGGAACAACAGAAATTACCCAAGCAATACTGTGCTGATTTCTTTGTCTGCTGTTGTGTTCAGGGTAAAGCAGAGGCTCCAGAGGAAGAAGACATTACTGTATTCTGAAGAAGAAGGGCATGACCTTCAGCCTCCTCAGAGTGTACGGCAGCCACTATGGCACTTTTACACTCACTTGTAAACCTCGGAGGAGCTGGACATGTCCCGCACTCAAAATGGTGTTTTAAAAGACTGTATATGTGTATGTACAGTGTACATGCTGAGGTGTTTGTGTCACTTCATAAGCAGATAGACTTTGTGACTTGCAATTACTGTGAAACAAACAGGAGGCGGAGCAAAGAAAGGTACACTCGTATTCTACAGTGATGTTTATTAGAATTATTATGGTCTCTTCAGGTACACATTTAAAGGAAAGTGGATCTTTCTTACGTTTACAAGCAAATGTTGTACAGCAACATTCAAATCACTGTATAATGTATTTACACACAGTCAGGATGATGTAATGTTTCATGCATTTAGGATGCATTTAATCAGCAGACCGAATCATAGCAACTGCAACGGTAAATAAGCATTTACCTTACATATTAAACATGTTACAACCAGGTTTCATCATGGAGCGCAGAGCAAACATCAACAAAAAACAGCAGGAATGTTTAATACTTGGGCCTCTTCACCTCCACCCTGAAACAGAGACGTTAATCACACAGACAGTTAATCACAAACGTTAATAATGAGATGTAGGTAGAGTGTAAATTCAAGGCTAGAAACATGCTTCATGCAGGGACACAGAAGCTTTGTCAAAAACGTGTCACGACACAACTGATAATACAACACAAACTGCAGTCTGAGCAGTACAGCAGGGGGCACGGGTGCCTCCAGGAGCAGGGCTGAGAAACTCACATGACACATTATCATGGTTTCATTCCAGCAGGTGAAGCTGATCGTTCTCTACGGTCTACGTTAAGTTCTTGTGGCTATAGTGCAGTAACAGTAAATGTTGCTCCATCACACTGTTTCAGCCTCAACAGTAACATTAGTTACAGTGGGTTTGTACAGAAAGGTCTGCAGTGGTCAGCCGTCACATACTTGCATTGAGTACGTTCTAGCCTACGAAGTCAAGTATTGTAATATTGACACACACAACTTTCCCTTTACATAAATAGAGAACTGGGAAGAATACTGACCCATCAGCCTCCATCTTCTTCCTCTTCTCAATGATCTGAGGACAAAACAACAAAGTTAAAATGTATCATGTAACTATGTATGCATAACTCTCACTGTTATATATGTATCTACAAGGCTATATAAAAAAAAAATAAATAAATAAATAAATAAATAATAATAAAAAAAACACACATTCTGCATTTTTCTTACATTTGTTAGTTCTCTACAGTTGACTTTAGATTTTGTTGTTTCAATGACAATGTAATAATGCACATAACAAAAATAAATAAATAAATAAATAAATAAAAAAAACACACACCCTGTAATAATGTATATAGTGTAAGGTCGGGGATAATGTAAAGAGCATGAAGCCCATTGAAGGAAAAACCATACTTCACACACCCTGTAATTTGGAGTCAATGTATATGAAAGTGTAAGGTATGGAAGGATGAAAAAATAGTGCAAGTACCCACACACACACACACACGCGCGCACACACGCGCGCACACGTACCCATGCCTGTTACCACAACTGTCCAAATGTATATATAAAGGATTGTGCAGTGTAGCAATGCACCTAATGTTCTGAGACCACAGAAAGATAAAGTGCATGGGGCTATATTTACAGAACACTTACAGCGCTGATTTTTTTCCACTGCCTGTCAAGCTCTGCCTTCTCATTGGTTTCTTTAAAGCGACGAGTCTTCCTTCCCTCTGACATCTTTATTCCGTACTGGAAAGCAGCCCTAGAGAAGAAGAACATGAGAAGCTTGTGCTGTGGATGTCTGAACAGGGCAGAGTGTTATATCAGGAACGTGTACGTGTCTGGTTGCCTACTTTGGTAGAGCCTCTTTGTTGTTCATGTAGTCGCTGTACTCCTCCTGAGTGTCAAAATCCCAGCGACCCAGAGGCCCCTTCTTATTACCCTGCATAAAAACAAAAAAGGCGATATAACTTCTATTGTTCATTTAAAAAGTGCTCTATAATGTTCATAAGACCCACACAGTCATTCTGACAGATTCAAATACAATACAGGAAGCAGAAGGCAAATTAATTTAATCAATGAATTAACTGCAGAAATAAATCAGTAAAGTATGATGGTATCAACACAAGCATGGACAGCAGATGCTCACCTGGTCCATCTTACTGTAGTCCACCTCTTCATCACTGTCTACCGCCAAATCATCCATTCTACAGATGAACAAACAGTTATTTAAATCATTCTGTCTCTTCATCTGTACTCTAAACAGTTCAAATATCGCTGAGCTGTTCCTCTGTGTTTTGACAGCTGCAGGCCACAAATCACATTAAACAAGATTAGCATCTCAGATATAAATACAGTATATGCATATTAGGGATGCATCATTCAAAAAAAAAAATTCACTGCTCAGCAACTGAAATTAAGTGGAATAATTTAAAAACCCAATCAATTATACCGAACAGTGTTTTTTTTTTTTTTAATGACACATCACAGACAAGCAAAATCGTACTCAGGCCCAATTCAAGCCCACACTGCTCGCTTGCCAGATGGTTTTCGGCACTTGGGTGGACCATTGCCAGTACAAGTGGAACACATGTAGAATGCCAGTGCAGACAGTGGGCCAGCAGTGCCATATCCTTCACAAACGCGGTCCACAACTGCTCGTAATGCAACATGTTCGGTATTCATTCATTTTCTTCGGTTTGGGCCAAAAATATATTGATATATTTTATTATTATTATATTTTAAAAATAATAAAAAGCAAAGGAAATTTCATTTTCTTTCATGACAAGACTTTGCGTTTCTGAACAGGAAGCTTTTATTTTCACAGCTGACTTACGTGGCAGGGTAGCACTCGGCGTAGCTGTTGGATGTGCCGAAGAAATCTCCCAAATGCTTCTTCTCCTCACGCCTCGTCCCAGCTGTGTGTAGCAGTTAAGGACATACGAAAACAAACCAAGCAGAAAACACAGACTACAGACTAATCAGACCAGACGACAGACTGTCCAGTACACTGTCCGTTACATTGTCCATTCGCTCTGCAATTGGTAAACACCTTATAACCAAGTCCTTATCTACTGCAGATATCGCCACTGAAATTAGCATGCTAACCAGCTAGCTACGCCGGGCCTGTCTCGTCTCATAAAACCACGTTATACCTGGAGAGGTGATAGTGAGTCACTGTTAGGGTTAGGGCAGCCAGAATAGAGCGTGATGAGCGGGAAATCTAGGACCTGGAGTACAAAGGGGGCCTGACTACAGAACGCTGAGCGGGGAGTGAAAATGACCGCAAAGGATATGTTTCCTGCCAGTGTGTCGATGCAGCTCCTGCAAACTTCTCATTAATGAGTTTAATCTGGTCCTTTACTGATCCTGGACCTGTGTTGAGGGAGAGAGCGGGAAACAGGAGTGGTTACAGAACCAAGTAGAACCGTCATACATAGAACATGCCTTACACCGTGTGGAGTTGTTCAGTGACCTCCAATAGATTTCATACCCATGAACAACTTCATACACAAGCTGAGGCTGGCTTCCAGTTCACCAGTGTCACAATCAAACTTTCAATTCCACCTTAAATGGTGCAGTAGTGACATTGGTTGCTGACTATAAGGTGTAACAGAAAGTTTGAATAAGAAGCTTGTGAATAGAAAGCCGATTTCAATAACATCTTTTAAGCATGCATGAGATAATCATGCAGTTCAGCATCATGCTAAGTGGTAAGGTATCAGCTTCTATTTCTTCTTAGCCAGTTTAGCCCTCTAGCTCTAGTGCTAAAACTAAAGAAGCAACTTTATCAGAAAAAAATCTCGCAGAAACATCTTGGTGCAATATGACAAAACATAAATGCGTCTCAGGGGAAGGAATATTCAGATATTTACCTTTATCAATGTCAACAACCTGGTGAAAAAGAGACATAATAAGATCAGTAGAACACACAGACATGATCAGAGACCTTTTCCTATGAATTTTAGTTTCTTCTTATTTTTATTTATTTGTTGAGCATAACATATTTTACATTCCTCCCTAAACGTGTATTAAAATGTGCAGGAGCATCTCTAAAGAAGATGTTTAACTTTTTTACAGTTAAAACATACAAACAGGACATTTGACCAGAGCACCTAGACTTATGCACATGGATCTACACCGCCATTTAGAGCTGTGCTTGGTCAGCATTATAAAGGATCATTTAAAGGAGTTGTAAATACTCAAGAGTCATATCCAACACTTTTTAACCATTGTCATAGATTCCACTGTCTATCATCATCATTCTCACCTCATCTTCAGCTCGGGGTTTCTCAAAGTAGCTGTGAGCGTGGTGTCTTTTTTCTTCTTCTCCTCTCTCCCTTTCCCTCTCTCTCTCCCGATCCCTTTCCCTCTCTCTCTCCTTCTCTCTCTCTCGGTAGCGCTCCTTCTCTTTGTCACGTGTAGCTTTGGATGTGGATGGGGTGTAGTCTCCGATATCATCAAAGATACTGAAAGCAGAGAGTCAAAAAACAGGGTTATTAATAACGGCTACCAACAATCCAAACTCATACTAAAGTCATACTAGGGATGCACTGAAACAAATATTTTTGGCCAAAGCCGAAGACGTTCCCCCCCTGTATGCATGTGTAAGCACACGCTGAGTAGCCGCTGTCAGCCTCGCTGTATCAGCTCTGTTCTGTTTTTTTCCCGTCTGAAGTTCTGTTTGGCTTGAATTCTTGAAATAGATTAAGAGCTGGGAGATGCCAGCGTGCTCTGGTGTGACTCAGAGTGGAGAAATTTAAGGCGTTAAAGTGGGTGTTAGTAGTTGGTTCTAGCCTGGGAGCTAAGGAGAAAGATTCCGCTCTCTATAAGAAAGTTAACGTAGTATTAAAAACCTCACTGTTCGGCCTTTTTATTAATTTGGCTGAACACCAAAAGGCTGTTTTTGTCTGTTTTTGGTTTCAGAACATTTAGTGCATCCCTAGTCATAACACATTATAAACAGCAGATGTGAATGCTGCATCAGTGTTACATGCTGTCTGTCAGTAAAAGGGGACAACGTAATGACTATAGTTGGTTGAAATCAAGGCTCTCACAGCCACACTCGGATGCTGACAATATTGCAGTTCGGAATAACTGTTCAGCTGAGATACAGTCAAAGTGCTAAACAGGTCAACACCCTGTTGGAGCTGGATTAGTTTTATCTGTTTATCTTTAAGACCATTTAGTAAATACTCACTTCAAGTCAGCTTCAGGGGCCTTCCTCTCATCCAGCTTTCCTGCAGGCAGAACAAAAAGAATAAATAGACAAAAACTTGATTTACTGTTTATAAGCTAATAAGTTCATAAGGTAAATAAAACAAAAAGGTCATTATCAGCTCACCTTTGTCCTTCTTCTTCAGTTTCTTGTTGCGAGTGCCCTGCCTCAGATACGACAGGATCTGCGTGAGCTTGCTGATGACGATGTCATTGGTGGTCAGTGTGGTCTGGGCCTGTTGGAGAATATATGTTTTAAAATGTCTGTTTTTTTAAAATATCAGCCAGCAAGATTGATTTAAATGAGTAAGTATTTGTCCTTGTGTACTACTTTTAGGATTAGGATTACAACTAGGCATTTTAGACATTTGTGAGTTTTATCTTGTTTAAAAGTAGATCACAATATCTATCCATCCACATCTATATACATATACACACACTGTATACTCGCATGCAGATCAGCCATAACATTAACCCTCCTCCTTATACCTGCACTCACTGTCCATATTATCAGCTCCACTAACCATATAGGAGCACTATGTAGATCTATAGTAACAGACTGTAGTCCATCTTTCACCCCATATACTTTATTACCCTGTTTCTCAATGGTCAGGACCCCCACAGGACCACCACAGAGCAGGTATTATGTGGGTGGTGGAAAATTTTCAGCACTGCAGTGACATTGACGTGGTGGTGGTGGTGTGTTAGTATATGTTGTGCTGATGTGAGTGGATCAGACACAGCAGTGCTGCTGATAAGATGGATAATGAGTGTAGAAAGGTGGTGTTAGTGTTATAGCTGATCGCTGTAAATCTGTTTTTATCACAGTCACAGTCATATTCCTAGGGTTTGGAAACAGAGAACAACTGTAGCTAAAAGCAAGACTAGGGTTATGAGTACTTAATACATCTCCATGATGGACATTTATGATGTTTGTCCATCATAAATTAGTAATTACATGGTCAGTGTAAGCCTCTCTTTATCACTTGGAATAAAAGAAGGGACATTTTATTGCGCCTTTAAGGCTGATTAAAGTACATGAGCTCTACTCCGATTGGCTGCGCCTCATTCCATAAACAACCCAGGCTGAAAGACTCCAGCGAGTGATGGTAAGGGAGAATGTCCTGTTAGGTAATAAATCACTCACAACAACAAGAATGCATAAGTGGATACGGCTGAGTTGCTACAGCAGGACTTTGTACCAATCTTCAAACTTATCCTGACAGTTATGATAACCAAAGCACAGAAGAAAACAGAACATGATGGAGCACCTGTATACTGAGTTAGTGAGCACCTTTACATATTTGCTCTAAATGTCTGGTAAACTAGGTGCTGATGTTAATGCTGATGTTAATGCTGGTATACCTCTGTGCTACTAAATCTGTTCTGGTGCTTCTGAATTCTAAACCAATCTCCCAATATTTCTATAATATGGGTCCTCTGAATTACACTGTAACTACTGGGAAATCTAGACCACCAAGCCATTCTGGGCTAGTGTGCCAGCTGCGGGAAATATCAGTATGGGTGAAACCTTCAACGAAAAGCCTGAGGATCAGTAGTAGAGAATAGGTAAAGATGCTCCTCTGGCTCCCCCTAGAGGCCACATACGACTGGTTACCATTATTCATATCTGTTGCCTGGATCCATCGAGTCTGACTAGGAAGGATGAGAGGGTTTGAGGGAGAGATGTACCTCCATGGTTGGGCAGTCTGCTTTGCTGCGGATCAGAGTGGTGGGAATATCCGTATCTGCGTATTCATCCTCCAGATCCACCACATATGCCATCCGGCCTGGCAAAAACAGCTCGTTACGCTCCATCTGACGGCCTTTAAACAGCATACGGTAAATATTCCTTCCTGTAAAGGCAAACAAAATATGTCATCCTTCTTTTATCATCAGCAGTTCTATTTTTCACTCAATGAGGACGTCTAAAATAAGAACAGCCACACCTTCTATTTACTCAGAGACAGGTGTTAACGTCTGAGATCTGCCAAACTTACAGTTCAAAGCAATCTGATTCTGATTCTTTACTAAAACACAGAAATATCTGTAAAAATGTAAAAATGTACAACACATGTAAACTGAAGAACTACACCCATCATCAGCAGAATAGCTGCACCCAAAAGGAAGTGTGGGATTGCAGTGCTATTGGGAAGGAAGATAAAAGGCAATTATTGAGTTATACATTCAGAAGTAGTGTCTCTCAGTAGTGTCCCAACATGTGGGACGTCTCGGCATGGAGTTGAAGAGGTTCCTAATGGTGTACTGTGATAATCCATCCCCTGCACCTTGAATATTCTGATGCGGTTCCTGCAGATGTTGTGATAGGTGTGGAGGTGGAGTGACACTCTGACTCTAGACATTCTGGACATGTAACATGCGACAACAAAGCGTTCAGCTTGGTGCTGACCACGGTGCCGCCAGAGATTCGTTGCTCATCTCCACCAAGACAAAAGCAGGACTCGTCACTGAAGATGATCCACTATCATTTAGAGTCACTCCATGACAGTCTGGCACGACACCTTTGCAGTCTTTGGTGATGTTGACATGGTGTTAAGGAAAGTCGTTGCTACAGGATCTAGTCCTGCATGGTGCAGCCATCTGCTAATGGTGCTGGCACTAGCAGGATGATTCATGGAGAACATCACTGCTCGCTATATGTCTGCCATCGTGGCTGTTGGGTCAATCAGGTACAGCGATAAGGCCTGTTCTTGTTTACGTCTTATGAGGGGTCAAGCGTGAAACTGGAATCACTAGCATGTCTCAAAATGTCAAACCTACCCACCAGGTTTCATTCCTGTTTGTTGATTCCTTCTGGGTGCAGCTGTTTGTGCAGCTAGTCTTTCAATGAAAAGTGCATTTGTAATTATTTTGGACCCAGTTCACATGTTTGTTTGTTGTTTGTTGCTGCATAATGACTGAAAAATCGAATGACTGTGGAATACAAGTGACCGTTAATAACGTGACAGGCCTAGTGTCAACTTAAGCGACTAATCACTGTAATCACCATTAATTGCTTCTAACATTCTAAAATCAATGCAGTTAAATCATAAGATAGATTGTTGTTATATGCACAGATACTCACCAAGACGGGTCTTGAACTCGATCTTCTGCTCAGGATCTTCATCTTTCCTGTAAAACACAAACCCAGTTAACAGGACTGAATAATGCTCAGATTTTGGACAGTGTAATTCTGGTTTGTCCAGCACTCAAACATCAATTCAGACATACTTCACTTCTTTCTGCACTTTCTCTATCATGTCCTCCTCTTCTCTTTCCTTGCTAGTGATTTCAGCTCTCACCTGTGGGTCGGAAGAAACGGTTATGTTTAATTAACAGCATTTCTTTGTGCTTTTATTGATTTTATGGTGATCCAGGTGTCTGTGTTAAGTAAAAGAGATTATTGATTATGAGAGATTATGCAGCGTGTCCTTGTTTTCAGCAGGTGTTTTTAACCTCATTTGTTGATGATAATAGTTTCATCTAGACAGTTATAAACACTTCAGTCCACAGCTATTCTCCTTATAAAAACAGCTCCAGCTTAGAAAAATGGCTGGTAGGTCATTACCAGTAAGACTGCAGTAAGACTTACCAGAGCAAGAAGGCTCAGAAACAGCACTAACAAAAGATGCCATGCTGAAACTGAGGCACGCAGCCAATCAGCAGTTTTTCTCTTTATTTACATCACAATATAAAGTGTCATAGGGATTAATCCATCACTCGTGCTCAAAGAGAACATGAAGAATTAAGTGCTACTAAGACAGGTTTAGTGTCAAAGAAGATAGAGTAAGGTTACCATAGCACACGGTCAATTAGAATATAAGTAATCTAGAAATTAAGAGTGGCTATTCAATTTATGCACTGACTTTACTGCAGTAAATACCACCTTAGAACGGTCCCATTCCATTAGGACACTAGTAAACGATTATTCAAGCCTAAAAGCAACTTTCATACTGTATACAATATCTATTTTACAACATGACAAGTAATATAACCTGATTTTTTTTTTCTGAGTCTCAATTTATGGAGGACAAAAGGACTAGAAGAATGACTGACTTCATGCCTCTGGGTCTCCGCTATCACTGCTCTAGATGTAGGTCTGCTTGACAGAGAGTGTCAGTTGTGCCTACAGCCATTAGATTGACTAAAAACCATTTGTGATGAATGATGTGTTGTAACTATGTTTTGTGTTATTTTAGATGTTGATTTTTCAAACATATTCGGATCTGCTTTAACGTATGAAAGGACACTACCTTTTGGTGTCTTGTCTATACCCCCAGTACAAGACTGAGAAGTGTTTCACAATCCTGCTCCTGAAGGGACCCCGCTGCTGATTTTTAGTGCTTCTCCTGCTCCCAAAACCTGATTCAACAAGCCACGTCAGGGTTGCAAGGGCTTTGTTAAAGCAGGGAATCCACTAAAATGTGCAGGGCAGGGTTGAGGAACACTGCTTTAGTGTTTGAAGCGTATGTATGTAACCAATCCATCTTGCTAGTCTTGTATATGAAATTCTGTGTGTGCATGTGATTGCAGCCGCTACACTATATGCCAAAAGTATTCGCTCATCTGGCTTCATACACATATGAACTTGAGTGACGTCCCATTCTTAATCCATAGGGTTTAATATGATGTTGGTTCACCCTTTGCAGCTAGAGCAGCTTCAACTCTTCTGGGAAGGCACTGGTGTTGCATGAGAAGACCTGATGATATAGTCTATGTTCAGTGAAAAACCTTATTTCCACATTTTCCCCTACTTATTTTCCGAATGCAATCAACGAATGTGTTTGGTGTACGATGTCTCATTAGAGTCAGTCAACGGTTAGTACGTGAGTTTTAAGCTTTAACTTGCCTTCTGCAGCAGGGCGAAATCCAAACCTTTCACCAAGTGAGTGTGCTCCATGTCACCACCCAAGAACTTGGACTCCTGGATCAACTGACGCCTTTTCTCTGCTGCTGATTTATCTCTGTAAAATTAAGAGAGATCACATAAGCCAAATATACTTACTCTGCTTTCCTCACTGCTTTACTGCTTATAGTAACATGTCTCTTACGCCTCTGCTGTTGGTCCCACTGCTCTGTAGTTTGCCGTAGTGCTGATGAGTTCTGTCTCCTCATAATCTTTATTGACGCCATCCCTTCTCTCTCGAGCTCGGTCTCTGTACTTCTCAGCCAACTCTCGCTCTCTCTCCAGCTCCTGCTGCCGAAGCTTGGCATAGTAGCTGTTAAAGAAGAGACGGATCAGACAATCAGGTAAAGCCAGACAGTCTTGACAACTCCCTTTAAAACAGAACCGATATTAGAATTAAACCCACCTTTTCTTCTTCCTTCTTCGAGCAGCAGGGTCCTCATCTTCATTATACTCCCTGGGCATTCTGGGAAATGGGGGAGATACAGAAGTGGTTGCACAACCATTAAAAGCGCACCAATTAATCAGAAAATTTGATTAGCCATTGATATTAATTATGAAAAATCATAATCGTTCATATGATTCAGTCTGTAATGCACTACAGCAAGTGTAGGGTGTGATATGACTTCTACTGTTCATTTAAAATGTGCTCTATAATGTTCATATGATCCACACAGTCGTTGTGGCCCAGAAGAAAATACGTACTCATGATGGCGGGACTTTGAGGGTGGAGCTGAGGAAGGGGCAGCACGGGGGGTCATCAACAGCTTCCTGAAGTCTTCATTGGTCAGCTTAGATCTAAACAATACAAAAAGATCAGCCCTTTAAAACAAAACAATGGTGCCAGTACACCACATAAATTGTGCCATTCATCAGGGTAAAGTGGCGTATGCCATCTGGATGCATCACATCCATTTTTGTTTTAACTGAAATGATGGATCATGTTAAAACCAGTGTCCACAGGTTTGTTTTTAGACTAAGCATCAGAATTAAGAACCAAACCAATTGTGCCTGCATATTTGAGGAATTTGACCTCCACATTTGAGTCCTCTGTGCAGTGAAACAAGCCCTACTGAACACATACTTATTCGCGATATAATCCATACGGTCATTTTGACAGACTGTAATACACTACAGGAAATGTAGGTGGTGATATTATCCCTCACACACTGTAATACACAACACGAATGTGCAGTGGGAGATATGACTTCTATTGTTTAGTTTATGTGGCAGTAGGCAGCCCTATCGGCCCAAGGAGCCAGGGAACCAGTTGCGGGTTCCTTACTCAAGGGCAATTTGTCATTTCCTGACAGTTCAGGGAATCAAACCAGTCAAAATGGCTGGTTCCTAAACTCTGACCCATTACTGCCCATAAGGGGGTGCTCTGCAGGCTACCTGCACCAATTTGTATTTCTCTGCACCTTAGTGACATCACTACTAATGATAAAGTCCATCTGGAGCTAATGTACTGCAGTGAACCTGGGCAGTACGACTACAGCACTGGAGCTGGAAATCTGTGGGTTATACGGGTGTAATGTTTTATAATTACAGTAAATGCTAAAGCGTTTATACTCACTGCAGCGCTGAACGATGATCCTCCACATCATGGCCTTCCGGGGCCAGAGGATTGGAGTACAGCTCAGCTGAAGGAAAGAAGACAGACAAAAGTCAGACTGCCATCCATGACATCGCTTCCTGTGACACAGCTCTTTACTTCCTAACACAGTCTTCATAAAGATGGTTCTTAAAGGATCATCTAGTAAAGACAGGGGTTCTATACAGAACCATAAACACTCAAAGAACAATCTGGATGCGAAAATGCTTCTCTAAGTTGACAGAGAACGTGCTGTATATGGTTCCATGTAGACCCGTTTTGAATTTGGTTTTGTACAGCACCAAAGAGAGACTTCTACTGCTTGACGTCTTAACAATAGTAACGTTAGAACCTTTTTTGGTGCTATATAGAACAATGCAAAACTGTTATAATGTAAAAAAGCATTTAAGCATGAAACCTCTGCGCGTTCATGGTTCTAAATAGAACCAGTTTTTTACAAAAGAACCATCTTGAAGTTAGCTTATTCGATGCTCCACCTTAAATCAATGTAACTACTACGCCATTTAAGGTGGAACTCGAACAAGAAGCTAGCTTTTAGACATAAACAGAAAATTTTTCAAAACTATCAATATTTGTAAAAGACCGACACGATGTATGTGTATATATGTCGTCTGTTACATCAATTTAGAGCGACATTTTATGAATAAATGTCAACGTTAGCCTCCTTCTACATAATGTAGCAATGTAGCGTCTTTAGCTTAGCTTAGCATTACAGTAAACAGTGGGAGAAACCCGAATAAATCATCACATCAACACGAAGCACAGAGAGCAGGTTTGTCACCACTTACATTCCCGTTCAGGCATTGTTGCCGCTAAAATCACACTCCAGTCGAAATGTAAGTAATAGTTGTTGTTTTTTTTCTCTACAGAGAGACACACAAAAAAAACACGGCTAATAAATACGCCGCATCTGCGTTCACAGCTCCTGCAGCGAGCCGCCTGTATTGCTGCCCCCTACTGCTCAGGAGGACGAACTACTCCTTAATCAGGTCAGAATGAGAATAACTCCGCTCCTTCATGGACCCTGTAGGTAGATCAGTTACACAGCATCTGCCCAACAACATCCAGACATCATGAACACATCTCAAATAAAGGACTGATGTTGTATTAGTAAGGCTGTGTTGTTGTGTAGGTGTAGTGTCTGCAGCGTGTAAAGCTGTGTTGTTGTGTAGGTGTCTCTCCGCTAGATGTCAGTAGCGCAGCTCGGCGCCCTCCGCGGAGCTGCAACAGAAGCAGTGCTGAAGGTGAGAGCCATGGCGGCGGCGAGGGCGATCGGTTCTAATTTGGCGAAAAATCTGCGGGAAATCCGCCTACACTTCTGCCAGACCTCACCTGCCAGCCAGGGAGCCAGGTAAACAACACCTATAGAGGGGCTGAAAGAGATTCAAGGCTTCTAACCTGCTAGAAAACCGAGTTTTAGGCACATCTGCTGTCACCTCAGTCCCACCGCGGAGACTGTCCAAGCTAAAACCAGACGGTTTAACCCCTGTAGAGCTAAACATGAGGTTTGTGTTGCTGGTAATACTGTAGAATAAGAAACTTGGATCCTAAGATTTAAAAGTGATGATGTTGTGTAAATAACATTATTGTGTGATTTCTGGTTAGAATTTTCCGTCCCACCTTAAATGGTGCATAACCTCAGTGTTAGACTGTAACTTCTGCACCATTTAAGGTGGAAAGGAAAATCCTTATTCTTAACAATTAACAAGTGGATATCTGAAAGTAATAGTAATAATAAAAAATTATATGTAAATATAAAGTGTATGTATGTATGTGTGTGTGTGTATATATATATATATGTATATATACTGTAATTGCAGCTGTACTGCTGCCTGGACCACTTACTTATATTACCATATACAGGCAATATGTAATGTTGGATATTTTTCCGTAATACATAAATGAGCAGGTCATTAAGTTGAATTGAATTGTATTTGTCTCATATTTGTGTCTCATTTGTTTAATTGGGTTATCTTTATCTACTAATAGCTGATTGTTTTAGACCATATATGCAGATGTAGAGAACCTTCTAAAAGCTTTTTCATACAGGTTCTATCAGAAGTGAAAGTGTGTTTGTGTTGTTTGTTTACAGGGCGTTTGTTGAACAGTACTATGTGCCGCTGAAGAAGGCAAACCCTGAATTCCCGATCCTCATCAGGGAGTGTTCTGGAGTTCAACCCAAACTCTGGGCTCGATATGGTGAGACCGTGTTTCCCTGCAGTCTAGTGTTTACAGTCTGACAGTAATAACAGTGGAGTGATAATAATCCAGTATGAATCTGCAGTGTGTTTAGTGTTTGCAGTCCGTTTGTAATAACTGTGGAGGGATTATAATCCAGTATGAATCTGCAGTGTGTGTAGTGTTACAGTCTGACAGTAATAACTGTGGAGGGATTATAATCCAGTATGAATCTGCAGTGTGTGTAGTGTTACAGTCTGACAGTAACAACTGTGGTGTGATTTTAATCCAGTAAGAATCCGCAGTGTGTGTAGTGTTTACAGTCTGACAGTATTAACTGGAGCAATTATAATCCAGTATGCATCTGCAGTGTGGGTAGTGTTACAGTCTGACAGTAATAACTGTGGAGTGATTATAATCCAGTATGAATCTGCAGTGTGTGTAGTGTTACAGTCTGACAGTAATAACTGTGGAGGGATTTTAATCCAGTATGAATCTGCAGTGTGTGTAGTGTTACAGTCTGACAGTAATAACTGTGGAGTGATTATAATCCAGTATGAATCTGCAGTGTGGGTAGTGTTACAGTCTGACAGTAATAACTGTGGAGTGATTATAATCCAGTATGAATCTGCAGTGTGTGTAGTGTTTACAGTCTGACAGTAATAACTGTGGAGTGATTATAATCCAGTATGAATCTGCAGTGTGTGTAGTGTTACAGTCTGACAGTAATATCTGTGGAGTGATTATAATCCAGTATGAATCTGCAGTGTGGGTAGTGTTACAGTCTGACAGTAATAACTGTGGAGTTATTTGAATCCAGTATGAATCTGCAGTGTGTGTAGTGTTTGCAGTCTGTTTGTAATAACTGTGGAGGGATTTTAATCCAGTATGAACCTGCAGAGATAATTGGAGTATATGGTTGTATAAATAACACACTGATTTATTTTCCTGTTTCTTTGTGTTTCAGCTTTTGGTAAGGAGCGAAGTGTTGCGCTGGACAACATGAATGCAGAGCAGGTGGCAAAAGAGCTTGAGAAGGTCGCCAGTTTGAAGCCATGAGCCCTCTCTACATGTTTCCTTTTTCTTGTTTGTGTAAATTGTAATTATTATGTGCAAATATTATTTAGAATAAATGATAATCTTGACAACAAACTTTTTCAAGAAATCTCTATCTCCTGGCAGGATGTTTTGGTTGGTTGACCAACTTAGTGAGCTCGTGACAGTAAGCCTTGCAAAACTGATAATTCGTTAATAATGGGGTAGTGCGCCTTCTGCTGGTCAATTTAGAGATTTTCCTATGAAGGTAGTACTCCCTCTGCTGGTCATTATGGGATATCCCTTTAAAGGTAGTGGTTATTTAGATAGATAGACACCCCTTTACAATGAATCAAGAAATAAAAAACAAAACAAAACTATATAACTAGAAAAGAGTGAAAAACCAGAGATTAACAGACCAATGCCATAATAATAAATGTGCAAGGGTGCAGGTATCAGCAGATAATGATTGAAAAATGTAATAAACCTGTGCATATATTGGTATGTAAGTGTCCAGGACTTTAGATGTACAGGATGTACAGTGGTGTAACAGTGCAGATAAATAATCATCTGATTTAACATTCAGTCTTCATCTGTTTCTCAGATTTCTCTCTGAGTGTAAAGCTCTCTATGCTGGTCATTATGGAGATTTCCCTCCGAAGGTGGTGGTTCTTATGGTTGTTATAGGGGTTTGTCTATGAGGGTAGTGCTCCCTCTGCTGGTCGTTATTGGGATTTCCTCTGAGTGTAGATCCCCCTCTGCTTGTCGTTATGGGGATTTTCCTCGGAGGGTAGTGCTCCCTTGCGAGATGATTTAGCTCAGTTGCGCTAAGTAGCGCTGTGCTAATTGGTGGGGTATAAAAAAATTTTAGTTTTCTCAGAGCTCTTTGTATTTGGAGCTCACTCTCCTGTTGTTTCAGGACCTTCTCAGCTCAGAGAGAGAGAGAGAAAGAGAGGTGAGGACTTTAAACATGTTAATCTGAAACCAGATCAGAGCTCTGCAGGAACCAGAGAAGTTCTCAGATGAATGAGCTCCCTGTGTAGATGTGTAGAGCCTGTGGCTTTCCTCCAACGGACTCCGGTAGGAACGTTTACAGACGTTGACTGTATTGATTTACTCTAAAGCTGCCCTCTGTATGTTTTGGGGATTTGGAGACCTCTCTGGTGGAAATGTGTAATTGCATGCAAGATAACATGGAATGTCCCCGAGGTCCCTTTCCGAGCGGATGGATCTCAGGATAGAAGGAGACTTAAAAGAGAACTTGGTGAAGGTCCTGTCTCTAGAACGTAGCATTCTGATCCTGATTCTAGTTCCAGTCGTCATTAGGGAGGTATTTCCAATTTTCCTGATCCTAAATCTAATTCGGATTCATGTTCAAACTCCAGTTCTCACTAGGACTTTGATCTGATTTCAGAACTCAACAGGATTCTGATTCTTTAGGATTCTGAGACTTTAATTCCAGTTTTATTAGAATTGTAGTCACAATCCAGTTACTAATTCTAATCCCAAATCCAAATCTGATTTTATTTACATTGTTTTCATTAGGACTCTAGTTCCTCTTGTGGTCCTGATGCTGAGTCTATTTCTAATGTAAATTCCAATTTTAATTCCAATTCTCATTAGGATTCTCTAATTTTAATCCTCAGTATGATTCTGATTGTAATCTTGATTCTAATTCCAGGTTTATTAGGACTCTAATTCTGATTCTAATTTTAATTTTAATTCTCATTAGGACCTGATCCTGTGTTCAGTTCTTAGCAGATTCTGATTTTAATTCTCATTTTCATTCTATTTTTTTCTGATTATGACTGTATGTAACAGGGTTCTGTTATTCTGAGGTAGAACACTTTAGGAAGGTTCTGTTGAAAAAGTTCTGAGGGAAACATCTTCCATTCCAACACATTCCAAAAAAATCATTAACTGACTGGTCTTTAGAAGATCAATGTTATCTTCTGTTCCTCCTGTTCTGAAACGCTTCCACTGATTTTTAGAAGGTGCTGAAAACAAACTGACTTCAGGAACAGCGACTCTGTGTTCAGCCAAGTTTGTGTTCAGAAACTTTAACTGAAAAAGAAACATTTTCAACACAAACGACAGCTGAACAAGATTCCTACCATCAGAACCCACGATCTGAATGCTGAAGTTCTCCATTAGTCAGGCTGGAGCTGCTGGAAGGCATTTGGCTCGCTCCATGTTTGGATGCAGGAACAGAAGGAACAGATCAGGAAAAATAGGGCAACACACTCAACTGAGACCAACCGCACACACTACACATACACACACACACACACACACACCACGCACACACACACACACACTACACTGAAATTTAACTCCTTCATCTCCAACACACTCTACTGAGACCGAAAACTATTAATTTTAATATTATTAATTAAATTAAAAATACTATTAATATTAATCAGTCAGCACTGAGTTGGAGTAATGCTAACCAGTCAGCACTCAGAACCAGTAATGCTAATCAGTCAGCGCTCAGTAACAGTGATGCTAACCAATCAGTACTTAGTAACAGTAATGCTAATCAACCAGCACTCTGTAACAGTAATGCTAACCAGTCAGCAATCAAAACCAGTGATGCTAATCAATCAGCGCTCAGTAACTGTGATGCTAATCAATCAGCACTCCGTAACAGTGATGCTAACCAAACAGTACTTAGTAACAGTAATGGTAATCAATCAACACTCAGTAGCAATAATGCTAACAAATCAGCTCCCAGTAGCAATAATGCTAAGCAATTACCACTCAGTAACAGCGATGCTAACCAATCAGCGCCCAGTAGCAGTAATGCTAATCAATCAGCACTCTGTAACAGTGATGGTAACCAATCAGCGCCCAGTAGCAGTAATGCTAATCAATCAGCACTCAGTAGCAGTAATACTAATTAATCAGCACTCAGTAGCAGTAATGTACCTGCAGCGCTATTTAAGGTGGAATGGGTATGGGGGTACCAGAATGTACCTGCAGCGCTATTTAAGGTGGAATGGGTATGGGGGTACCAGAATAATATCATATAAGGCAGAACAGGAAAATCTGAACATGCAGCTGGCGTATAGAATGCCAGCTGTAGCTGCAACGTTCTCGTCGCGTCTTAAACCGTCCAGCCATTATATTCTGGCGCCTCTGTCCTCTTTCAGGAGCCTCTTTTCTGTAGCAAGGAGGCGCCAGAATGTAACTGCTGCACCATTTAAGGTGGAACCGTAACAGCGGCACTATTTAAGGTGGAACGGGAAAGTTCGAACAAGCAGTTGGCGTGTAGGAAGCTAACTTCCTGAGAGAGAGAAAGAGAGAGAGAGAGAGAGAAAGAAAAAGGGGGGTGGGTGACGTTTCCAGCTGCTGTGTGGACTCGGTTCAGTCCTCGTCCTGCTGAGAGAGTGAAGGTAAAGATCGATCAGTCTGTTTAAGTTTGGAATGTTCTGCTTTCTCCCGTTCCTCCTCGCCGACTCTCTCTCGGGCTCTCACGGCAGAGTTTAGGAAGAAACTTTCTCTTTGAGCCGTTTGGGCTGAAGCGCTTCGTACTGACCGACCGGGTTGGTTGGAGGGTCAGTCCGTCAATCGGTATGTCCTTGCTCGCTGGACTGTGCCTAATCAGCCTACTGGACTTCACTCTGGGCTCGTGGCCGTATCTGAAGCCGAATCAGGTGAAGGAGGGTCAGACCAAAAGACCTAAGAAGCCCCCCCACATCATCTTCATTCTTACCGATGACCAGGGCTATAATGATATCGGCTACCACAGCACTGACCTCAGGACCCCCACACTGGACAGGCTGGCCGCGGAGGGGGTCCGGCTGGAGAACTACTATGTGCAGCCCCTCTGTACTCCCTCCAGGAGCCAGCTCATCACCGGCAGGTAACATTACAGTCTACTACTTCTCTGTATATGCCGTTTAAGGCAAGACGTGGGAATTACCGTTATGGCAAAGGGGATCTCCACCAATCTTTACGGAATTACGCAGTTCTTTACGACATTACGCAAGGCATCTTTTAAACATCCAAATGTTTCTCTGTGTGGTCATGATTATAAATACACTCACCATTCATAAAATAGCTGCTCCCAGAAGGAAGTGTGGGAATGCAGTGCTATTGGGAAGGGAGATAAAGGTTACCAAGAACAATAAATATGATACATTTAGACTGATATGTACAGTGGCTGAGAGATGCTAAACAAATGAACATTTCAGAAATAAAATGACAAAAATAAAATTTACAAACAGGAAAAGAATTCAAGAAAATAATTCAATAATTATTTTGAATTCAACATTCAAGAAAATAAAATTACAGAAGCACAAAAATTTACAAGACGTGAAACACTTGTAACCAGTACCAGTACTGAAACAAAAAAGGGTAGGTCTTAAAGAGCGGAAGTGCTTGTTGCGTACTCTTGTCAATTGAACTGCTTTGTGGTGGTAGAGTGAGTGGAGTTTGAGATAGTGACAACGCTAAAGTATGTTTCGCCATTTTGTGGCACCCATTTTAGGCAGCTGCCATGCTTTTCTTTTTCCAGTACCTTTTCTTCCATCTGCTTTTTAAAAACTCTTCCATGGGAAAAATCAAAACAGTTCACGGCAAGCACTTCCTGTCTTTCAGACCTACCCTTTTCATCAGAATTCGCCGTTTGTAAAACTGTATTTATATTTTTGTCATTTTGTTTCCTAAAATGTTAACTTGTTTTGCCTTCTCGGTCACGCTAGATTACTGAGCTAGACATACAGAAGTAGTGTCTCTCAGTATGGTATCAGGCCACCATGTTTGGTAACCCAACATGCCAGCCGTCTCGGCATGGAGTTACAGAGCTTCCTAATGGCGTTCTGTAATAATTCATCCCATGTAGCCTGAATATTCTCACACAGTTCCTGTAGATGGTCCGGTAGAGGTGGAGGTGGAGTGACACCAGGCCTTCTGGACATGTGACGTGTGACAACAAACAGTTCATCTTGGTGCTGACCACGGTGCCTCCACACACAGATTCATTAGTTGTCTCCACCAAGACAAAAGCAGGACTCTTCACTGAAGGTGACCCGCTGCCAGTCACTCCATTACAGTCTGGCATGACACCATTGCAGGCTTTGGTGACGTTGACATGGTTGTGGTTAAGGACAGTCGCCATAACGGTCTGTATGCATGTAGTCCTGCGTCGTGCAGCCGTCTGTCAGTGTTGCAAACAGGATGACTCATGGAGGACATCACTGCTCGCTGAATGTCTGCAGTCGTGTCTGTTGGGTCAGTCAGGTACGGTGATAAGACCTGTCCTTGCTTAGGTCACATGTGTGGCCGAGTGTAAAACTTAATTCCTGATGGTTGATTCCTTCTGGGTGCAGCTATTTGTGCAACCACATTGTTGATGATGAGTGTAGGACCACTGCCTGTTCTAAAGAACTCTAGAAGAAATGTTCTCGAGTGTAGTTTAACAGCATATGAATCTTTACAGTGTAGGTTATTATTTGATAAAACACCAGCAATAGTCAATACTTCCCTCACATTATTTCACTTGTTTATTAGTAAACATATTGATGTTTATGTTAAAAATATGGAAACTTCTCACACGGGCAGAACAATCACAAAGGTGTTTAGTTCAAAAACACACAAAACGGAATCATTTAAACAGCAAGGTGGACCAGCAGGGTAGGAGTGTCTATAGAGTGGACAGTGAGTGGACACAGTGCTTAAACACTCCAGCAGCACTGCTGTGCCTGATCCACTCACACCAGCACAACACACACTAACACACCACCACTACGTCAGTATCACTGCAGTGCTGAGAATGATCCACCGCCTACATAATACCTGCTCATGAGTGGACAGTGAGCGGACATAGTGTTTAAACATTCCAGTGTGGGCCAAGGCCAAAACAACAAACCAAAATTGCAGACCATCCACAAAACCTGATCTTCCAAAATAAAAGGAATTAAAATGCAGAAGACACCTTCCCTGATTCCCTAAATTCGAAGGGATTAACTGGCAACCTACCTACCATATATAAAGTTTGGTGGATCTATTAAATTCAGTTTTCAGCTATACATACTATCTCCTAGTAAGAGAGATTAATGTGTGTTGAGAAGACAGGAGTTGACACTAGCAAGGACGTAAAAAAGTAAAACCCAAACTACTAATGCCAAACGGCCGAGTGGTATCTGTTACCAGACTGAAACACCTAGCCTGCAACTGCTTGTAGGGTCCTTTTAGTGTCACGGCAAAGATGTGTTATATTCAAAAGGCACAATCAAACTGTCCCATATCAAGACCCCAAAAGTGGTCTGGAGAAAAAGAGGTCAGCCGAACACAGATAGAGCACAAAGGGCAATACTAAGCTAGCCACGGGGCCTAAGACCTAACAGTATAGGTGACTTCACTAATAAAACGCCTATGCTTCCATATGTCCTTGTCTGCAGGTATCAGATCCACACTGGTCTTCAGCATTCCATAATCAGGCCTCGGCAGCCCAGCTGTCTTCCCAGAAACCTAGTGACTCTACCACAGCGGCTGCAGGAGGCAGGTTACTCTACCCACATGGTGGGCAAGTGGCATCTAGGCTTCTATCGGAAGGACTGCCTGCCCACACGCCGAGGTTTCCACACCTACTTCGGCTCTTTAACTGGAAGCGTCGATTACTACACGTACGGCTCCTGCGATGGCAAGTCCCTGTGTGGTTTCGACCTCCATGATGGTGAATCGGTGGCATGGGGGAGAGCAGGAAAGTACTCCACTCACCTCTACACCCAGAGGGTGCGTAAAATCTTGGCCACGCATCACCCGGACCATCAGCCACTCTTCATCTTCGTATCTCTGCAGGCGGTGCATACACCTTTGAAACCGCCCAAGTCCTACATCTACCCTTACCGATCCATGGGCAACGTTCCTCGCAGAAAATATGCTGCTATGGTGTCCATCGTGGACGAAGCTGTGCATAACATCACCTACGCCCTTCGCAAGTATGGGTACTATCGCAACAGCGTCATTATCTTCTCCAGCGATAACGGAGCCCAGCCTTTTACAGGGGGCAGCAATTGGCCTCTGCGAGGGCGCAAAGGTACATACTGGGAAGGGGGAATTCGGGCAGTGGGGTTCATCCACAGCCCCTTATTACGGCACAAACAGAGGGTAAGCAAGGCTCTCCTGCACATCACCGACTGGTACCCAACACTGGTACGACTTGCTGGTGGCAACATGTCCCAAGATCAAGGGCTTGATGGGTATGATATATGGCCTGTGCTTAGTGAGAACAAAGAATCTCCACGGTTGGAGATTTTACACAATATTGACCCTCTTCACCGGCAAAGACTAGGATCCTGGAAAGCAGGTTACGGTTTGTGGGACACAGCCGTGCAAGCATCTATCAGGGTTGGGGACTGGAAGCTTCTGACAGGTGACCCAGGTCATGGAGACTGGGTTCCTCCCCAGGTTTTGACGAATTTCCCTGGTGGCTGGTGGAACCTCGAGCGAAGAACTGGAGAAGAATCTAAATCGGTGTGGCTCTTCAACATCACGGCAGACCCCTGTGAGAGAAATGACTTGACTGCTCAGAGGCCTGAAGTGGTTAGGAAATTACTAGCACGCCTAGCATCTTACAACCAGACTGCTATACCCGTCTGTTACCCACCAGACGATCCCCGTGCCAACCCTGATGTTAATGGTGGAGCTTGGGTACCCTGGGTGGGTGACGAGGAGCAGGAGGGCAACTGGATTGGCATCTATTACAAGAGGGGAAGGAACCGCAAGAGGAAAAAATGCAGGTTCTGCAAAATGCGATCCTTTTTCAAGAAGTTGAATTCAAGGATCATGTCGAACAGGATATGAGGCACTGACATTTCCACCTGGATAGTGTTTAGCACCAAATACTTACAAACCAGCATGGGTTCTGCGGTTAGCTATCTGTGTCCAGTACAGCTGAACCGTTCAGATGGGGTGACTTCATGAGGTAGACATTCACTGAATACATTTTATTTTTTCTTTTTGGGGAAAAAAGGCACCAAAAAGTGCCAAAACGATTATATAGAAGAAGTACTTTAGGTTCCTTAAAGAACCTTTAAAATAGAGAACCGTTGTTTTAAGTGTAAACATTATCAATATTTTCAAAGGTTCTGGGAAGAATCGGTTCTATATGGTATCAGAAAGGCTCTATGACAATAGCAGAACCATTACTGGTGATATTGTAGCATTTACACAGAAGAAGAAGCAGAGAAACCATAAAACCACAATATACATAGAACAATCTACATGGTTCAGCGAAGCCCCAGTAAGGGTTCTGCTGTTCTTACAAGTCATAGAACATTGTCTGGTACCACATAAAACCCCTTTTTGTTAAGAATGTCCTAATTTAAGGGGCCTACATGCTAATGTTCTATGACTTGCAACTACGGTATTACAGAACCCCAAGTTATAATGAACCATTTTTAAAAGATTCTTTAAAGAACCTTTAAAGAAAGCATTGTTATGGTTCCATTTATAACAATTACCTTTACTAAAGAACCAGTGAATCAGTTTCTGAATGGTATATGAAAGGCTTTTAAAGGTTCTCCAGGCAGGTTTCTTTTCCCAAGATAGTTGTGGTTCTTTTATGCCGTCGCTAAGTAAACCCATTCTAGTGCCCATATCCGAACGATGATGACAACCGCCGCATATTTATTGATACAGGCTGTCGCTGACCCACTGCATCCGGCTCTTTCACCACTGTAGTTTCTCTTTGGTACTTGCAAGCCTTGATTTAGTAGCGGGCGGAAACGAACCCTCATCCATTCAGGCGAGTCTGTGCTAGAACAGAAGAGTGCTCAGCGGGCCGTGGTGTCCGCTTGGCCTTACACCAACGAGAGCTGCCTAAGTCTTCAACTCACTTTAGAAACGAGGACGACTGTCTGAAACCCTTGGTGTGCTGTGTGAAACAGAGGACTGGTCGAGCCACGAGTAGAACTACTGACCAGCTACATTAATGCAGTGCTCAGAGAAGAGACGCTGTCGTACATGACTGGAGTCAGAGCTCAACTGGGATTTCTGTGACTGAAGTATTAGAGCCAATAGCAGCAATGTGAATGCACATTTAGCTCCTTTTGAGCATCAGTGGCATCTGATTGGATGCTGTATTTTGCACTCACCTGGTGGAGAAAGTTATCATTGCACCTTTCAGTTTCTATTTCTGACACTGTTAACTGGAAACACAGCAGATGCACATGCACTTATAGCCAAACTGTTCTGCACGTTCCTGTTAGTTATGACTAAATAGAGCATTTGTACAAAAACCTAATTCCAGAAACATTTGGACAACAGGACAGCAATGACCAGCAAATGATTTTTCACCTGAATTTGGTTGAAAATCTGCATGGATATGATATTTAATATTTGAACAAATTAATTATAGATACATGTTGTACAAATCTGTTAATATAGCTCCTCAAACCGTACACATTCCATGTTGGGTCTGATCCACACCTATCTTTTTTTCCTTCTCTCTTACAGTCACATTCATTTTGCCCTCTCTTTGCCCAACAACCACCAAACTGCATGCACTCCCTCAAGGCAGGACCCGAACTCTAATACACAGCTGTAGACACATACACTCCTCTATCTGTCTAATCCACAGCCGAACTGACCCTCACTCCTCTATGTGTCTGATCCACAGTAACACTAACCTCACCTCTATGTGTCTGATCCACAATCATACTGAGCCTCACTCGTCTGTGTGCCTGACCCACAGCCGTACTGACCCTCACTCCTCTACATTTCTGATCCACAGTCATACTGACCCTTACTCCGCTATTTTCTGATCCACAGCCATAGAAACTTGCACTCCTCTATGTGTCTAATCCACAGTCATACTGACCCTCACTCCTTTATGTGTCCAATCCACAGTCATACTGACCCTCACTCCTTTATGTGTCTAATCCACAGTCATACTGACCCTCACTCCTTTATGTGTCTAATCCACAGTCATACTGACCCTCACTCCTTTATGTGTCCAATCCACAGTCATACTGACCCTCACTCCTTTATGTGTCTAATCCACAGTCATACTGACCCTCACTCCTTTATGTGTCTAATCCACAGTCGTATTGACACTCACTTCTCTGTGTATTGTATTTTTTATCCCTCCCTTTTTCTTCTTTTGCTTTTTTTTATCAGGTTTTGAGGTATTGACACCATTCAAACTTTGGAATGCTCAGTCTGATCAAAAATGTTCAACTTGTATACAAGTTTTAGATTGGACATACATTGTTTAATTACTGTTTTTGACTGTTAACATTGTGATTGACTGTTAACATTGTGAGATATAGTAGCAGCCACCAGCAAACACCTACCAACACCCTAGCAACTACCTGGGATACTTTTGGTTTTTGGCTTCAGAGTTTTATCACCAGGTGGCCCCCTGAGCCTTTCGTGAATGCCAATTTTATTCTCAATCATAATCACCTGTTAGCTATTCACCTGTTTATTTGGGGAAAGTTCTGAAACAGATGTGTTTTGATATTTCCACAAACTTCCTAGGCCTCCTTTACACCAGCCCCAACTTATGGAATGTGTTCTAGGTGTTAAATGTGAATCAGTATATAAATGATCTCTTGTTCATGCTGTTTTCAGTTTAATACAGTTTACAACCATTTTATGGTTACAACCAGTGTTTATGACTATTTACCCTGCTGTTCCAACAGTTGTGAAACTGGATTTGTACATCCCTTGTTGCTCTTTGGATATTGTGGGTACCGACTGCAGGTCAGGATGGATTGCACCTGAAACACATGTTCACAAAGGCTGAGACTTCTCCTGTTTTTGTTACTGTGTGTGTGGTAAGATTTGTATCATTTTTAAACATTAAAGCCACTTTGGGAGTTTATCCTTGGAATATTACCACTGATGGAACACTGGTGGAAATCTGGTGTATACAGGTGCACTGTGGGGAACCTCACAGCTTCATTACCTTCTAGTCAGGGGTTTAAATACACACTTGCTATAATAGGGTTTTCAGTTCATCCTCCTCCAGTGAAGGTGGGCAATATAACAATACTTAATTGTTATCATGATATGTGATATGCAACACTCCTTTCTGAGTATATTGTGGGAGCAGTCGTGGGCTGGAGATTAGGGAACCAGCCATGTAACCAGAGAGTTGCTGGTTTAGTTCCCTGAATCAACAGGTCATGACTAAAGTGTGTGGGTGTTTGACTGCCTGGATGAGCCATTTTTGGGCACGGTGTGGGGGTCAGGTTTGTGGGATGACCATTTTGAAAATGAGGGTCCCTCTGTCTTGTAGTGCAACTGATCGTTTCTCCTCATACAGCTAAACATTTACATTTATGGCATTTAGCTGACGCTGTTATCCAGAGCAACTTACAAGGTTAATCATATTTACAGGTAGGCTAATGTAGTAGGAATCTTGCCCAAGAACTCTTATTGGTGTAGCACAGCGTAGTCACCCAGACCAGGAATCAAACCTCAATCTCCCACAGGGTGTGGTAGCTAAGTGGTGTTATCCCTTGTGCCACACCAACCAATCAGCTGGCACTGAAAAGACGGATTTCGAGCTTAAGCCCTTGTTCTGCTGTATGTGTCTCTACAACCTGATTGGATAACTTAATGTTAGCTTAGCAAGTAGGATACCGACCAGTACAGTTTCACTCACCACAGTACAGGGTGCTGCCCTGCTGAGACAAAAGTAAATGCTGGTCAGCCAACTTTTACATGTTAGTTAGTAGAGATTTTAGTGGCCAGGCCTGATTGGGGTTCCAGCTAACCCATGCTAACATGAAACTTGTTTACAGGATAGAAAATGTTCCAGTTGCCATGCAAGCGAAATCAGTCCAGTGAAACCGGCTTAGTCTTGTTTGAGGTGTACTGTTCAGACAGTGAGCTGATAAGCACATGTTATCATGCTAAAATGAGGATCCACTAAAACACGATTGTTGACCGGTTGACGGGATCTACCCATGTGGTGACTGTGCTTGTAGCCATGTAGCAGGAGAGCTAAATGCCTTAAAAGCTTTTAAATTGAATTTACTTTAAGACTCTCGCCTCTTGCTGATTTCTCTGGTCACACCCATTTTTTTTTTAGTGTGTGTGTGTTTTCCGTAGTACTACCATCTGCATTGCAGCATCCCTAATCAGCGCCTTGCTTGTTCTATTACTTCCCTCCACTTGGAACACCAAGCCTGTGAAATGAGATTCAGATCTCAAAGATTTAACAGCAAACCTTTAGACCATCAGAATATAACAGAACACATACTAATCTGGAACAGTACTGTAGATGGTGGTCCTGGTGGTGAGCAGGCTGCATTGCTGTTTGATGCTGGTGGAGCGGCTGTGTAAGGAAACAGGGCAGATGGCTGGATCTGTTCAGTCCAGACTCAAGATCCAACTGTGGAAATGCAGATGGCCAAATCTAGATGGAATATTTAATATGTATACACACATATACACACAGTCGTTCAGAAGTTACATTTCAGGCCCAGAAGGATGAACAGAGCTGTAGAACATCCACAAAAGGTCTATTCAGATTAACACCCAGAATGAAGTTCTAATAAAATAAATATCCAGAATGAAGTTCTAATAAATGAATATCCAGAATTAGGTTCTAGTGCATTAATACCCAGAACGAAGTTTTAATAAATGAATAACCAGAATGAATTCTTATTAAAACAAATATCCAGAATTTAGTTTGAATAAAATTCAAACCCAGAATTACTTGTGTAATTATATTCAGATCCAGAATGATGATGTTCCAATAATGTTAATATCCCAAAAAAACGTTTTCATAAAAGTGATATGCTCTATAAAGTTCTAATAAAGTAATAAACAAAATTCTGTTCTAATAAAAATATTATTCCAAATATTTATTATATACAGTTATAATAAAATTCAAACACAAAATTTAGTTTTGCAATTATATTAAAATCCAGACTGAAGTTCTAATAGAGGTAATATCCAGGTAATATCCATCTGATAAAATCAAATCAATACCCAAAAAACAATGCTTATAAAATTAAAATCCAGAATAAAATGGCGAATGATTAAAAACTTTCAATATGCAATAACTATTAAAGCTATGCAATAAACCGTTTTTAGTGTATCGATAGTTTTAGCGCTGGAGCTACAAGGCTAATGTAGCTAACTAGCTAATGTCCATGTTTATAAATACCAGAGAATCAGCTCTGTTAGAGATACTGATCAACCCAAGTGTGAGGGTTTAGTCACTGATGTGAACTTGGTGGGGTGTAATCTTACACTACTTGTTAGCTTGTTAGCCGTGTGAGTTAGCAATTTGTTTAAACCCGGCTAATCCTGCAGGTTATATTCCCCCATATGGGCTGAATGGACTGAGGAGTGAACAGCATGTTCCTAATCTTACGGCTCCAGCATATGATTCCTTTAACTGACTTCATCTTTTCTTACGCTTTGCTCTACTCCCCTCGGTGCCCTCCGCTCCTCCTCCTCGCTTTGTGCATGAAGATCTGTTTGTTCTCTGTGAGCAGCAGTGTTTGAGTGTTATATAGACTGTTATCATTCAGCTGACAGAAGGTGCATTGTGTTGAAGTGACTCATGCGCTTCTCTCTCAGCAGAGCTCCTACGCTTTCAACTACGACCTTTCCGCCATCGCCGCCATCCGCAGCCTTTACAGCAGCACTGTTACAGAACAGCTTTACACCAAATGTAGTTGTAGGTGTTTCTAATAGAGTGGCCAGTTAGTGGAAACACAAGTTAGGTGTTTCCCATAAAGTGGCCAGTGAGTGGAAACACAAGGTTAATTTTTCTAATAAAGTGGCCGGTTACCTGAAGTACAAGGTAGGTGTATTTAATAAAGTGGCCAGTGAGAGCAAGTACATGATAGGTGTTTCTAATAAAGTGGCCAATTAGTGGAAGTATGATGTAGGTATTTCTAATAAAATGGCCAGTTAGTGAAAGTATAATGTAGGTGTTTCTAATAAAGTGGCCAGTTAGTGGAAACACAAGGTTGGTGTTTCTAATAAAGTGTCCAGTTAGTGAAAGGACAAGGTAGGTGTTCCTAATAGGCTAATGTGCATTACTGGGCTAAGAAACGTTATAAAGGTGAGGAGTTCAAGTGTACACGTCAGGATTTGGTGGACTAAGTGTGGGCTCGCTGTTGTTCCCTCCTGTGGGTTTTGTGCAGACTCTGCTTTGTTTGATAGTGATCGGGTTTGGCAGGTGAAGCGGGAGCTGCTGAACCGCAACTTAAAGTCACAGAAACCCAGAGGAGCTTCTGTCAGCCAGCAGCCAAAACACCGCTGATCCTGCGTCAGTACAATGGTGCTCTGAATCCACACGATTCAAACTGGTTGCACAATAACGGAATAAGCCAGGAGCTAGAATAACACAAATATGCAAATATGTGTTTATGGGTTTAATGTTTTAATTGGGACATTTTTAATGGACAAAACGGACATTGCATAATTGAGAGATGCTTAAGGTACCCCCTCATACCCCGCCTGTACCATGACAGATCCTGGATACCTGGGATCCTGGGATGGTCCTTTTCCTGTCTGGTCAGGAGAACCTGATGTCCAAAATTTCCATAAAAAAACTGATAAACAGGCTGAGTGGTGCTTGGACCCCTACATTGCCACAGATTCCACATTCCACATTCCTCATTCCTGCAGAGCAGCTTGGATCCACAGTAAACAGTGCAGGTCACAGTGGGCCACCCTCCGAGCGTTCTACAGCAGATCTGGGTTCCGTGTCTCTGTAAAACAGCTGTTATAAAGGGAGTATGCTCCTGCAGAACCGTTAATAAACCTGTAATACCTGTCATAAAACACCCGCTCAGGAATGCTGTGTCCAGCTGTGGAGGGATGACTCATTCTCCCCTGTTTCCATGGAGATGCTGGAATGTGTCTAGGAGACTTTAACGCCAAAACTCAAACACAGCTGGAACACACACACACACATACACACACACACACACACACACACAGACACACACACACACTCACACACACACACACTCACATACACACACACACACACACTCACATATATACACACTCACATACACATGCTTATATATTTGTGGTCTCTCTCTTTTCGTGGTCTCCTCTCTGTCTCTTTCTCTCTCTGTCTCCCTTTCTCTCTCTCTTCTCTCTGTCCTCCTCTCTTTCTCTGTCTGTGTGTCTTTGTCTCCTCCTCTTTCTCCCTCTCTCTGTCTCTCTCTCTGTCCCCCTCTCACTTTCTTTCTCCCTGTCTCTCTCTCTGTCTCCTGCACTCTCTCTCTCTTTCTCTCTTTGTCTTTCTCTCCTTCTCTTTCTCTCTCTCTTCGTAGGATATTCATGATGTGTTGTGTGTACTGATTTGAATGGTTTGTTATGCTGGTGAATCAGAGTTCTTATTGATCACTGTTATAGAACAGACAGCGTTTCTGAGGTGCTCAGATGTTCAGTTATGAGTTATGAGTTATTAAGTGGTAAAGGATAGGAGCACCGTGGGAGATGTTCAGGTTTGAGGGAGATGCTGATGCCCCAATTATGTTGTGATGTTAAAGAGAAGAAGCTACTTAATCCCAGCAGTTGGTCAGCACTACAAAATTTCACAACCCCTCATCTTTCCCACTGAGGTCCTCTCTGTCCTTCTCTGATCTTCTCTAAACTTCTCTGTCCTTATCTGGTCCTCTCTGTCTTTCTTTGGTCCTCACTGTTCTTCTCTGGCCTCTCTGTTCTTTTCTGGTCCTCTCTGTCCTTTTCTGGTCCTCTCTGTTACACTCTGGTCCTCTCTGTCCTTTTCTGGTCCTCTCTATTGTTCACTGGTCCTATCTGTTCCACTCTCGTCCTCTCTGTCCTTCTCTGGTCCTATCTGATCTACTCAGCCCTTCTCTGTTCTTATCTTGCCTCTCTGGCCCTTTCTAGTCCTCTCTGTTGTTCTCTGGTCCTCTCTGTTCCACTCTGGTCCTCTCTGTCCTTCTCTGGTCCTATCTGATCTTCTCTGCCCTTCTCTGGTCTTATCTTGCCTCTCTGGCCCTTTCTAGTCCTCTCTGGTCCTCTCTGTTCTTCTTGTGCCTCTCTGGTCCTATCTGTTGTTTTCTGGTTCTCTCTGGTCCTCTCTGTTCTTGTATGGTCCTTTCTGGTCCTCTCTGTTGTTCTCTGGTCCTCTCTGTTGTTCTCTGGTCCTCTCTGTTCTTCTCTGGTCCTCTCTGGTTTTTACTGGTCCTCTGTAATCCTCTGTGGTTCTCTGTGATTCTCTGTGATTTTCTGTGATCTTCACTGCAGAAACAAACTTCTGGCTTTCATTATCACTGTCTTGGCTCTCGCACTGACGCAGTTCTTTTTTCCTGTTTTCTTTCTCCACTGAGTCAGTGAAGTCCTGATTGGAAAAGCCTGGAATTCAATAAAACACCCAAATATCACAATCCGAGTTTACACGCTCAGTTACAATAGCTCTAAAGCTGAAATGCTAAGGCTGATGGAAAAGAGGGTTTAGATAAATGCTGATGTTTTAAGCCACAAAGTCACATGATTCAGTTCTGCCTGATCGTACAGCTTGGTGTACAGTGTGTACACACTTTTATCCACAACCCCAGCGACCCAGACACTATAGTAGTATAACATAGTGGTGATTTACTACCGTGGACATGAGTGGCCTGTGATTAGAAAAGACTGGCCTTACAGACAGTCCAACCATGGGGCAGAGCTTTCCGAAGGCTGCTCTAGACATTATGAAGTGTCTAATCCAAAGCTCGTTTGGGAAATGTCTCTGCCCGATGTGCTTCCAGAACTGTCTGGTTGGTTTGCGCTCCCAGATGAAAGGTGGAACGAGGTTTAAGTTGGCTTCTGAGTTTCTCAGATGATATTTTATCCCTCAGTCCTGCCTGCCGTCTCTGAGCTGCACACGACTGTATAGATAGTTCTAGGTAAAGGTTACCAGGAACAATAAATGATGATAAATTTAGACAGATATGGAAAATATTTACTGAGCTACACATACAGAAGTAGTTTAAATATTGTCACTGCAGTCATTGGTGACGTTGATGTGAGGCCTCTAGTCCAGCTCCTGAAGTCCTGACCAATGGGAGAGCTTGCTCACCTGTGTCTACCTTAGTATCACAAAGAGAACCACCGTGATTAGAGCGTTTTCTAGTTCAAGAAATGTACCCTTTTGTTTCCAGCCAGGACAGCATGGTGCCGTAGCAGGTAGTGCTATTGCCTCACAGCAAGAAGGGCCTGGGTGCAATTCGCGGCTGTGGCATCTGAGAGTGTTCTTCCTGTGTGGAGTGTATGTTCCTCCTCCAGGGGTGTGCAGGTTTCCTCCCACAGTTGAAAGTCATGCAGTCAGATGAACTGGAGATGCTACACTGCCCCCCTAGGTTTGAGTGTGTATGTTTGGACTGTGATAGACTGATGGCCTGTCCAGAGTGTTTCCTGCCTTCCGCCCAGTTAGTGCTGGGAAAGGCTCCAGGCACCCCCCCCCACGACCAAGAAGGCTAAGCAGCTCAGAGGATGAATGAATCCTGGAATTAGAGACCTATTATAACATTCCAAAAACAAGGTGCATGATAACACTCTTAATGGCGTTTTATGCAAGCTCTTTAGTTTAAACCTAGAGAGTGTTTCGTGTCGGAGGCTCTGAGTCCTGTATTAGGATTGCTTAAGAAGAAGCCACGCAGGGAAAATGACTATTCCAGCCAGACATTCCTCATCATTAAACTGATAGCTGTAAGGCTCGGCGTGTGCCAGCTAGCGCTCTAGCTCAGAGCCAACTGAGACTCAGAGTGCCAGTAATGTCTTTGTCCCCCTCCACTACTGTACTGCCTGCGAAATTATTAAAGCAATATAAACCAATTCCAGAAACTTCCCTTTTAAATGCACATAAACGGAGAAAAAACTTTTTTAATAATGTATTAATATTGTAATCAACTTAACGTGTTACATTTTTTGTTTAATGTCCCGCACAGCACTTTCTAAAAGACCTAGGGCAGTTTTAGACAAACATTAGCTGTAATCATGCTCCAGGAGGGTCCAGGAAAAAAGGCCCCGTCCTTTATGAGTGAGGATGGGACCAGGCTTGCCAAAAATGCATCAGCAAGTAGTGCAAGATGTGCTTGCAGGAAATCCTAACAGTCAGTACGCTCTCATTCTGTCTGTAACAGAGGAGATCAAGCCCAAACAGCCCAAACAGCCGAGACAGAACTCTCTCAGGCAGGCAGAAGTACTGTAGCAGCACCGCTAAGGAAGAATCAGTTCATTCATTTAAAGCGCTGCATTAATAAAATAGTTATTTAATAATTTGGCAGAAAGTGAGCACCAAACACTTACACGTACTGGCCTTGCCCAATTAAATAAGTTGATTTCATAACAAATACTCATTTTTCAATTAAAGAGACCCCTATAAAACGCTGTGCTCACATCATGCATGGAAAACGCTGACAGCTTTGTCAGCTTTGCAGGCAGGACCTAAAGAAACTCAAACCATGATAGAAAAAAATCTCCAGACATTTTTGCCAAGTTAGAAATCCAGCCTGGATAGCTTTTTACTTCCCAACGGAGGACATGTCCAGGAAAAAGAGGACTGTTAACTATTGTAGCTAACCCTAAATCTGTAATCACATATTTCAGATTTAGCTCCTTTCTTCTGTTCCAGCACTTCACCACTGACCTAATCTTAATCCAAAACGTGGTTTTCTGTGCCAGATTTCAGTAACTGACCATGTTTATATGGGCAAGACCTGCTCTTTATACCAGAGACAATAATGATACTGTGAACAGAGCACAGGGCTGTTTACAGTTCATTAGTACATATAGTCAGGTGACCAATCAGCGTGTTAAAGGTACATTCCGTCACTTTTTTGGAAGAAGATTTAAGCCTTAAACTCATGGTGGAGGGACACATGCTGCAGGCTGCTGTGAGACAAAAATAGTCCCCCCAAGGAAAACTTATTATTATTTCCAGTTTTCCAGATTTTCTCATCATTAATGTTCCAAATAAAATATTACAAGCTGTGATTTCATGTGTTTGTGTATAGTGTGTTTTATATTGTAATATTATGTTATATAATGGTGTAAAAGTATTATTATATGCTGGGGTTCACCAAACTGGTGAATGTACCAGCACATGTACACTCTGAAAGCAGAATGATCAGGTTTACTGCTGTCCTGTATGGGATGGTGCTCTCCTGATCTCACACCCCCAGCTGACTTCAGGAGTTGCTTGTTGATTAGTTGATTGCTTTAGGAACAGTTCTTAATTAGTTAATGTGAGTGATTAGAGAGCAGAGAAAACTCCAGTACTGAGAAACACAGGGATGTGTTATGCTGCCACCTGCTGGAACTGCAGCTTGCAGGAGTTTCACAGCTCTGTGTTTCTGCATCATAGCTATTAACTGAAATGACAGCAGCATGTTTGAACTGACATCCTCACTGCCCACATTAATATGTGTGAAGTTATGTGTTTATATCAGCTGCATTGTGTTAATGGGTTTATTAATGGTTTATTAACTATGTGTCCAGAAACAAAACACAGCTGACTATTTAAATTAGGTAATATTTAGGGAATTTTAATCCCTTATTGACTGACATTCTAATTCCACTGACAAGTCTTATTTGTTACAGTAGTGTTTCCACATAATCAGACTGAATCACCTGCAATCAGCCGTGCATGTGACACAAGCAAGGACGGGCCTTATTTCTGTACATGACCGACCCAACAGTAACGATTACAGACATTCAGCGAGCAGTGATGTCCTCCATGAGTCATCCTGTTAGTGCCAGCACCATTGGCAGACTGTAGCACTGACTGTCCTTAACACCACGTCAACATCACCAAATGACTGCAATGGTATTGTGTCAGACTGTCATAGAGTGACTCAGAAGCGAGTCCTGCTGTGGTGTTGGTGGAGGTAACCAACAAATCCGTGTGTGGAGGCACCATAGTCAGCACCAAGACGGTTGGTTGTCATGCATCACACGTCCAGAAGGGCTGGTCTCCCTCCACCTCCACCCGTACCGCACCATCTGCAGGAACCGTGTTAGAATATTCAAGCTGCATGGGATGGATTATCACAGGACACCATTAGGAACCTCTACAACTCCATGCCGAGACGTCTGGCGTGTTGGGTTAGCAAACATGGTGGCCTGACACCATACTGAGACACTACTTCTGTATGTGTAGCTCAATAAATATTGATCATATCAGTCTAAATGTATCATCATTTATTGTTTCTGGTAAGCTTTATCTTCCTTCCCAATAGCACTGCAGTTCCACCCTTCCTTCTGAGTGCAGCTATTCTAGTAATGACTGACTTAATCTTACAGTCCATTCTGACTGCTTATTTGATTGCATAATAGGCAATTCAGTTTTATGAAGTTTGAAATGTCTAAAATTCTGGCTTTAATTAGCCGCTCCCCCTTTCCCTTCTTCCTCCCAAAGCTGCACTCAAGTCTTGTCTGTAACAGTGACCCAGTTAGTGTACAGTTTTATTGATGCACAGTAAATGTAATTTTTTTTAAATGGTAACTGATCAAATATGTGACTAAAAACCTAAAAAGACTGTAATTGGTTATAGTGTAATCTGATTATGATTATTGTCGTAGCCCGCACTGCTTGCTCTTTCTCTTCCTCTCTCTTTCTCACATGCTGTGTGTGCAGTAATAGTGGAAAGGCTTTCAATGTGTCAATGGGAGAGAAAGGCAACAAACGGGGCTTCACTGGAGTGAGTCACTGACCCTCAGGGTGGGGGTGGGGTGGGATAAAGGGTACAGAATGAAATCTTAATGAATTGTCTTTACTCCCACCACACTACTCCTCTTTTAACGTTTTACTGATTTTCTCAAATAGTAAAGGGTTAAAACGTTCGGTCACAAACATTAAAAAAAGAAGAAAATATCATCTGTAGCCCCATCATCCTCGCTGCACAAGGATGTTGGGGCTACAATACCATCCATAATCCATAAATTGGATCCATAAATTGACAGTGGTACAGTGCAGTGAATGTCTTGTTCCATGTGTGGAAAATGGCTCCAAAGCAGATGTTAATGATTGGCTAAAAGGAGTGACTGCATTTGGGCTTTCCAAAGAACATAGTGTAATCCCAGTCTACATGGAATTCTCCTCTGAATTCTGCCAGGGCAGGCATCCACCAAATGTGGAGCAACTGCACAATACTTTGATGCCAGTGTGTCTCAACACTGATGTGGCCTACATCCAGAAAGCTTAAGAACCATTTCATGTTCCCATCCCCACCAGACTGTTTCACACCAAACCACTATGAATGACTCTGTTTACATTGCAACTGTCTCACTATGTAGGAATTTTCTGTGGTATTCCTGTTCATACCCAGCTGTCACCTGACTTTATGATGTCTTGACAGAATTAGACAAGACCATGTTTGTTATGTCAAGATGTCTCGAGAGCCCTGCGGACATATGAGTGAAGACACTGTCTTTGTTTTGAGACATGAAAGGTAATTTCTTAAGATGATGAAGTATTGTCTCTTAAAGGTGAGGCATGATTTCTCTTTGCTTGAAGCTCCAGGAAACCAAAAAAAGGTGGTGTGGTAGGGGGTGGAGGTGGAGTGACACCAGGCCTTTTGGACATGTGACAGGTGTCAACAAACCACCACCTACAGCTCTCTGAATCTGGCTGCTGGGTCAGTCAGGTACAGCGATAAGGCCTGCCCTTGCTGAGGTCACATGCAAGGCTGAGCATATGCCTGCTATAGTGCTCTCTTGAGACTACGCCATGCTTTATGGCACCACATCCCACACCAGTAACTATGGGTCTTCAGCAGCTATACGAACCTAACTCAAAGAAAAGATGAAAGAAGACGTTACCGGAGGAAGAAATAAAGAGCGTGACATTGGAGGAGACCAGACAAGACTAAATCTCAGACAGGCTTTTACAGAGCTAAAAGAGATAAAGTATGTGAGACAGGTTCACGGATAACGGGGAAACCATAAAAATCCCACAGCAGAGTGTTCATCCCTGCCAGTGTTTTTTGGAAAGATAAAAGCTGTAAGCTTATCCGTCTCATTCCGTCTTACAGAGTTTTGTCATTTTCTTCCAGATGCCAAAAGTACCTCAAATCGTGTCTCCCAACAAAAATACATTCAAATACAAAGAACCCAAATCCCGAGCTCAATCGGTATGCTTGCGCATGTGAAGGGGAGTCAAAGTGAGATTGGTATTAATGGCACTGGTGTAAAAGTGAATTGCAGAGTGAGCTGATTCATATCTCCTATGTTCAGGTTCTCTCTATTTCTACTGCTGCTTGGGGTTCAGATCTCTGTATTGGCTGGTAGGCGTGTCTGCCTAAATTTTGCTTAAAATAGTTTCCCATCATTTATAATTGTGTATAGCACTACACTGATGGTTTCCCTCTGCTATTCAGGGGTCCCGAACTGCCATTCTTCATGACAGTCTGGCACGACACCAGTGTAGTTTTTGGCAAAGCTGATGTGGTGTTAAGGGCAGTGCTCTCTTAAGACTAACCAATGCTTTATGGCACCACATCCCACACCAGTAACTATTGGTCTTTAGCATAAAGGATGTGAGACGCAGTCTGCATTCATGTAGTTCTGTGTGGTGCAGCTGTGCATGTAGTCTTCAAATATCCAATGATGATCTCACTGATGATTTCCCCCTGCTATTCGGGTGTCCTGAACTGGTACTCCAGCATTGGCTGGCATCATAATGCTCCACCCATCTCCTGGGAAAACTGTCTGTGTTTTTCAAATGTATGGAGATGCTACAGCGTGTGGTAAAGCTTGTCAGAGATATGCTGGGCATGGTTACACTTGCCAGTTTGCTACAGCACGACCCCAAAGGCAGACCAGTGCTGCCTTTGTGTATAAAGCAGCTAAGCAGTGACAGCATAGTTTTACTTTCTGTGAATCCCCAGAGGTTTGGTCTTAAGACATTCAGGGGATCTTAGAGGTTAATTGGAGGGTCCTAGGCCTCCTGATAACATTTAACATACTTTTCCCTGTATGTATAACATACAACAAGTGTGACGACACTGCTATGCTATTCATATCCGTAACTGTAAATGTTGCAACGGATTGTAGGGGTGTGGGTGGAGCCTACAGAGGATTGGGGTGGTAGAGGGTACAGAGGGTCTGGCAGGGGATTATTGACTGAAAAATAACAAGCCACTTGTTATATGAAAGTGTTGTTCCACTTTCAGGGAATTGTTCATATTTGCTTTCCTGCAAAATCGACAAGGAGTTCTTTGCATGCTGCATCTGTTCTTTAAATTGATGGAGAATGTGCGGTACATGTGCTCCATATATAGAACCCTTTCTGAAACCTGTTCCTTATAGCACCGAAAGCATTTCTGCTACTGTTACAAGCTTGACAATGTGGCAACAGCAAAACCCTTTCACCATTTTACCATGCAAAGAACCATGCAAATAGTTCTCTAAAGAACCATTTTATTTTCTGAAGAAGACTTAAAGTGCCATCATTTCCAAGATGTGTAGAAATGAAAGACAGGCCAGCCAAGGCTTTGTTTTGGAAGGGTGTGTGTGCAGGGGGGTTGTAGGGGGGTCGTCATATTTTCAGCATGACAAAGATGGAGATAATCCACTACTGAGGGAGGTACAGATAACGATCTGCTGCGAAATCCTCTAGAACAGCGGGTTTGTTCCGCAGCTCTGTGCTGGTTCACAGTGTTGGATATTACAGTAGCTCTGCCGCCTGTGTGAAGGTGTGTGGGTGTATTTCACTGTTTTGGATGTAAACGTGTGGCACTAGTTCATCCGAGCCCTACCCGGAGAGCAAGAGGAGGAGGCGGAGGAGGAGGAGGGGGGAGGGATGCAGTTGCCGTGGAAACGGGGCTGTGTATTCAGGAGCATCAGTGCAGGCTGCGATTGGACGACTCGGCCAGAGCGGGCGAGCCATAAAAAGAGAAAAGCTGTCAGTCACCGTTTCCTCTCTCTACTTCCACTTCCACTGCGTTTACCTCCACAGGGCTGATAGATAGAAGCTGTTCTGTCTTTCCTTCTTTCCTTCATTTCCTTCTTTCTTTCTCCCCCCCCCCAACACCAGGCTTCCCATCATCTTCTTCTTCCCAGACGCTTCCAGCTCCGTTCACCACAATCCTCAGCTCAAACAAAAGAGGAGACGGAAAAAAGAAGAAAAACAACAACAACAACAACAACACACGCTCATACAGTCTGACCCCAAGCACCTGGACCAGCATGGCCACCATCACCTGCACCCGATTCACAGAGGAATACCAGCTGTTCGAGGAACTGGGCAAGTAAGTTACAGCGGTCACTTTCTCTGTTCTCCTTTAATCAGGATAATTGATGCTCTGTTGGAGTGTTGCTGTCAAGTTCGACAGGGAAGGGAATCTTGGGTCGAACACATCTATTTACAGTTCGAATTGGGGCGCGCTGCAGCGTAGAAACTACTTCAGAGACCAGGATTACAAGCATGCTGCTGCACTACAGCCTCGTTTCTGGTAGAAGAATGATGGTGCATCAGTCTGACACTGAAATACATATACACTCACCGGCCACTTTATTAGGTACCTCCTTGTATCTATACTCTTTGACCATATAGGAGTACTCTGTAATTCTACAATTCCAGACTGTAGTCCATCTCTTTCTCTGTATACTTCAATTGTGAGGACCCCCACAGGGCCACCACAGAAAAAGGTATTATGTGGGTGATGGATCATTCCCAGCACTGCAGTGACACAGACGTGGAGGTGTGTTAGTGTGTGTTGTGCTGGTGTGAGTGGATCAGCTGGAGTGTTTAAAGACTGTGTCCACTCACTGTCCACTCTATTAGACCCTCCCACCTTGCTAGTCCACCTTGTAGATGTACAGTCAGAGGCGATAGCTCATCTGCTGCTGCACAGTGAAGTGTTGGTCATCCTCTAGGTGATCCAGGACGCTGTTGGCTGGATAGTTTTGGTTAGTGAACAATTCTCAGTCCAGCAGTGACACTGGGGTGTCCAGCAGCACAGCTCTGTCTGATCCACTCACACCAGCAGAACACACACTAACACGCCACCACCACATCAGTGTCACTGCAGTGCTGAGAATGATCCATCCGCTACATAATACCTGCTCTGTGGTGGTCTTGAACATTGAAGAACAGGGTAATAAAGTATACAGAGAAACAGATGGACTACAGTCTGGAACTGCAGCACTACAGAATGCTCTCATATGGTCAGTGGAACTGCTAGAGTTTGTGTACCTATGAGTGTAAATGAATATACAGAAAGTAGGAGGAAACTGACCAACAGAAATACCAATATACGGAAAGATATCTCCCAGGGTGGTCCACCGGCTAACTGAGCGCTGTATGACATTTCTTCACTGCTTGTCACTAATTTACTGTCTGAATAAAATGACTCAGTGTCTGCGCACACTGGTACCTGTGGCTTACATAACTGGAAATCCTGCAGAGATGGCTTTAAAGCTAGACTTGACCTGTGCAGGTGTACTGTGTACTGTTGGACTATGGATGTTTATGACTGGATATGAACTAGACATGAGGAACGACATGAAGGAGATCCTATGCCAGAATATGATGTAAATCTGTTAGCCTACTGTTGGGGCTATATGGTCGTGTTTATTTACAATGGCAAGTCTGTTTAAGATCATTTATCTCTCAGTGTTTAATAATTGGTGGGGTATGAGTTTCCCCTGCTTGAGCTTTGTAGCTCTAGTTGGCGTGAAATTGGGCGGATTTGTTCTAATTGATCAAGGTATTGCTCTAACCATAGGCTTGGCTGGTACGTATGCTCATGTTAAATGGCTGTAAGTGTACAATATAGATTGTATGTGGAGACAAAGCACAATAAACTAATCTTGTGCAACATTTTTTTCTCGAATAATTGCCTTGCCTTAATACGCTGGTTGAGCCTTGATGTACGTCATGTCCAGATCCTAGCCTCTACAGTACCATTGTTTGAATGAAGGTTAAAAACTTACTCAGTTATTTTTCTAGCACTTTCCTTGTGATGAGAAAAAGAAATGGAGATGTCTGCAGTTGATGAAGTTAGTTACAATTACACACCAATAAAGAAAAACAATGTTAGGGCAATGTTAGTTAGCTTAGCTAATGCTAGCACCAAAAGCCAAACTGGCTTTTTGTGGAGACCCTTGATATAGGGTCATGCTATGGCTAAGACTAGATATCTTTACTTTAGCTGAGCAGCACATAAAACCAGAGAACAACTAGAACATTAATATGTAGGTTGATAACAAGAAACCTTCTAGAAAACCCATAGTCTACTCAAGGAGAGCCGAAAACAGCCCATTTACCTTTTGACGGTAGGTGCTAACGTTAGCTAGGTTGGCTAGGACAGTTAGCTAACAATAGAGTCCAGGGGCACCAAATGTTGTTCTTCCTCATTGTTGTAAGAATTGTAACTCATTTTATCAACTGCAGCCATTTCTTCTTCTCTTTCTCATCACAAGAAAGAGATAGAATGCTAACTGAGTAGTGGTGATGTCTGCAGTGACAAGAAAAAGAAATGGAGATGTCTGCAGTTGATGAAGCTAGCTCTAATGTTAGCTAGCTCGTTTACCTAGCTAATGTTAGCACCAAAAGCCACACTGACTTTTTTGTGGAGACCCTTATATAGAGTTATAGAGTATTTTATTGCTCTAAACCCACATCTTTGCTCCACATCTTTGCGTTTTGGTTGTTAGGCTTGTCATTCATATGACAAAGATGTACTTTATATGAAAGTACTGTACCTAGCTAAAGCATAAATACTGTAGCTCACTTTAGCTAAGCAGCACATAACACCAGCTTACAACTGGATTATGAAGATGTAGATTCATAGCAAGAAACACCATCTGAATCCCACAGACTGTATCAAGGAGATCTGGAAATAGAGATTTAGTTTTTTGCCAGTAGGTGCTAATATTAGCTAGGTTAGCTAGGATTGCTAACTAGCTAACATTAGAGTACAAGGGCACCAAACTTTGTTCTTCTTCATTGGTGTAAGAACAGTAACTCAGCTTATCAGCTGCAATCATTTCTTCTGTGGTTCTGTGGGAACATGTGGCACCGTAAATCGCTTTTGAAGCCAGACTTAACAATCAGGTAGCAGCTCTAGTCTTCTTAAGTGTCTCAGATGGTCTCTATGAGAGTGTCCCTGTCTGTTCTTGTCCATTCCTCCACCAACCGTGTGGACATTTCAGTTTCTGTGTTGAGGTTTTCACTGGCCGTTCCATACTAAGATTTGGGATTAAGGTTTGGTGGTTAGGTATAGGCGGATTAGTACCTAAATACCCATACTTAAAGTAGCAGGACTGATGTGTATTCTGTCTGCTGTAAATGGTAGTGTAGCCTAGGAACTACTTTGCCTTCGGCCTACTTCCTCTGTAACTGTTCCAAATGGAATTATTCAAAAGACAATCTGATATACACATTTAGTTAGATATATAATACTAATTTAAGTGAAAATATCATTTGAACATTATTGAACATTACAATTAATTTTGTTAAAGGTTGTTTGTTAAAAGTAAGCACAGAGAGAATTCTGATTACTGAGCCTCAAAAATAATAATAATAATAAATTGGTTTAAATTTACCGCATGTCATTGTTAAAATCACTTACTTTGCATTACTGGTATTGGTATTGGAATATTAGCCTTGGTATTGCTTAGTATCAGATCAAAAAGGAAAATCAGTGGTTTTGCCTATCCCTACTGGTGATCCCGCTACTCATATCCAAATATCAGTTGACAGCCCACAAAAAGACACCCTACAGGTCTTGTGCTGGAATGTGGGAGTGTCGGTGTGGGGTTCTACTTAGACATGAAGCGCTAAGTTAGTTGAAGACCAGACTTAAATGGACAGGAAGAGTGATCCATGCCTATTAGTCAGTCAATACCTCTGCCAAACAGCCCATAATAATGCTAGTTTCTTCTAGCATTCTAATGGAATTCTAATAGTATGTTAGCACCCATTTATTAACAGTGAAATATGTGTATTGATCCAGTTATTAGAATTAGTTTGAATGCAACATGCACGATGCCTACATTAAACCGAACTGAAAATTCCAGACATGTATTTTTTCCCCACATACATTTTTAGCTTTTCCTTGTGGAATTGGGAAGGACAGGTGTTGTGATTAAGGCAGTTGGATGCTTCTATGCATGTATATGCTCTATAGCGAGGGAGGGATGCTGTCACTCTGTAAAGTGCTGTAAACCGAGAAAAGTGAACAGTTTGGCGCTGGCGGTGGTAAGTTTTCTTGTCCTTCACCCCCTCACTGTACTGCAACAGTGGTGTGTGTGTGTGTGTGTGTGTGTGTGTGTGTGCTTGTTGTTGGAGAGTGTGTAACACCTCCACAGTGAGGCTTTAGACCCCGGCTGGCCCCGAGCCCACCGCTCCACTCCCACACACTCCCGCACACAGCACTCACTCACACTGCACTCTTTTCTCTCCGTCTCTGGGCAATCACAGCCAAGCTGCTTACATAATTGTGTTTGGGGGTGGCAATTCAACACTGAGACTAAAATATTTCGCAGTCCAATAACTATATTGCTGTTTGATAATCACACAAAAGAGATAGAAGGCTTCTTCATTTGTACATGCAGATTCTTTTAAAGCTGGAAAAAGAGCTGCGGATGGATAAGTTCAGTGCAAAAAAGCCTAATTTACATGCCACCGCCCCCCGGCGCCCACCTCTCCCCATTACCCTAAAGACCTAAATCAACACACGCTCACAGCTGCATTCAGCAAGCCTGAAAATATAGATGTGCTGCTGTTCTTAGAGCATGATCACATTCATTTACAAATGTAATATTGGCCAGGCACACATTCTCCCCAAATCACTCAGCCTTAATCACAGCTCGGAGAACAATCTGAATGCTTGAAAGGCAGTTTGCATGGTTAAATTGTTCTTCTCCATGACAGAGAACCTTTAAAGTAGAGCATTCTTTAAAGTAGAGACTTATTCATATATTTATTTCTGGATTTTTTTCCTGGGGCTTAAGCAGCTTTGGCTTTGAGTGATGCCATAATATATTCCCTTATAGCAAAACGAGAAAAATATTTATGAAGACCATGAAGCACCTTTTACCTTTTATATAAGCTCCCCGGACAAATAACAAGTCCCCTGTGACTGAAACATACCTGATAGTGTGTAATACCTACACAAGCACCAATAACAGCTGTAACTGGATTTCCCATGTACTGGACATGTTTCTGGATGTAGCTACAACAATGTTCAGACACTCACAGTTCGGCCAGATTTGGTAGATGCCTTCCCAGGCACAATTCTGAGCAGGATTACCCATAGACTGGGATTTAAGACACTGCTGGTAGACCTGTATAACCGTATGCTTCCATACACCTGCAGATTCAGCTACTTCTTTTACACTATGGTCTTTGGCACGGCCCAATCCAGTCACTCCTTTTAGACAATCATTAACATCTGCTTTGGAGCCATTTTCCACACAATGAGACATTCACTGCACTGTACCATCTCTTCTCCATCTCTGGATCAGGTATTTATAGCCCCATCATTCTCGTGCAGCACCATCAGCAGGAGCCTGAAGGTACTACCGCCTTAAACACACAAGATTTCTGTCAGTTCTGTCCGTTTAATTGTGATCCAACAGCAGCAGTATTTGTAATGTAATAATCAGAGGCCCCTTTTGGCAGCAGGCAGGGCGGATAACTGCTTGGGCCCCCCCAGGGCATATTTATATTGTTGGGTAACAAGCGTTTCAATGTTGTTGCAAATGCTTTCCTGGTGTTGGGAACGCAGGTTGGAAGAACCCCCCATAAAGTTTTACCTAGGGCCCCAACAGACTCTAGAATCACCACTGGCATGGTCTATGCAATTCTGGATCTCCATACAAATGTCTACAGCATTGTATCATGTTTCCAGAAGACCTTCTGCTGTCTTTAATACGGAAAAGTTGCTCCTTTGGAGACACAAGGTTTTTGTCCCAAAATTGACGATTATGAGGAGGGTCTTTTGAACCTCCAAATTCTATAAATTCAGAAATCTCATTTATACAAACAGGCACTATCCATTGAAAGGTTCTGTAGGGACATATCATTCACTAATAGCCAAAGACCACTTTTAAGAACGCTTTTTAAGCACATAGAACCCTATTTAGGAAAAGCGAAGCTATGAACAGTAACTGTAGTCGTCTTCATCCTCAAAGCTGAACTTTGTCTTCACTTTTGTTTGCATGAGTAAATCAGTGGATAATGATTTAGGCATGCACTTAGCACCATGCAAATTGATAGGGTATATGCTTCTATACCTTGTTAGCTACTGTAGCTACTAAAATTCACTGCAGCTGTGGGTAAAAAATGGGAACACTTGGCGAATATCATGTTTTGCCAATCTACCTCTTTTTTGTTTGTCCAATTAGCTAGCGCACCTTTCAGGCTGATGCACCGGACTGCATTCTGTCTGTTGATTTTCCAGCAGCGCTGTGCTGATAGACAGCAGCAGCAGGTAGATTTGTCAGTTGCTTCGCCGCTGTCTCCCAATTTTGGGCCAATTATGCAGCCAGCAATCTGTTCGCATGTCATCTCAGCGTTCAGCGAAAATCACTAAGAGTAACTCAATTACGCTGGTGGCCTCGCGGAGGAGCAGCGCAGGAATGGACGCCCTCTTTAATTGTGTTTGCCAAGAATTAACAGTGTGTGCTGTGACCCAGCCGGTCCATCAGAGTACTTTCAGCCCACATCTGCCTCCAGGGCGCGAGCAAAGGGAGGAAATGAGGGTGAAGCCGCTGTTACATCATCTCCTCCAAAGCTCAGGCTCCATCCCATCTCATCTCTTGGCTGCCTGAAAGTCTTCCAGGATGCGCTTTAAAGCTTTAAAATTAAATTAAAATAGTTTCTCCCGAGACAAGACCAGTCTCTCTCCCTCGCTAAGAGGGTTTACATGGATATACAGTATGAAAGCCTTCGACTCAATCCTATATGTGGATATACGGATATAGCCATAAAGGTGCAGTACAAATGTATACTGAGCCTTCAGTTTGGGACATAAATGTGAAAATGAACTAGATAATGCTAATTTCTGCTAGTGCCCCTAGTGTGATTCTAGTAGTAAGTTAGCGCTAAGCTAACAACCATATATGTTAATTAGACATGAACATATTTAGTCTTTAATTTGAGCGTTTTAATATTGATATTAATGTTGTTAAGCTGTTGGTCAGGCTTTCACACATACTCTCGGTCACTGACATATCTAGAACCTCCAGAAGGAAACGAGTTTGATTTGGCATGTACTGGACAATTTTCTGGATGTAGGCCACATCAGCGTTTAGACACTCCTACATCGAAGAATTGGTCAGTTAGTCCAGATTTGGTGAATGCCTTCCCTGGCAGAATTCCAAGGAGAATTCCTTGTAGAATGACATTTTACCTTCTGCTGGTAGACCTGTATGATCATACGCTTCCATACACCTGCAGATTCAGCTACTTCCTTCACACTATGGTCTTTGGCACGCCCAAATGCAGTCACTCCTTTTAGCCAATCATTAACATCTACTTTGGAGCCATTTTCCACACATGGAACGAGACATTCACTGTACTGTACCACCTCTTCTCAATCCATGGATCCCACCACTCACACCCCACAGGTTTTTACAGCCCCATCATCTTTATCCTGCCACCTGCAGGAGCCTGAAGGTACTACCACCTTATAAATGGCCCATTTTTATGTCCCGTGAGCTTGTATATTGTAATATTGTTTACATTGCCTACTGTATCCCCTACCAACTAGCACAGCATCTATAACAGTGTTGGTGCTAACTGCATGCTACATCTTTAGCAATGTATAGTCTGTATTTATGTGGATACATATAGATGGATATAGATGGAAGTCAAAGAAGCCTTAAAAGCCTTGGCTGATTGATTACATTCCGATAAGCAGGGCATGGGATCTTTCTGAAACCCCTCCGTTAAAAACAACTATAGCTTAGAACAGCTTCATCTGAGTGCGAGCGCCCTGCCATTGTTCCCCTTTCTTCAGTGTTGAAGAAACTGTTTTAGGTCAGATCCTGATTTAGACTTCGATTGTGCCCCTCCAGCAGTCGACTGCGTTATTAATTGACCTTATTAATTGGTCTATCCTAATAAAAGGTGGGCTGTATTCGTCTGCTGTGTTTATATTTAAGATTCTTCATCCTGTTTGGATGACTTTTATGAGACTTCAATGAACAGTCTTTGTTTGAATGGCGAATTAATGAAATTTATTCATTTATTCGTTCATTCATTCCTTCCTTCCTCACTCCTTCCTACCTTTATTTTATTTATTTAAATTTTTTAAAGATTTTATTTACTGTAATTTATTTGAATGTAAGAATGTTAGACGTTCATTGTCCAAACAGCAGCTCCTTAAAGAAGTTAAATGCTTGCATTAATATATACCCCAGCAACATTAATGCATCTTTTAGTGGTTTTATTTCAGTTGATATGTGCAGAAGCTGCCTGCCCACACACACTAAAGAGCAAAGTGGACCTGTAGAGGCCCTTAACTCTGCCTTAACCCACATACAGCTGCCACTTTACTAAACACAATAACGTCACCAAGCATGGAAATCAGAAATAAGGATTTGTCTCCTGGCCGAGTGCATTTTACTGTAGATATAAGATCCATCCTGGCATGCAGGTATGGGTGAATGTATTGGCCGTCTTTGTTTAAAGTTATGCTATTACACTCATTATCCAAATAATAGTTACACAAATAGTTGCACCTAGAAGGTATCAACCCGACAGGACTGAAACTTGGACCCACCAGATTTGACGTGTGTGAGACATGATAGTAATTAAAATGTCACACGTCCAGAAGTCCTGGTTCTATTCCACCTCCACCCCTACCGCATAATCTGTAGGGACTGTGTGAGAATATTTAAACTGCGTAGCATTACCACAGGACACCATTAGGAACCTCTACAACTCCATGCCGAGGCGTCTGACATGTCGCATTAGCAAACATGGCAAACCAACATCATACTGAGAGACGCTACTTCTGTATGTGTAGCTCAATAAATATTGCCCATGTCAGTCTAAATTTCTCATCATTTATTGTTCTTGGTAACCTTTATCTTCCTTCCCAACAGCACTGCGATCCCACACTTCCTTCTGGGTGCAGCTATTCTACTGATGAGGAGTGTAATTTAATCCAGAGTGGGTATATAAGAAGGAATGTTGTGCCTTATTGGACTCTTATTGGTATATGACTGTGATGTTTCTGATTTCTACCTGAGCGGTGGAGCAAACCTTGCTCTCTAATGTGCAGTGTGTAATCCACTGCACTCTTCAACATTTCCTGATAACCCTGCTAATAGACCCAGTCGCCTTGATCTTGAGGATCATGTAAGACAGATCCTGTTGGTAGCCTATTAACACTGATACTTAGGTTATTAGATATTGATTATTTTATACTGTATGTCCCACCCCCCAGTCACAGCTTTTGACAAGGGTGGAGCAGAATGTTCTAGATAGCTCATTCATTTCTGAGTATGTTTAATTAATTTCTTGAAGCAACAGTCAGAATTTTGATCTGCATTTTTGTTCATTTTACTATCGAACTGTCTCTTTAATATATTTGGATCTAAATCAGTATGCACAAGCAGTTGTGTTATGGCTCAAAGCAGACTTTGGCTGCCGTATTAATCATTGCCAGGTTTTAAACGGCTGTCTGGCCTTGGCTGTGGTCAGGCCTCTGGCTAGCAGTGGTATTCTCTCAGAAAGTGAGACAGAGAGTGCAGCTCCAGCATGCAGTTCTTTGGCTGGTCAAGTAGACCTTCAGCTATTATTTAAATCAAATAGAGAAGAGCTGGTTTGGGTTACACTGCTGAGGTTTCATGGGGGAACTCTTAACTGCTGTTATGGCACTGCTAAAAAAACAGCATGTACCAAGAATAACACAGACTGGCTGTAACTGTAGCTATTTAAAACCTACAATAAACCAAAATTTACTTGAGTTGCTTGATGTCAAGTGTCCTGTAACCCTTTGAAACTCAACTGGGACTTCTGCACCGTCTCATCTTCCTGGAACAAGTTTTGTGAAACAGCCAATCAATGTGGCGATAACAGAACAACATATATACAGTGAGGAAAATAAGTATTTGAACATCATAGAGGGGTCTGAAATTTTCATCTTAGGTGCATGTCCACTGTGAGAGACATAATTTAAAAAAGAAAACCCTGGAAATCACGATGTATGTTTTTTAAAAATAATTTATTTGTGTGTTACTGCTGCAAATAAGTATTTGAACACCTGTGAAAATCAATGTTAATATTTGGTACAGTAGCCTTTGTTTGCAATTACAGAGGTCAAAGTTTCCCGTAGTTTTTCACCAGGTTTGCACACACTGCAGCAGGAATTTTGGCCCATTCCTCCACACAGATCTTCTCCAGATCAGCCAGGTTTCTGGGTTGTCGCTGAGAAACACAGAGTTTGAGCCCCCTCCAAAGATTTTCTATAGGGTTTAGGTCTGGAGACTGGCTAGGCCACTCCAGAACCTTGATATGCTTCTTACGGAGCCACTCCTTGGTTATCCTGGCTGTGTGCTTTGGGTCATTGTCATGTTGGAAGACCTTCTACCATTTTCTAATAATTGCTCCAACAGTTGATCTTTTTTCACCAAGCTGCTTGGCAATTGCCCCGGAGCCCTTTCCAGCCTTGTGGAGGTCAACAATTTTGTCTCTGGTGTCTTTGGACAGCTCTTTGGTCTTAGCCATGTTAGTAGTTGGAGTCTTACTGATTGTGTGGGGTGGACAGGTGTCTTTATACCTCAAACAGGTACTTCTAATTTAGAATAATAAGTGGAGTGGAGGTGGAGTTTTTAGAGGGGGACTAACAGGTCTTTAAGGGCCAGAATTTTTGCTGATTGGCAGGTGTTCAAATAATTATTTGCAGCAGTAACACACAAATAAATTATTAAAACAAATACATTGTGATTTCCGGATTTTTTTTTAGATTATGTCTCTCACAGTGGACATGCACCTAAGATGAAAATTTCAGACCCCTTCATGATTTCTAAGTGGGAGAACTTGCAAAGTCGCAGCGTGTTCAAATACTTATTTTCCTCACTGTAAGTTCACCAGACAAAACAAAGAGTCCCACTGTGACTGAAATGTACCTAACAGTCTATAATGATTGGATTTGGCATGTACTGGATACGTTTCTGGATGTAGGCCACATCGATGTAAATTGAGCAGTTGAGCCAAATTTGGTGGATGTGTTGCCTGGCACAATTCTGAGAAGAGTTTTCTTAAACTGGGATTTGTATAACTGCTGGTAGACCCATATGACCACTCACTACTTCACAACTGGAGCCATCTCTTCAGCGGTTCTCCTGTAAAGACAAAGGTTCTGTATACCATAACCATAACTCAGAAAACATTTGGATATTTAACTTATTCTTCACATGGTAAAATGTAGAACCTTTCTAATAGAACATGTACAACCCATTATCTGTCAAGCTAAAAAGAAATTTTAGCATGCAAATGGTTCTTTGAGCATTCATGGTTCTATTTACAACCCCTGTCTTTCCTACAGAACCCTTGAAGAACCATCTTTTTTAGGAGTGTATCTCTGTTCATCATAAAGGGGGTAGGATTTGCAGACTTCTACTTTAAAGCAGAAGAGCCTAAACTTGTAGAGGCCTTTTGAGTTTCTCCACTTTCACCATCAGCAACAACCAAAACAGTACCATAAAGCCTTCTGTGAGTGATGCAGTGGAAGAACCACTATTGGCTGTGTGTAAACGAGCCCTCAATGAGCAAGCCAAAGGCAACTTCTACTAAAACACTCAACATTTATAAACTCTGATCCTCTGTGTTTGTTGCTATCCAGAGTCACCCTGAAGAGGACGGGTTCCACTTTTGAGTCTTGGTTCCTCTCGAGGGTTATTAGTTTCCCTGCTAACTCCTGTTTTAGGAGGAGTGTTGAGTGTTTTAATAGGAGTGTTGAGTGTTATAGGAGGAGTGTTGAATGTTTTAGAAGCGTTAAGTGTTTTAGGAGGGGTGTTAAGTGTTTTGAGGCAGTGTGAGGTAGATAAGCAGCAGTGTCAGAGCGCACAGGCTGGGCAGTTCCTCCGTATTAGACCACATAGTTTGGGCAGTAGCTCAGCTACAGACAGTAACACAGACAGTTAGCCCTGACAGGAGGACTGACAGGACTATATGGTGTTAGCAGGTAGTACTAACTAATGAACTAACTAATAACTAATAAAAGGTTCAACTGAACAGGTTGGTTTTAGGCCTAGATTTGGGGTCCCTGGAAGGTTCTGTACACTCAGATTTACCAAAGCGATTCCTCTATGGCAAAAATATGGACATATATATTTAATTATATAGAAAATATGTGCTAATTTCTGCACAATATTGTTGAATATTAAAATTTATGCTAACAAATACGCAACCTGTCATACAACAACAAAAAGTTTTGAGGTATATATATATATATATACATATATGTGTGTGTGTCTGTGTGTGTGTGCGTGTGTGTGTATGTATACACACACATGGGTTGCTTTGTAGACCCTGGAGGCTCCTTAGTTCTGAGACTGGGTTGAAGCCGCAGAATGAATGAGTTTTAGATGCAGGCTCCACTTCAGGCTCTGGGCAAAACGACGAGCCTGAGTGTAGCTGACAGGTTTGTAAATGCGGGTTAGATTCCATTCAGAAGATCTCAGCTCTCCTGCCTAGGATCAAACCGGAGAACGAGAACAATGCATCTTTGTATCTGTCTCTATTGTTCTGTTCAGTTGTGTTGTTCTGCTAGTCTGATAGTGTTGTGTTCCTGCCTGGCAGTGAGGTCACCATCATGACAGTGCCGTTCCTGTAGACCGTCTGAAACGTTTACAGCTTGATTGACTGTGTAGGATGACACACTGGGACTGGACCATTCTGGAGCTGCGAGGCTGCATGAGCAGAGGCAGAATGAAAAGAACCCTCAGTAGATGCAGCTGCTAGTTCCACAGCAGGACCTAGGGGAGAATGACTGGTGCAGAAGTTGGTGAAAAACTTTGGGAAGTGCTGAATTGAATGGAATCAAAAAGGGCAGAATTCAGACTGCTGCTTATCCAGATTTGCCAGTCCACCTTAAATAGTGTAGCTGTTTCATTCATGTCCTGTTTAAGGTGGAAAGAAAAACTGGAAGCCAACATCACATGTTTAAGCTAAGCGTGTGATGATTTAAGCATGTAGTTAGCAACCTGCTAATCAGTGGGGATATATGCTCTCATTGCTTGTTAGTCACGTTAGCCTTGTAGCTGTAGTGCTACATTCATACACCATTTAAGGTGGAAAGGAAGATTGAAAGCCAACTTCACTAACATATTTAAGCCAAGAGTGTAATGATTTAAGGATGCAGTTAGCAACCTGCTAATTGGTGGGGGGATATACTTCTATTGCTTGATGGCTATATTACCCTCATAGCTCTAGTGCTAAGCAAATGTAAGGTAGGTGCAGGTAATAGGTACATGTGAACCTGAACTCCTGCTCTAGAAGACGTTTTCCTCTACAGGATTCTTTGCACTTAATTTTCTTTTTGTTTAGTTCCAACTAATTTCCGGTCCGCAGCACTTATCAGCGTGGCCATGGTCCAGAGCATCCGCCCCCTCCAACCAGGATGTAGCTGCTAATGAACGTTAGCGGTCAGTGTGAACATTTACCCACACATTTGCTTTGTTTGTGTTTGTAGGGGAGCGTTTTCAGTGGTGCGCAGGTGTGTGAAAATCCTCTCAGGGCAAGAGTATGCTGCCAAGATCATCAACACCAAGAAGCTCTCTGCCAGGGGTGAGTGTGCTTTCCATCAGCGGAGCTGAGATTTCCAGAGTGGACCAGTCAAAAAAGCCCCCACCCTCCTTCAGCTTTGCATTAACTCACTATTTATATTTGTCTTACAATTTCACATTTCAAACACTTGATCCAAAGTTTTTAGACCAAAAATACAGTTCACACTTGAAATTAATATCCGTCTCGAGTGGTCATACAGGAGGAGAGAGGGAGGAAGAAGCTACGCAGCTGCTTTTGTCTCTGCTGCGGTGATTCAGCTGGTTGGATGCGCTCTCGTTGCTGTTGGGACATCGGGACACTGTAGTATTCACACAGAAGACGTTATGTGGACAAAAATACAGTAGCAGTAATGCCAACCAATCAGAACATAGTAGCTGTATATCCAGCCAATCAACACTCAGTAGCAGTAATGCTAAGCAGTCAACGCTCAGTAGTGGCAATGCTAACCAGTCAGCTCTCAGTAGCAGTAATGCTAACCAGTCAATGCTCAGTAGTGGTAATGCTAACCTGTCAGTGCTCAGTAGCAGTAATGCTAACCAGTCAATGCTCAGTAGCAGTAATGCTAACCAGTCAATGCTCAGTAGCAGTAATGCTGCCTCCTAAAGATTCCCTGTAAACTGGGTCTGGTCATATGCAACCCTGAAAACCTTTGAAGGAGTACTGAACAATTGCATCATGATCAGAAATGCGTGCCTAGGATCAGATCACAGAGGACATATGTTAATCCCGGGTGTGAACATCTGTCACTCTGAACTTCTAAGATGGTGGCTTCCAACCCAGTCTGACCAGACAGCCCACAATTGTTCTTCATCAGTATGTATTGGGAGGTGGACAGGACCATTAGTTGGGTCCAGAGTTTAGACTAGAAATGTACCAGTGTTGTTTAAAAACCTTTCTTAATTAAATAACAGACCTCAATCTGCTCACCTAAAACCTTTTTGGGCAGGGGATGGAGACTGGGTGGGTGGGAATTGTTTAGTTCTGTGGCGTTATGTTGGAAACTGGAAGGTCTGAATACACCAGAGAGGTTTTAGTTCTCATCTCACACCTCCTACACAGCACTGCCAGGCACAGCTTACATATACCGCTCTGCTAAAAGTACTGTACAAATACAGCTTGAATATAAAGCTTCTCTAGAAGTACTGAAACACAGCTCAAATTTACCGTCCCTCTAAAAGTGCTGAAACACAGCTCAAATTTACCGTCCCTCTAAAAGTACTGAAACAAAGCTCAAATTGACCGTCCCTCTAAAAGTGCTGAAACACAACTAGAATTTACCGTCCCTCTAAAAGTACTGAAACAAAGCTCAAATTGACCGTCCCTCTAAAAGTGCTGAAACACAACTAGAATTTACCGTCCCTCTAAAAGTACTGAAACACAGCTCAAATTAACCGTCCCTCTAAAAGTGCTGAAATTTACCGTCCCTCTAAAAGTACTAAAAAACAGCTCAAATTGACCGTCCCTTTAAAAGTACTGAAACACAGCTCAAATTTACCGTCCCTCTAAAAGTACTGAAACACAGCTCAAATTTACCGTCCCTCTAAAAGTACTGAAACACAGCTCAAATTGACCGTCCCTCTAAAAGTACTGAAACAAAGCTCCAATTGACCGTCCCTCTAAAAGTACTGAAACAAAGCTCCAATTGACCGTCCCTCTAAAAGTACTGAAACACAACTGGAATTTACTGTCCCTCTAAAAGTACTGAAACACAGCTCAAATTTACCGTCCCTCTAAAAGTACTGAAACACAGCTCAAATTGACCGTCCCTTTAAAAGTACTGAAACACAGCTCAAATTTACCGTCCCTCTAAAAGTACTGAAACACAGCTCAAATTGACCGTCCCTCTAAAAGTGCTGAAACACAGCTCAAATTGACTGTCCCTCTAAAAGTACTGAAACACAGCTAGAATTTGCTGTCCCTCTAAAAGTACTGAAATACAGCTCAAATTGGCCGTCCCTTTAAAAGTACTGAAACACAGCTAGAATTTGCCGTCCCTCTAAAAGTACTGAAACACAGCTCAAATTGACCATCCCTCTAAAAGTACTGAAACACAGCTAGAATTTGCCGTCCCTCTAAAAGTACTGAAACACAGCTCAAATTTACCGTCCCTCTAAAAGTACTGAAACACAGCTCAAATTTACCGTCCCTCTAAAAGTGCTGAAACACAACTAGAATTTACCGTCCCTCTAAAAGTACTGAAACACAGCTCAAATTTGCCATCCCTCTAAAAGGGGATGTACCGTCCCTCTAAAAGTACCGTCCCTCTAAAAGTACTGAAACACAGCTCAAATTTACCGCCCCTCTAAAAGTACTGAAACACAGCTTAAATTTACCATCCCTCAAATTTACCGTCCCTCTAAAACCACTGAAACAAAGTTTGAATTTACAGCCCTTCTAAAAGTACTGAAACACAGCTAGAATTTACAGCTCCTCTTAAAGTACTGAAACACAGCTCAAATATATGTCCCTCTAAAAGTCAAGTAACTACAAGTGGAGTGAAGGTGGTTAGAAATGAAAAGTTTTTTTTTAAAATATGTTTTGTCAGATTTATTGTCTGTATTGTTAGATATACACAACAGAGTACATGGAGTCCCTATGATCGCATACATCTCTAAATAATCTCGTGACTGGAGCTGACAGCTGTGTGCCACTGGTGACAAGGCAGCATTTATCCTGATCAGCAGACATATGTTACCCCACAGAAGTGCATGTTCCTTATGTGTTGATTATTAAAAAGGCTTTACTAGAAAAAAAATCTCTCAGATCACTCTCAAAATGTATACAAGCCTGTTATTTATTCAGCCTAATGTAAAACTGTAGGATAGACTCGGTTTACATCACAATACCTACATTTAGAGTGAGTTTCTGTTTCTAATTATGTTGAATGTATAACTCACTCTAAATGTAGGTATGCAGATCAGACCTTCTTTGTGGCAATAGCAGGTCAATTTCATGGTCACTGGGCCTTAAAGGTCACTTCAGGGCAGGATATCTAGTTCTAATTCTTCTGCTTTTCTTCTCTCACTAATGGATCATCCATCTCACAAACTTTTGAACTGGTGGCCTACAGGGAACACAAACCATTAAAACATAAATTCCATTTCCAGTAAGGGTGGAGCCTGATTTGTCCTTCAGTATTCCCACTGTGCCCTATACCCTACATCGTACAACAGCTTTCAGTGGAAAACTGGAGACATATAATGACTTCACCAGAACCAGGGATGCACAGGAAATGATTACTGGCTACTTCAGGCTATCAGCATCCTGCAACTTATATCTGACATGACAACAGGGTAGAATCTAATCGACAGCAACAGTAACTTGCATTGCATCTTCTCTGTCATGTATCTGAATGCAGTGGAAGAGGTAGAAAGAGACAAATGAAGATGTGTGTAATCTGAAGAACTGGATTATGTGTTAATGCCTATTTTTATAGACTTATAGTAACAGTTTTTGTGTAGACTAACATTATGGATTTGTGTTCAGATCAGGATGCTATGCTAGGTTTTGGGACAATGTTGATTCCTACATGACCCTTTCTTTCATGACCCGAGTTGCATCTTAAAGCTGATGGTGGTTTGGGCAACTGCAACTTGTCTGGACAGTTATCTGGACAGAAGGTTGGGGATGCTGTAGTCTAGGCCACAGATGGTGGGTTCATTGATTATTTAGGCCAGCCCTTTAATACATAGCCCATCATTGTTTGTTAAACAATGGACCAGTCTGTGTTGTGTCGGCTTCCAACCTGATCAGCTGCAGTTTTTCACTCAGTAAAGTTGAGTAATTGTTTCAGTTCAGACTTAAGTTCTTTCATGTTCTAGGCTTCAAACATGCATCACATTTTTCCACTCAGACTGCCTGACCAGAATCAACTGAACGATTTACCTAAACATACCAAAAGCTAAATCTTACAGGTGTTGATCTCTAAAACCTACAACGGACACCTACACTGCGTTTACATTATTGAAGTCAACAAATTGGATGTTCCACATTTTTCAATGGGGCAGTTCAAGAGTACAGTTTTCCAACTACCGCAAGAAGACTCAAGTGGTGGAATAAACCATATGGCAAATCTTTATTTATTTATTTATTTATTTACTGGTAAACAAGGACACTAAACATGCAATTACAGAAACTTAACACTGTGTAATACCTCCATGAGCACAAATAACAGCTGTGATTGGATTTGGCATGGACTGGACATTGTTTTGTTAAGACACTTCTTTCATCAAGGAATTGCACAAAGGTGTGTCAGATTTGGTGGATGACTGCCCTGGCACAGTTCCGAGGAGAATTTCCTGTAGACTGTGATTTAAGCCACTGCTGCTAGATCTGTATAACCGTACGCTTCCATACACCTGCAGATTCAGCTACTTCCTTCACACTATGGTCTTTGGCATGCCCAAATGCAGTCCCTCCTTTTAGCCAATCATTAACATCAGCTTTGGAGCCATTTTCCACACATGGAAAGAGACATTCACTGCACTGTACCACCTCTTCTCCATCTATGGATCCCATCACTCACACCCCACAATTATTTATAGCCCCATCATCCTCATGCAGTGCCATCTGCAGGAGCATGAAGTTACTATCACCTTAAACACACGGGGTGCCTTATTTTTTGTCTGGTCAGATTATATTATTTGGCCCCAACAGACCGAATATAGGCTGTTCATTAATCCGTGTGTGATTAGCATCGATTTATATTCTTGGTATAAACATCAGGAACATGCAAATTGCCGATTTACACAGCCTGCAATAGATTTGTGTTGTCTTCAAAGGGCGCCGTGGCTGATTGAGAGTGATTAGTATTCATTAGAACGCAGCCTTATCTGCATTAGCAGGTGTGTTGCCGCAGGATACAAATAGCCAGCAAACAGAGTTAAGCAGAACGTCTGCATCGCCAGTTCATGCTTCTCCCTTCATTATAATACAGTAATATAACAGCAGAGTTATTAACGCTTTTTCCTGAGACTTGTTAACAAAAGTGAGGGGACACCTGGATGTCCAGGAGCTCATTAAGCAGCCATAATTCATTTATAAAGAACCATTTTCTAACTAATCTGTACAGCAAGTACAGTGAAACAGGCTGTTTTTGTTACTGTGCCCTTATGACTGATTTATGTACATGAGCTCTATTCTGACTGGTTCGGTATTATGCCTCATGCAAAAGGCAGTCTGAACTGAAACACTGCATATTAACTTAGTATCTGGGTTAGACGAGTTGTCGGATGTGTCGGATGGATCCTGTGGCAGGCTAAGCGTTGTTTACTGTGAGTGAGGAGGGTGTAAAGTGTTCACTGAGAGAGTGAGTGGATCAGGAGTGAGAAGAATGTGCAGTGTTCACTGTGAGTGTGCAGAGGGTGCAGTGTCCACTGAGAGAGTGAGTGAGTGAGTGAATGGATCAGAAGTGAGAAGGGTGTGAGGTGTTCAATGTGAGTGAGGAGAATGTTCAGTGAGAGAGTGAGTGAGCAAATGAGTGAGTGAGTGGATCAGGAGTGAGGAGGGTGTGCAGTGTTACCTGTGAGTGAGGAGAGTGTACAGTGTTCACTGAGAGAAGGAGTGAGTGGATCAGGAATGAGGTTTGTGTGCAGTGTTCACTGTGAGTGAGGAGAGTGTACAGTGTACACTGAGAGAAGGAGTGAGTGGATCAGGAATGAGGAGAGTGTGCAGTGTTCACTGTGAGTGAGGAGAGTGTACAGTGTTCACTGAAAGAGTGAGTGGATCAGGAGTGAAGAGAGTGTGCAGTGTTTACTGTGAGTGAGGAGAGTGTACAGTGTTCACTGAAAGAGTGAGTGGATCAGGAGTGAAGAGAGTGTGCAGTGTTTACTGAAAGAGTGAGTGGATCAGGAGTGAGGAGGGTGTGCAGTGTTTACTGAAAGAGTGAGTGGATGAGGAGTGAAGAGAGTGAGTGGATTCTGAGTGAGTGAGTGGATCAGGAGTGAGGAGGGTGTGCAGTGTTCACTGTGAGTGAGGAGAGTGTAAAGTGTTCACTGAGAGAAGGAGTGAGTGGATCAGGAATGAGGAGAGTGTGCAGTGTTCACTGTGAGTGAGGAGAGTGTACAGTGTTCACTGAGTGAGTGGGTGGATGAGGAGTGAAGAGAGTGTGCAGTGTTCACTGAGTGAGTGAGTGGATGAGGAGTGAAGAGAGTGTGCAGTGTTCACTGAAAGAGTGAGTGGATGAGGAGTGAAGAGAGTGTGCAGTGTTCACTGAAAGAGTGAGTGGATGAGGAGTGAAGAGAGTGTGCAGTGTTCACTGAGTGACTGAGTGGATCAGAAGTGAGGAGAGTGTGCAGTGTTCACTGAGTAAGTAGGTGGATAAAGAATGAAGAGAGTGTGCAGTGTTCTCTGAGTATGTGAGTGGATTCTGAGTGAAGAGAGTGTGCAGTGTTCACTGAGTGAGTGGGTGGATGAGGAATAAAGAGAGTGTGCAGTGTTCACTGAGTGAGTGAGTGAGTGAGTGAGTGGGTGGATGAGGAGTGAAGAAAGTGTGCAGTGTTCACTGAGTGACTGAGTGGATCAGAAGTGAGGAGAGTGTGCAGTGTTCACTGAGTGAGTGAGTGGATGAGGAGTGAAGAGAGTGTGCAGTGTTCACTGAGTGACTGAGTGGATCAGAAGTGAGGAGAGTGTGCAGTGTTCACTGTGAGTGAGGAGGGTGTGCAGTGTTCACTGAGTGAGTGAGTGGATGAGGAGTGAAGAGAGTGTGCAGTGTTCACTGAGTGACTGAGTGGATCAGAAGTGAGGAGAGTGTGCAGTGTTCACTGTGAGTGAGGAGAGTGTGCAGTGTTCACTGAGTGACTGAGTGGATCAGAAGTGAGGAGAGTGTGCAGTGTTCACTGAGTGAGTGAGGAGGGTGTGCAGTGTTCACTGAAAGAGTGAGTGGATCAGGAGTGAGGAGAGTATGCAGTGTTCACTGTGAGTGAGGAGAGTGTGCAGTGTTCACCCAGTGAGTGAGTGAGTGAGTGGATCAGGCGTGTGTTGACTGTTAAAGGGAATCACAGACAGTTTCCCGCTGTGCTGTGACTCAGTGCTGAATGCATGCTGGTGTACAGTCAGGGTTTTCCGGGAGCTGTGCTGTATGTGTTCAGGAGCGCTATGGGCCTCACTGGACATCCCTCCTGCTTAATGCAGCCAACCCCCCCCCCCCCCCCCCCTCTCTCTCTCTCTTTTTTCATTCCTGTTAATTCACAGAATGTTTTATTCTAATTTGGAGTATTGGGTGTTTAAAGTGGAATTCCCCCGATTTTCCCACCAAAAATGTCTGTGTGATTAAATGTTTAAGATGTAATCAGAGTCATTCAGAGTGGGTTTGGTGCGAAATGCTTCATTCTAGAGACTTACAGAGTCAGAATTTTTCACAGTGGTGGTCATAGGAACTATTCATGCAGGGCACTACGAGATAAAATAGTCCCACAAAGAAAGCATATTATTTCCAGGTTTTCCAAATTTTCCAATCTTCAATATTCCATATAACACACAGAAGACACGTGTAGGTTCACTGGTGGTTTTAATAATAATTAAAATTTCATCTTCATATCTGAAGTCCTGGCACAGAACAAGATGTGACTGGTGTTATACCCACTGCTGGTAGTACACTTCCACTGACCTGCTGATTCAGCTACTTCCTTCACACTATGGTCTTTGGCACGCCCAAATGAAGTCACTCCTTTTAGCCAATCTTTAACATCTGCACCAATCATTAACATCTGCTTTCGAGCCATTTTCCACACATGGAACGAGCCATTCACTGCACTTTACCACCTCTTCTCGATCTATGGATTCCGTCACTCACACCCCACAATTATTTATAGCTCCATTATCCTCATGCAGCGCCATCTGCAGGAGCTTGAAGTTACTACCACCTTAAACACACAGGGGGGCTCATTTTATGTCAGGGGAACTTACCTATGAGGAAAGCCTTATTTACTGCATGTTGCTGCAGCCATTTTTGTTGCTTGTTCTTCCACAATCAATGTCAGGGGTCATTCCTGTCCGCTGCAAGTCGGAGGTTATGGTAACCTCGTTCTCCACCAGACTGCTAGGTGTCACAACAAACGTGCCATCTTGGGAAACAAAGAAGCACGAGACACATAGCGTTTTAGGCAAATGCTCTTTACTGAACACAGCCCAGATGTCAACATTGGCCAACATGGCTGGGAAATGGATAAGTCACCTCCAACTACAACCAACTCTCCCTACAGCTAACTAACCCCCACTAATCCTAGCCACAGCCACACCCAATCTCAGACAAATAGCTTGTGCTTGCCTTAATAATGGCCGTACAGCAACTCACAGTATTTACAAATTAAAGTCTCTCCTATCATGAATCCTGCACCTCAATCAGCCTCCGCAACTTCCTAACCCCCTCAAAAAAAAGACATCATAAAGGGGGGTCACCCAAAGATAGGACTGGTAGGCATCTGTCCAGGTATGGAGAGTGACAGAGTACCGGGGTAGACAAACTGGACTGTCCAGCCTAAAACTGGTCACGTGACCCTTGGGAGGATGCTACAGTATGCACAAAGCTCAGGCCTCAGGAATGCTGTAGTTAGAAGCGAGTGTGATGTTGGGTAATGCAGTTTGCATGATGCTAATTGTGCTAAAAATGTCTGCTTGATTCGAATGTGTTGGTTGCACGTCAACACACTGGCAACACACTTCAACTGGCAACAACCGTGTTGATGTAACATATTTTATTCATGTGCGACTGGTTTTCCACCGGCATTCTGACTGTGCAGGCTGATCTGCATGTAGACGGGTTTGGAGTGCGTATCGCTTTCTGAATGTTTTATTTATTCGTTTGTTTAGTTTCATATAATTGAAGTCTTCCTGTGTTTTCTGCTTTGATTAATTTCCATTGATTCAGTGCAGCGCCCCATTAGCCTACTTACTCCCCACTGTTCCTCTGTAATGCCGATCACAGTCTGAAATGTCATCATCGCCTGAAAACGACGCCTTTTTCCTTCACAAGTGCCAGACATAATACCATTTCTAAAGCTGGAATCCACAGAGGGAAACATGACTTAAGCGCACGGGGAGACGTGCACCGAGTACATTTAAATGAGACAAGGCCATCAGTTTTATGGACCACCACATTGTGCCTGTTGGACTCAATAAAAAGGACAAAGCTGCTCAGTTTCTGAATGAAATCTTAGAGCTTTCCGAGAGGACTGTGAATATTAATAAATGGACCAAATGTTCCTTTTTACGTCATAGAAATCTAAAAGAGGTTATTGCTAGATATACCACAATCAAAAATAATGCACTATAAATGCATTAAAGAGGCATTCTGTAACATAACCCTTTATAATACTTGCTAAAAGCTTGTTTAATAATAGTAGTAGTTATAATAACATGCACAATACTTAATAATCCAAGAATATGCAATTTTATTATGTCAGGTTTCATAATGCCTTATAATACCTGCCCATTAGAATACTGTAGACACCAATGCTATAATTCACCATGTAATGCAACATGTTATAGAGCTTTATGTCAGGCTTATGCCATTTATCTTACATTAATTATGTAGTTTAAATTACTTTATGCATTATAAAGCATTATAAGTGGTCTTTACAGGCTCCTGAAAAGCATGGAGATAAACCACTGAGAGATACCAAGACTCAAAAGGAGAAACTCCCTAAAAGCATGGAGATGAACTGCTCAGAGGAACCAAGACTCAAAAGGAAAAGTCTCTCTGTGCATTAGGAAGAACCACTGAGAGGAAATCTGAGGAGAAACCCGCAATAACCGTGGAGAAGAACCAAAGAGAAGAACCAAGACTAAAAAGGAGGGGTTCCCTTAGAGCATGAAGAAGGTCCATTGGGCAGAGCCAAGACTCAAAAGGGCAGCTCCCAAAGAGCATGGAGAAGAACCACTGAGAGGAGCTATAACTCAAAAGGAGAAACTTTCTAACAGCAAGGAGAAGAATCATTGAGAGGAACCAGGTTAATTAAATGTCTTTTCAGTACATTATAGATCATAGAGCATTGTAAGTGGTCTTTACAGGCTCTAAGTGAAATGAGACTGTCTAACTGTTAATACAGGACATACAGTGTGAATATGTTGCTCTGCTTTATTAAGCCCTGAATGTGCAGAGCTTGTTTAAAGCCATAGGTGACCTAGTACAACATTAATGCTCATAATGTCCTTATTTTACGTATTCCTCATAACACATTACAAATGCATGTAGATAGCTTTATGAATACAGGATTTATATAAAGTACTACCAAAATTTTTCAGTCCTTGCCGTTCTTTTTGATGTTGAGGTGAGGCCAGAATTTGAATTCAAAGTGGATATAATTCATTATGTAACTATTTATGATAATATATCTAGTATGATACAAGGAGACGCTACTTCCAGTTTGGCTCCCCTACCTGCCATACATTTCTGTATGTGTGGCTGCAGAGCCTTCACTCGAGGGTCCTTTGCTCATTGGGGTTTTGCTCTTCTCCGTTACCCTGGTACAGCTCCTGATGACTCCCTGGAGCTGCACGTCAGCTGGGTCCTCAACTGCTGTCAGTTCTTGTTAGCCCTAGACAGAAGCTGCCCTTCTTCTCCTCTTCTGCCATGTTCCAGAGCTTTGCACCTTCTACCCCTGTATCTTTGAGTACCCATGTTGCTGCTAGCTGGACTCTGGGTCCCCACCTCAGGTGAAATGGTGCAGATATACTGAGAGAATGAGCAGGGCTCACTGAGAGGAACCCCTCTGCCCCTTGTTGACACTGGTTGAGTTCTCTAGGCCCTTTATGTATGGCTGTTTATGTTCCATGTTGTTGTGAGGAGAACGTTTCACTCATATTCCTGGACAGTTCCTTCCGTGTCTGTTCCCAGAGCGCCGGAAAGTGTCCTACTGCAGAACGCTGACAGCTGTTTGAGTCCTGTTTCCAGAGTCTGTGGCAATTTCCGCAGAACGTGTCTTTGTCTTGGACCGAAGTGGTCTTGACACAGTACGCTCTTACATCCTGACAGGATGTGCCGAAGCCTTGCGTAAGCGGTCTGACAGTGCACAGCTCACCTCCTCACCAGATTAGGAATTGTGGGCCAGTATCCCATAATTTTCATGTGTGTAGCAGCAGATGGAAATACATAGACATTTATAAAGCGTATTATAGAGTGGATTAGAACTGCAGAGACATGGACAGCGTAGGTTCTGCATGTCCAGTTTTATTCTTGGCAGCAACATCATGAAGGTCTTTCGGAAACGAACAAGGAAAAATCTGAGGTGTAAATTGGAATTGACTGTAAATGTAAGCATGAAGGTCAAAGGGTAAAGTTCACCCACATGCAGCAAGCACAAATCAGTAACTACGATCCCAGGAAAGCTGACCTGAATGAAGCATTCCTCCTGTGTTGTTCACAGCTTTCCGTGGGCAGCGGTGTTTTGGCTGCTGTTGAGATCAGAGTGGATTTGGAGAGAAGAACTAACGAGTGTGTTAAAGCGATGATCTAACAGCCGCTCTGGGTCCCCTGGTGCTTGTTCTCCTTTTCATTTCTCTCCCTCTCTGTTTAACGGCCCTGTCGCCAATCAACCCCTCCACATCCAACTGCTCCGGGTTTCTATGCCGCTCACTGTGACAGATGTCTAGATAGTTTGGCTTGTGTTGCTTCGTCTAAGCCTGACTGTGTTGCTGTGTAATGGAGTAGAAGCTCAGCCATGTCATGAGCGCGCTGTCGTCGTCCTGCTCAGGCCTCAGAGGGGAAACAGCCAAGGATGAAGTGAAAATCCATGCAGTGGCTAATCAGATGTTTCCGCTGTGAATTACAGCCAGTGTTACGAATGTTAAGTAATACTGCTGCATCGCAGGAAGATTGAATTTCAATCCGAATGGTGCAGATTGTGTGGATGTTTTTCCAAGTCTTCCCATAAGTTCTTGGTGCCAGCTGACTCTGATATTGATTACACTGCATAACCAGATTCTGGTTCCCGGCTTCAATGTGTTATATTCCAATTGCTTATGGAGTAATCATGAACCAAAACAGCTACATTCATCACAGACTTTGTTTCTGTGAGCAGGATAATGATTATTATGGTTATGTATTTTATGTACTTAGCAGTGTGTGAGATATTAACACAGGGGCACTAAATATATACTGTTCTGTAGTATAGAATTTATTGAAACCTTGAAAACTGATTTGACAGATTTCTTAGTAACAGTTTTGAAGCAATTGGAATGTGACACATGGAATCTAAAACCAAAAATCTTACTATGTAGTGTTATTTGCCAAAGCAGTGAGATCATTTGACTTACTAAAATCACTTTAATAATTAAACCATGTAGAAATTCAGTAGAAAGTTCTGTAATCTTATAATAATCTTACAACAGTTTGCAGCTGTAATCTAACTGCTGCATACTATCTTTATCTTGGCAAAAAAACAGGACATTCCTGAACCAGATATTTCAGCCATAACCTCAAAACACAGTGGTTATGTGGAAAATAAGGCGTACGAAAGTATGCATCCATGAGCACAAAGTGGAAGATAAATTGACAGAGAGGAAATATTAACCACATATAAATAAACTAGGTTAAAATAGTAATAAGCTGTTGCAACATTTTTATTCCCAACTCCCGCTTCAGGATGCCTAACGAAACATGGAATTAGCTTCTTTCAGCATTGTGGTTCAGTTTTGGGCCATTCCTCCCACAAGAACGTCTTCAGTTCCCCCTACGAGCATTCCTTTGATGGACTACTATGAATTAAAATTCCATAAATTATTGATAGGATTCAAGTCAGGAGATTAGCCGTGGCATACAGACGCCTCCTGTTTCTTTAGCATCCCATTATTCCTTGATTTAAATGTATATCTGCTTTTCACTGTCATACCTAAATGGCCGCAGATTAAGTTTCCTGGCTGATGGGAGTAAACCCTCCTCTAGTATCTCCTGCTACAGCACTGTTCATGTTTCCATTGATGCTATATGACGCTCCAGCACTGTTTACAGAGAAACAGCTCCACATCATTATGCTCCCACCTTCGTGCATCACTGTGGGGGTCATCTTGGGATTGTATGCGTTGTTATTATGACCGATGTGTTTATAAAGAACCAAAATATGTTCTCCTACTGTTAGTATGTCAAGCTTGTAACAATGGAACCAATTTCAGAAAGGTTCTATATAGAACATTATAATCTGAAGAACTGGTTCCCCATGCAATGAGCCATTCAACCATGAAAAGGTTCCATATAGGTGTGTAACAGCTTTCCCTGCTGGCATTATGCACTGCTCTGCTACCTAATGGTACATGAGGCTGCATGGCAAAATTGTACCCTAAATCTACAGCCTTACACTGTGCATCACTGTCATGGTGGCGTTTAGGAGTTGGAGAATGTTCACAAGTTTAGAGCTCACTGGAGAATATCTCATGTCTAATTCACTAACAGTCCTACAGCTCCTGTCTGTGCGTGCGAACCAGATGTGGACTGCATTCGAATCAACTTTTATGGATTTATGGGTTTGTGGTTAAAAGTGACAGCTTTAATAATTCACATCTGCTCATCGTGAAACCGGACATATAGAGGATCAATACTTCCCAGGAAAGAAAACTTGCACTCATGATTACTGTACTGAAAGTGTCCCGATTTCAATATACCGTACTATGTACTTAGTATACTAAATATAATCATCAGTGTTACTGCACATATAGTTACGTACAAGTAATTTCCTATACTTGTAGTATTTTGAGACACTTAGGTATACTTAAGTCCATATTACATATAATATATATAATATAAATACAATGAATATAGATTCGTTGGTCGTCTCCACCAAGACAATAGCAGGACTTGTCACTAAAGACGACCCGCTGCCAGTCTGAGTCACTCCATGACAGTCTGGCACGACACCACTGCAGTCTTTGGTGACATTAAGGGCAGTCGTTGTAACGGTCTGTGTGCATGTAGTCCTGCGTAGTGCAGCCGTCTGCCAATGGTGCTGTTGGGTCAATCTGGTGCAGCGAAAAGGAGACCTGGAGGAGGGAACCCACATAGACACAGGAAGATCATGCTTTGGACACCGGAGCCGGAATTCGAACCCAGACCTGCTATGAGCTGTGCTACTTGTGATGGGAATGAGCAGCTTTGGAGTGTGCAGAGTGCTGAGAATGTGTGTGACAGTGCCCCGTAGTGGTGTGGCGTATGTGTCAGCCCAGATTGTGACAGTGTTTTCCATTATAACAAAACACACAATAACCTCAGAACCTGGAGATGCAGCTGTGATGACAGCGTTTAATCCCCTCTCTGGGCCTCTGCGGGGCTTTATAGCCATAATCGGTGTTATTCCCCGTGGCAGGATGCACCGGGAGCGGGAACCGACTCCGCTCAATCTGATCTTTTTATTTTTCTCTGCAGTTTTTTTCTGTCTATATATTTTATAATTCTATTCCTGGCGTAGTCCGCAGTGTTGCCTAGCAACAGCTTTTCCAGAGTTCAGTGCGTGTCATGATGCTGCGGAGTGGGAGACGAGGACGATAACAGATTACACACAGCAGTTCAATAGAGGAGAGAAAAGAGTCCACATAACCATCAACCATCTCACTAATCACACACTAACTTACTCTCCATCTCTCTGACTCTCTCTTTCTCTCTCTCTGTCTTTCTCTCTGTCTCTTTCTCCTTTCCTTCTTTCTGTCTATCTGTCTCTTTCCTTTTCTCTTTCTGTTCTCATTCTCTGTCTCTCTTTGTCTCTCCATCTCTATATCTGTCTCTCTCTCTCTCTCCTTCAGACTCTCTTTCGCTCCTCTTTTTTTGCGCTTCTCTTTTGCTCACTCTGTTGCTCTTTTTACCTCTTTCCTTCTGTATCTCTCTTTTTCTGTTTATTCTCTCTCTCTCTTGGCCTGTTTATCTTTCTCTCCTTTTTTTGTTCTCTCCTTTCTCTTTTGCTCTTCTTTTTTTATTGCCCTCAATTTTTTATTTACTGTGCTACTCTTTTTTGTGTCTATTTCTAACACACTTCACTCTCTCATATTTTTTTCTCTGGCTCTTTGATTCTTTCTTTTTTACCAACACTCTGTTGCTCTCTTTCTCTCCATCTGTATTGCTTTGTAATCTGTATTTTGCTGTATTTCTTTCTCTCTCTCTTTCTCTAACTCTTTCTCTCTTTAACTCTCTTTCACTCTCTGTCTTTTGTTCTCTTTTATTCTCTCTCTCCTGGTTTTCATTATCTCTTTATTGCACTATTGTTCTCTCTCTCTCTCTCTCTCTCTCTCTCTCTCTCTCTCTCTCTCTCTCTCTCTCTCTCTCTCTCTCTCTTTCTCTCTCTCTCTCTCAGTACTGAATGATAAATCACACGCAGAACTGGCCAGAAATTAAAAACATTTATTTATTTATTTGTTTGTAGGCATTTTGTTGTGCGCAGTACTTTTCCTCTTTAAATTCAGTCCATAATGCTTACATAAAAACCATGTAATATATATATATATATATATAACAACGTTTTTTTCTGTATTTTGATTTTAAAAAATGACGAACATGAAAACAGAGCTGTACAGGATGTTTTGTTCTTATTTATGTTTCCTGCATACACAACAACATTAACTTTTCATCAGATGAATAACATAATAAGTTTCCTCTTCTGTCTCCAAACACTGCTCATATCCATGTTCACAGTGGGTGGGTTATGTCTGGTGGCCTAACCATCTACAGGTGGGTAATTCTCAGTGTTCAGTTTGCTTAAATATTCAAACTTAAGACCTATTTGATAATGTAGGCAGTTATAAATCCTGCAGCGTTCATGATATGGAAACTGCCCCCCAGAGAGAACTGTGATATATAGGGGTCAGTGCTGTAGTAGTGACTTTGGTGAACACCACTCTCGTTAGTGAACAGCATGCTGGTCTGAGGGGTCACTGCAAGTCATCTGTGATGTTTTACTGTTGCTCTGTGTGTGAGGGATTGTGGTGAGGTCATTAGCTCCTGCTAAACGGCAGTACTACTACTACAGAGTCCGCCCTGACCACAGGATCAGTTCATTACCGCCGCATCCTGTTTATGCAGGTGAACACTAGACCCAGTTTAGCACCCTGTTAATCATATACCACAGTCATTAAGTAGAACGCTGCTGTCCTGCATTTGATATTACATCAAAAGAGACTTTTATCAGTGGGCTGTTGTGGAACCACTGCTTCACACGCTGTTAAGCCCTCTGTGCACTGTGATAACAGTGATCATATATATATCATACATGCTGACTGAGATCTTAGCCAAACTCTTTGGCAGACTGCACAACATTGGTTATACTCATGAGCCAAAAGTGGAGAATTGTATGTGGCTCTATATGTCACCAAAAAGGCTCATTTGTAAACATATGTGATACCAGTGAACTTATGGTGGAGGTGCATTTAAAGTGGCAGTGAATTCACCAGTTTATTTAATGTAGCAAAAGGTTTAAGGTAGCAATGGATTAAAAGCAGCTTTATATTTAAGGTGGCAGTGAATATAAGGTGCATTTGATTTAAAGTAACAATGAAGTCAGCACTGTATTTAAAGTAACAAAAAAATGTAGGTAGCTGTGGATTTAATTGAAGCTGTGGGCATTGAATTCAAGCTATCAGTGTAGTTAAGGGTGTGGAGGATTTAAGGCAGCAGTGGATTTACTTAAGATGGCCGACAGGGGATTTAGATAGCACTAAATTTAGAGTGACAGTTGATTTAATGCAGCAGTGAATTTAAGTTAACATTGGATTTGAGGTACCAGAGCTTTACCACTACAGGCACCAAGCAGCTTACAAACATCAACTTTTTAACATTTCTAGTGAGCTTTTTCAAGCCAGCTTAAAGTTTGCTCTCAAACTTTCCTTCTGTAGCACAGTTGTGTAAATCAACCACATAGGCTCCTCCCCTTCATTACTCTGATACGCTGCAAAAGGTCATTGTGGTTATGGCGAGACTTAAGCAGACAGGAGCTGAACCTCTGTTCACCCCAATCACTTGAACTGGCATTGCGCCATCTTGGTCTACCTTATGTATGGTCTTTGAACATTGCTGTAAAGTAGATCTCCAGGAAGAAGGTTGGTGAACACTGATGCACAGAAGCAGCAGCATAAATAAAGGCTTTTCTACATATGTTAGTGCACAATTACTGTTTTTTGTATTACATATGGGAAAAACATAAAATCAGAAAAAAATGTTTTATTTTTGCACCGGCCACAATTTTTATTTTTGCTTAGTATGATGAAATCACCAATTATGTTTTCTCAAGAGGATGTGTTCACAACAACAAGAAAATGAAATTTGACCAAACATTTGCATATGATGTTCATACACAGTCATTTTTACTGTACATTACCAGTGTTAATACTGAATCAATGAAGGACTTCAGGACTCAGGACTGAGCTCAACTGGGCTGTAGTGGATCCTCTGTGTGGTAACTGAATGGTGTTTGTGTTTCAGATCATCAGAAGCTGGACAGAGAGGCTCGGATCTGTCGACTGCTCAAACACCCCAACATAGGCAAGTACAATTCCCTTTATACCACATTCCAATCAGAATCCTTATCTCCTGAGGAATGTTACACATACAGGGAATCTTGGTGGGAGTACACAGGTATGACATGTAACAACAGCGCAGACTGTTAACAAGTATTACGCTACGGTAAAGGAGCAATAAGGTACAATACATAGAATAAATGAATGAATGAATGAATGAATGAATGAATGAATAATAATAATAATAATAATAATAATAATAATAATAATAATAATAATAATAATGTCAATGAAAGGAGCTAAGCAGATATGACTTACTGGTAATATGAACATTCCATACGTAAGTGAGTCCAAGTAGACATATAAACTATAATTTAATATTGTATATTTTTATATTTCAGAATGATATTAACATATGCATTACACATATATTAAGATACAATAAATAAAATAAAGATGATAAATACTAATAAGAGTGTAGACCCAGGAAAGAATCTAGAGATGAATATCTATACTAATATGTATATGAATGTTTAATACTAAGGTAAGTTTGAGTAGACATATATAATAAAATCTGTCATTTGCACAATATCACAGAGTCATATTAACAAGCATTATGCTAAATCTACATTCTAATTTTATTCTATTCTAAGTATGATAAGGTACAGTATATAGAATAAATAATAATAAAAGATAAATACATGTACTTATGTGTATGTGGATATTCAATACATAAGTGAGTTCACCACCAAAATACAATAATTACAACAACAATAATAATCATCAAAATCATCATCATCATCATCATCATCATCATCATCATCATCATCATCATCATCATCATCAATCATAATCATAAAGATCACAAAAAAGCTATTGTTTATAAAATTTTCTCTGAGTAGAAGTATATGAGTATTGTTTACAGAATATCACAGAATGATATTAACAGCTGTGAACTGAACATCTGTCCAGCTTTTATTTAAGGTAAAAAGGGTTAAATCCAGTTCCAGTTTGAGTTTAAGTTTAGGGTGCTCAGTGTGGTTAATGAGCTATATATGAGCTATATTTAATTCCGTGAGTGCTATTTTATAGTTTGATGTCTTCACTTTTATGTCACTGCAGTAAAGCTTTAAGATGAACAGAAGAAGAACCTGCTATGAGGAGGCATGTCTACATTTTTGACTGGTGGTGTACTATTGTATTTACTGCCAGCTGAGCTCCAGTTCATGAAGCTTCTCTAAAGTCTCCTGAAAGAACGATTGATCTATTCCTGATCTAGTCCTGATTGGTTATTGAATGTTAAGTGGTGGAACACCAGACAGCATATCTGAGTGAACAGTGAAGACTAAGTGATCAGTAACCCCAGTGCTTTGAAGGGGATACTTTGTATTTAACACTGTAGGGGCTGTAAGGTGATTCCAGTAACTGCTACAGTTTTCTTGGGGCTGTCGGACATACCGCCCGGAGCTCGGGGACAAGGCACTGTATGCACCGTCTTGAGTCTGCTAAGGTAGAGTCAGAATGGAGTCTTAAGTCAGCTGAGGAGGAGTCAGAGTGGAGTTTGTAGGTCAGTGAACAGTCAGTTCAAGTAAAGTGGTGAACCTGTTGACAAGTCAGCTGAAGGAGAGTCAGAGCCCGTTTGATGAGCTGAGTCAGTTTGGTGCCAGCCCAAGTCAAGTAGTACATCAGTTGGGTTCAAATCCAAGTCAAGTTGCAGGTCAATTGAGGTTGAGTCAGAGCTGTGATCCAGATGAGGCTGAGTCTGAATCATGAGTCAATCAAGGCTGAGTTTGATTCGTTAATCAGTTGAGGGAGAGTCTGAATCGAGTAATGGGTCAGTTGAAGGATACTCAGATCTGAGTTTGTAAATAGAGAGTCATTTGAGGTCCAATGGAGCAGTCAGCTCCAGAGTGGCAGTCAGATTTGCTGGCTCTGGCTAAACTGGTGCCTTGCTATTTTGGTCATCCTTTAATGTTAAGTTGAATCATACTGTGCAGTGTCCGTGTTGGTATGATCTGGCTATAATCTACAGTGTTCAGCATGGTGAGAGACTCAGGCTGTGTGCAAGCAGCAGGGAGAGCTGTGTGTTTAATTTGGCGATGAAGAGGAGGTTCTTAGACTCCGGCGTCTTCAATAATGCATCTCCCTCACCAGCAATGACAAGACTGCCTGCATTATTAATCCCAGACATTTTCACTCATCTGCGTTTGGCCCAGAGCAGCTCCATCTTTATCACGCTGAAAAACGAGAGCAGGAAGTTTTCCGCACACACCGTTACTGAGCTGCCTTTGCTGCTTTTATTCCTGCAACAATCGAATTCTGTATATCTATATCTATCTATCTGTATATCTATATCTCTCCTTCGTCCATCTCTTTTGAGCTAACAACAGTAGCCCTCCCTGCGCCTCTGCACAGTACATGCACATGCCAATTTCAGTGCCCTTGACAAATACATTTATTGAATGTCTTGGTTATGTTTCATTAATGTACATTTTTATGAAACTAGCAGATATTCCCCATAATCTCACTCCATGACTACAGTGCGTCACACAAGTGGCTGGCCTTGAAGGCCAGGAAAGTCCTTAGACTTGTTGCATGCAGCTGAACACTGACTCAAAAGGCCTCATAGCTGCTGCTTAGGCATCGAGCTGAACAACACCAATCCTGACAGCCCCACAGTGCAGTGCACCGTCATCCAAGAAGCTCACCCAGGCAGTCATGAAGCTGCAATGTAGCATTGCTTAGGCAGCCAGGACAAAAGGTTTCCTAGCTCCTGCATAACACTGCTCAGGCATGCAGCCAGTTGCCACCAGTGCAGTGTACCATTATCCAAGCAGCCAACCCAGGCAGCCTCACAGCTGAACTGTAGAGGACCTCAACTGACTCATGTCTTGACTCAGACTGGCACTCCTCTGATTTACAAACTCAGATCTGCATCTTCTTCAACTGACATATGACTCGATTTAGACTCTCCCACACTCCTCAAAAAAACTACCCCACACCATTATCCCCCCTCCACCATACTTTACACTCAGCACAACGCTCCACCCAGGACCACGTCTCCACTGCTCTAGAATCCAGCGGGGGCATGCTTTACACCACTGCATTCAACGCTTTTGCATTGCTCAGGCATGCAGCTGAATGCTACCGGCCCAGGCAGCTCCACAGTACAGTGCACTGTCATTCAAGAAGTTGACAGGCAGCCACATAGCTGCAATGTAACACTGCTGAGGCATGCAGCTGACCACTACCAGTGCAGTATACCATCATCCAAGCCCGAGATACACTCTTACCAAGAATATCAGCTGCTAAACATAAGAGATTGATAAAGCCCAGGGGAGGCTAATGCTGAGGTTGGCTCCTGCTGTAGGGTGATGCACACTAACAATGCTGAGAATGCTGTTCCATAGTGTCCTTTAGTTCCAGTCCAGCTCCAGACCGTGTGTATTACCTGAGCTTCACTAAGCTGCTGAGGTGTAATTAGAGCCCTACAGAGCAGCACTTCTGTCCTGAATCAGCAGCAGGGCTCTAACAGGTTTTCCGTCTCCCTCTGTATGAACACTCATCTCACTCTCGTCTCAGACTGACAGTTTCAGTCTTCAGTTTAGCGAGTGAGCCAGCACTGAATACATTTTTCTCTGGCACAGCGGGTTAAAGTCAGCTTTCCCTCGCTATAGAACTTGGAGGGGGAGCTGAGAGTGAGTTTTGTTAAGCAGCCAGAAACCTCCCACATGCTTCTCTGAGGAACCTGTGGGCACTATATCTCTGTTCCTTGACAGGACACACTGGAGGTCAGAAAGGCCTGATGCAATTCATGCAGTTCACTTACACAGAAAACCATCACACACATGGAAAACAACTAATCTGATCTGTTCTGATCTGATTTGATTAATCAGACCTATATAATTCACTATATATATATATATATATATATATGTATATATATATATATATATATATATATATATATATATATATATATATATATATATATATATATATATATAATATATATATATATATATACTGATATAATAATTTATAGTGGATATTGAATAATTCATAGTAGATGCTGAAAAATTCACAGCAGTATCATTAAGCCTACAGTTAATCTTTATTTTTACCCCATTTTGACCCCAAGACAACAACAGAAATGCAGATTTGAACCTGCCAGACAGTATGTAAATTATATGTAAATATAGTTCATTATGTAAATGTTATTTATGTAATTATGTTGATGTAGTGATGTAAACAGGATGAACCATGTAGAGTAGACAGTAATAAGGGTAGAGTTCTAAGAGTTAGGAGAGTATAAAGCCACAGTAACCTTGAGACAACTCTGTATTGGCTCCTCAGAGCAGACGGAAACGCGGGCGGACGTGGGCACTACTGTGTGCAGGATAATAGGAGTTCTCTGATTGTGGGTGTGCTGCTGTGGGGTTAGCTTACCGGATATAGAACTGTTCTGTATTTTAGCCAGTTATTTTGTTTTTTTAGATAAAAAAATAAACAGCTTCAGAAAAAGGAGCTACAGGTGAGACAGGTATAAATAGCCTGGTTGAGTGGAAACAGTGCAGTAACTTACAGTATTCGGGCTACTATAATGACTGTACTGCTTTTTCAGTGGAAGTCCTGTTTAAATTAGAACATGTAGATCATCATAATCTGATCATAATGGGAATTCTCCCATGTTCTTCTTTAAGTTCCTTCATAATTGAGTGAACACAGAGTGATTGAGTGTGGGTTTGGTGTGAGGTGTATACAGAGTGAGTGAGAGTGGGTTTGGTGTGAGGTATAAACAGAGTGAGTGAGAGTGGGTTTGGTGTGATGTGTAAACAGTGATTGAGAGTGGGTTTGGTGTGAGGTGTATACAGAGTGAGTGAGAGTGGGTTTGGTGTGAGGTGTATACAGAGTGAGTGAGAGTGGTTTTGGTGTAAGGTATAAACAGAGTGAGTGAGAGTGGGGTTGGTGTGAGGTGTAAACATAGTGAGTGAGAGTGGGTTTGGTGTGACGTGTGAACAGTGTGATTGAGAGCGGGTTTGGTGTGAGGTGTAAATAGAGTGAGTGAGAGTGGGGTTGGTGTGAGGTGTAAACATAGTGAGTGAGAGTGGGTTTGGTGTGAGATGGTTCAGATGTTCTTTACAGTGGTGATGACAGGTAGCAGGGGTCTCCATGTCTACAACACACATATAGACCACCAGTGAATGTACACTCAGCATGTATCCCTCCACCATGAATGTAGTTTAAGGCTGAAATCTTCTCCAACTATCATAAACAGCGTCTCAGACATCAGGCAGCAGATTCATAACCATCTCATGTAAAAAGCTTACCTAGAGGAACTTTTAGAGGGGGACGTCTGGTTTCATTGATGTGGTAAGTTGCTGTACAATGGAGTGTTTCACACCAGAACCACTCTGAATGGCTCTGTTTACATTTCAACCCTTTTTATGCAGGGATTTTTGAACAATTGGTGGAGTTCCCTTTTACCTTATTACAACTCCAGTTAGCTGGGGATGTACAGTATACGATCCACATGAGGATCATCTGCAGAGCTCGTGTTTATAGGTCAGACTGCCTCTGGAAAAGAGACCCGGAGCCGCAGGATTCAGAACGATAGCGGTGCCAAGTCTTTTTCACGGCTTATGTAATTGTTGCTATGCATCGGTGTTGTCAGGTGAAGTTATCCAACACCAGCTTCTCCCTCTCTCTTCTCTTTCCTCTCTCTTCTGTTCTTGTGTTCAGTTCCAGCTCCCACACACTACCGCATCCACACACACACACACACACACACACACACACACACACACACACACACACACACACACACACAGGGGACGGGGGAGTGTGTGTTGTTGAGCTGCATTGTCCTCAAGCACACAGTAACAGAACAGTTCTCCTGCAGGAACACACATGAGCACATGGCAGGCAATCACTCAGTTCCTGCACAGTAAAGAATCACTATTATCTTTTTAATATTTATCTCTTAATAAGACCTTAAAATCTCATAAAGATCTCTATTATTATTGAATAAGTCAAACTGATAACTGGATAATTTATACTACATACGGGTTAAGTTATACTAGATATATGAACATATAATAGCAAATGCTAATAATTCATGCTAGATACTAAGCATTAAAAGTTGGTATATTCATAGTAGATACTGAATAATTCATAGTAGAGTTGAATAATTTATACTAGATACTGAAAATTCACAATAGATGCTGAATAATTCATAGTAGAAACTGAAAAATTCATAGTGGATATTAATAATTCAAACTAGATACTGAATAATTTGTAATGTGCACTAAATCATTCATACTGCATAATGCATATTGTATACTGAATAATGTATAGTAGATGCTAAATAATTCATATCGGATGCTGAATAATGTATAGCGGTGGATTTTGCTGTTTGATCGTTTGCGTATGTGATGTATATGGTCATGGTGATTGTTTTCAGAACGGGTGATCCGAGTGATGCTGAGTGCTCTTTGGGTCTGGATCTCGATGATACAGTTTATATTTTACTGTAGTGTGACTGGATTAAGGTTAGTGAGCCGGAGTGGTGTTTATTCTGTGTCTGGAATGTTTTCAGGATCTTGTTGCATGGGCTGGGTGTATCCGCTAATGTGGCTGCAGACGTCTCAGCAAGCCATCCGTCAGCTTCTGCGTGGACGTTAAGCCGAGCTGTGGGATTTACTGTTATTGTTCTCCAGCAGTGAAAGTGAAATCCTGCTGGCAGTGAGGGAGGAGCGCTGGAGCGGCCCGTTGTGCTGATGACTGGAGATAATTGAGATAATTATGAGTTGTGAATATGAACCGCTGTTTCACGGACACTCATTACCTCTAATATCTCTGTTCCAGTGCGCCTGCATGACAGCATCTCAGAGGAGGGGCATCATTACCTGATCTTTGACCTGTAAGTCAGTGTGCTTCAGATAATTTCAACACTGCTTCTTTCTCCCTCTCTCTCTCTCTCGCTCTCTTTCTCTTTCTCTCTCTCTCTCTCTCTCTCTCTCTATCTCTGTCCCTAATGTACAGGGTAAATGAAGCGAGTGTAGTGTGTCTTGTATGTACTGTGAGAGCACATATGTGAAAAATGTAAAAGATACATGATGCAGAGAACTAACATCTATTATAATCTAAGCAATATATATATAAATAACAACATTAAAAAAAAACACACTAAAAATAAATAGAATTAATCTTCACGCTGCTGATGCTCGCACAGAACATCATTTTTAAGTGTGCAGCACATAGATTTTCCCCAGAAGTGCACTATACCACTGTTACCTCTTATTAAAACTGTGTTCAACATTTAATTTAGTTTTGACCCAGAAAATTCAGCTTAAATGAACAAAAATAATTTTAACCTGTCTGAGGTTTAATATTAAAATTCAGTTTTTCCAAAAAATCTCTTTAAGCTCAACTCTCACATGCAGGAGATCCTTCTTGATTCATTTTTAACAATATATATACTGTGCTGCTCTGTGATTGGTCACATTTCTGATTTTGGAGCTTCAGTTTTTTTTTGGTCCAAAATATCGAAAAATATACATTAAATTACCAAAAGTGTTCATTCCCCATCCAAATCGTTGTATTTAGGTGTTCCAATCACTTCCATGGCCACAGGTGTATAAAACCAAGCACCTAGGCATGCAGACTGCCTCCACACACATTAGTGAAGGAATGGATCACTCTCAGGAGCTCAGTGAATTCCAGCATGGTACCGTAACAGGATGCCATCTGTGCAGTCCAGTCATAAATTTTCTCCCTACTAAATATTCCACAGTCACCTGTCAGTGAGATTTTAACAACAAGGACACCAAATTTCATTTGGCCTTCAAATCAGCTCAAGAACAGTGCATAGAGAGATTCATGTAGAGCAGCTGCATCCAAGCGTTACATCTCCAAGTGCAATGCACAGTGCTGAATGCAGGGGTGTAAACAAAACACCACTGGACTCTAGAGCAGTGGAGACGTGTTTTCTGGAGTGACCAATCACACTTCTCCATCTGGCAATCCAATGGATGAGTCTGAGTTTGGTGGTTGCAAGGAGAACTGTACTGTACTGACTGCATTGTGCCGAACATTAACTTTGGTGGAGTTAATTAAAGTTGAGCTCGGCCCCTTAGTTCCAGTGAAAAGAACTCTTAATACTTTATCTCACCAAGAGGTTCTGTGAATGGTTAGAGAATGGTTCCTTCCTGTTCCAACATTACTGAACACCAGTGCACAAAGCAAGGTCCATAACGACATGGATGAACTTGACTGGCCTGCACAGAGTCCTGACCTCAACCCGATAGAACACCTTTGGGATGAATTAGAGCAAAGCCAGGCCTTTTCATCTAACATCAGTGTCTGACCTCACAAATGTGCTTCTAGAGAAAGGTCAGAAATTCCCATAAACCTTGTGCAAAGCCTTCCCAGAAGAGTTGAAGCTGTTCTAGCTGCAAAGGGTGGGGCGACATCATATTACACCCTAAGGATTAAGAATAGGATGTCACTCAAGTTCATATGCGTGTGAAGCTGACTTCAGACTTTAGCTCCTGTGCTGATAGATGCTGGATTTATTAAGCAGCTCCACTTTCAGTTCTAGGAGATACTCAGTACTTCACTTTGTGCTTTTACTCAGGTAGGTTTGTATGAAGGTATGTAGATTTATCAGTAGGTAGAGTTATCAGTATTTTACCCACAAATCAGAACTTATACTGGAGTGATTTAGGCCCCTGTACCCACCTCTGTAAATATCAGCCTTGCGTTTTTATTCAGGCATGTAGGAATTGACTATTGTCTACTTTCAGCTATCGGACAGAGTGAGTGACGAAACAGAGAAGTTAACAACATTGTTATTGTTTTTATTAGAGCTGCAGACACGAAAACGTCCTCATCAACAACAACAACAACGATAGAGAGCAATAAAAAAGGAAAGCATCATTAATTGGAATATATGACGACAGCTGCATAAAGCATATTGTTACTCCTTTTAATTTTTCCATTTTCTGTTATTAGCACACTGAATTCCCTTCGTCTTGCTGTAGTTCATGCTTATCACGGTATCAGATACTGCAGAACGAAGTTACAGATAAACAGGAGACTGATTAGACATGCAGTTAGCACTGTGCTAGCTGATGGGCTATAAACCTCTTGTTAGTGTTCTTGTTATAAACTTGTTAGTGGTGAAACTGAGGAAGTGAACTTCAGTCCTTGAACACACCAAGGCTGATGGAGGGAATCTGACGTGCTGGTTAGACTATCGCTATAACTCCTGAGTTGTCGGACTGATGTGTTGTTTGTTGCAGAGTGACGGGCGGTGAGCTGTTCGAGGACATCGTCGCCAGAGAGTATTACAGCGAGGCCGATGCCAGGCAAGCAGCACACACACACACACACACACACACACACACACACACACACACACGCACGCATGCACGCACGCACACACACGTGCATGCACACACGCACATACACACAAGACACACACACACACACACGCAAGAGCTCTCTCTCACACACACAGTCCCAGCAGTAGCTCAGCAGGTCCGTACTGGACATACCTGCGGTAACTCAGAGGAACATTAGAGGAGCGTCTCTGTGGTTTTATGCTCCACAGATTTGTGCTTGTTTACCCTCTGGGATGCGTCCACCTCCGTGTGCTGACATCCTAAAGAATCAGCTGATTCACTTGAGATTCTAGTTCCACCTTTAAGATGGGTCTGGTTGCACACTTTAGCTGAAGCACATTATGCTGCATTTAAAAATAAGGGGCTGTAAGATGATTCAGATTACTGTGATTAACTAAAGCTTTATGGTTTGTTTGTTTATTTATACATTTATACATTTATAATACGTTTATAGATTTGATCCCAATGAGATGTTTATTTACAATTGTATAAGCAGCGCATATTCAATAATTTAATAACATTACTCTGAACATGAAAATCCACTGATCTCAACAGGCTGAACACTCCAGTGTTCATCCCTGACAACCAGCAAGAGTGACAGTCTCTGTTCCAACCAATGACTGTATATATCATATATGTCATATATACAGTATATTAGAGTATATACAATGTATAATTACATTAACGTATACAGTCAATACATTTATATATCATCTTTAACCATGTATACAGTCAGTGAGTGTATATATCATATATAACTGTATATACCATCTATTAGAGTAAATATAATATATAATTATATTTTCAGTCAATGAGACTGAATATATCATACAAATAATCTTATATACAGTCAATTAGAGTATATATTATAAAAAAATCATTGATACAATTTATAACTGTATATATTATATATTACCATATATACAGTCAATGAGAATATATATCATACATATAATCATATATGCAGTCAATTTATATATGATACATTTATTCACATATGTAGTCTGAATATAACTCTACCAAGCCCACTTTATCCCCATGTTCCAATACAAATTTACATAAAAATGTCGGAGTGGTTTAGGAGCATTTACAATGGTCGGCTGTGAAATGTAGAGCAGCTGGTCTTTACAGATGATCTGAGCAGATACTCTGATGAACATGAAACTGCTGAAGATTAATATCCACAAGGCAGATATTTTATTATGAACTAGAAATGTTACTGTTATTAATTATTTCTGTTGAACAGTTTAATACCTTTTGATTGAAATAGTTTTCATTGAAAATTCATTTGTAACTGAAAATCAATCCTCAGGAATGTTAAGCAGGTGGGCTGCTCGGTTGACTGCAAGCTCTCGGCTGGAGAGTGAAATTGAATGGAAGTCGTTTGTCATGGTGTCCAGCTGATCAATAACTACATACACAGATAAAGGCTGCGGTGTGTTTACAGTGGGAGCTAATGGTGTGGACTTAAAGCCATTGATTTGCTGGGTTTAAATGACGGGCTATTAAAGCAGGCTAATGAAGGCAATCGGACGAGGTCGTGACCCCCATGGTGAGCAGCGACTCTCTTTAATCAGTTTGCACTGAACGCTCTGGCTATTTATATCCGCTCCTCACCGACATGACTCCCCGCGGCTGTCCCGCTTAATTACCCTGATCTCCATTTGACCGGTGTGTCCATGTTCACATTAGTCAAACATGCAGATAGTCCTGCTCACTGGCCAACAGGTCGGCTGTCCAACCCACTGATGGTCTTTATAGCATGGTTATGTGAAGTCTACCAACATCTATACTTTAAAAAAAGGATGGTTCTTTAAGGGTTCTTTAGTAAAAACAGTGGTTCTTTATAAAGCCACTAACTTTCAACGAACCCTTTGCATGCTTAAATGCTTCACTGCTTAGTAATGTGGCTCTTTAGATTGATAAAGTATGTGTTATATATAGTTATAGTGCCTTTTTGAATATGGTACTATTTCTATATAACACAGAAAAGGGTTCTGCTATTGTAATGATATCAAGCTTTAAGTTCCGTATAGAACCATTGTATTTACTAATGAACCACTGAAGAACTGTCAGTGTGTATAGATAAATTATATATGTTCAAGTAATAATTTTAAATATTCTATTCTATATTATCTTATAATAACCCTGGTATTATAAGATACTCAGGTTTCACTCCAACAGTGTTAATATTATTATAATTGATATTATTACTATTGTTGTTATTATAAGTAGTAGTAATATTAGTAGTAGAACTAGTACAGATAATATTCAGAATATTTATTATTTATTATTTTATTGTATTGTTAGTTTAATTGTGTGAATCCTATTTTGTATTATTTAAGGTTTAAAATTGATTCAAATTCTAATATAAACATCAGAGATGGACAATCATTTACATAGCTGAAGATAGAAATAGTAGAGCTAAGTATTGTTTATGGTTCTATTTAGAACCATTGTCTTTACTGAAGAACTCTTGAAAAATAACTTCATAATTTGTAAAAGTGTGTATAGATTAATTATATGTGTTCTAGTTTTCAAATATTCTATTCAAAATGATCTTACAGAAGAACCCTTGGAGAACCATGAGTGTAGGATTGTAGAACTCTGCTCTGAACCTGTGTGTTTTGTGTTGTGTGTACAGTCACTGTATTCAGCAGATTCTGGAGGCGGTGCTGCACTGTCATCAGATGGGCGTCGTCCACAGAGACCTAAAGGTACGTCTCCATGTTAACACTTATCAGCCGTGACATCAGACCAGTTGCTGTATTCAGGTTGAAATTTGGGATCTGGATTTTATGCCATGGACACTGTAACCTAGCGGTGGAGGCAGGTTGTAAGCGTGGAATGCGGAGTAGTTTTATTAAGGGGTGTTCAGGAATCATAATCAGCACAGGCATGGGTCAGAACACAGCCAGGCATCAGCAGAGACAAACCCATAATCACAAAACCAACATACCAGAGCAGGGGGTCAGAACCAAGGAACATGAAGACAACTAGACACTCAGATCAGGAACACAAGAACACAGAACCACGTCTAAGAACTCAACACAGTAGCTTTGCAACCAGGCAGAGCAAATAGTGAGGTATACATGGGAGTCTTAATGCGTCCTAGATCAGCTGTGGGTGTGTGAGAGTGGGTGGAGCAGGAAGACAAGACATGTGCAGTACCACACAAACACTACAGGTTGCAGTATGTGTCTGTTACAATAAACCAGGGGTGCATTGCCCAAAACCATAGTTGCTAACAACGTTACGTAGCTGGAACGATACAGTGGTGACGCTAGTGTTTCCCAAAACTGTAATTGGAACAATGGAGGTAACTACATTGGTAGCTGGAATTACACCAGTGGTTGGTTAGAAGCTTAGTTCCTGGTGTTCCACAATATCATGTATGTCATTGACTCACGTCTGTGTCAAAAGACATGCCTTGCAGTTCATTGATTTACCAAGGGCATTTGAAGTTGTGTCTCGCCTACTGGCTAAACACATTTCTAAATGCTAATCAATTAGTAAGCTCCCTTCTGATTCCGAATATCATCCATTCCACCCAATAAGGTGAGCATAATTCATGTGTTATATAGGTTAGGATATGATCGTTAGGATATGCTCTGAGTGATTACAAAAATATTTACTGGGGCACTGTAAATTTTCATTGTACAGATTTTCATTGTTTTATGTTTATGTTTGTGATCTTTATTCCCAGAGAAAATAAATTAATTGCCTATGTCATCGATTACATAGTCACCAGGAACTTAGCTTCTAACCACAGGTCTACTGCTGTAGTTCCAGTTCAGTTCTTTGCTTTTTTAGTGCTGCAGAAAGAGAAACCTTGGTATAAACTTCAACAAGTGTACTTTCCACACACATCTCAGGCCCTAAATGCGTCTGTACAGAATCTAAATCTGACCTTTATAAGCTGGAAAATGCTCTGACTCTTTCTCCGATTGCCTCTGAAGGAATATTAATTTCTAAGTTAATTAATTTCCTAATTAATGTGTTTGACCTGGATTTTCTCTTTTTAGCACAGAGATCAGGAACATCATACACCTGCATCTGACCCCTGTCCTGCTCCTGCGCAGGGTCCAGGTGCTGGTACAGACTGCAGTGCATTATTACTGAAGCTACTGAAGTAAACAAACACACTGTACAGTGTAAATATTTTTGCTCAGACACTTAATGCTGGTACTTCCTGTGATCCTGCTGTTGACACAGTTCAGCGTTTTGGCTCCCATAGTTACAAAAACTACAATCTGCAACTTCAATAGAACAGAACATGAACTATTAAAGAAATACAGATGATCAGTTTCTCACTTTCCATTTAAGTAGAATACAGGATTTTAAGCAGAGAATTTAGGAGAATTTGGGGCCTACTTTAAATGTATCAAATAACATTTGTATGTGTAAAAAAACAAATGTTTTTAGTTTTGCACATTAAATGTACAAAATGTAACTCTTTAAGACTTTTACAGTCTTAATTTTTACTAAATGCAAAAGATAAAAAATAATAAATGTAACATGTTTTAAACTTTATTATCATTATAATAATAAAATCGTCTTTGTCTTCTTCTTATTACAAATTATTTTTATTATTATTATTATTATTATTATTATTATTATTAATAGCATTAATAGTAAAGCCATTAACAAAGAGCATTCATAATATTCAGGTTCCCACGATACAATTACATGCGAGATACCAAAAAGGGGTTCTATGTAGTAATGGTATGGGGGAAGCATCTGGTTCCCTAAAGAGCCATTCAGTGGATGATTCTTTGAAGAACTATTATTGTAAATGTGATATGTGAGAGTGAAGAACCTTCTTTACAGTTTAAAGAACTTTCACACAATGTAAATGTTCTATGCCAAGTATAGTGTTTATCTAGAACTGTAGGTTCTGGTCCAAAACCATTTATTCATTTGTAGGGCTGTACATTAATGAGAAACTTCTTTCTTTCTTCTGTGATATTTCAAGCTTCTATATTACACAAATCAAGGTGCTTTCCTAGAACTATAGATCCTAGTAAGAACAGTTTGTGTTATATATTGTATATGCATTGATTAGTCCTTCCTGAGTGCTTCTGTTGCTGTGGTGCGGTTCCAGAAATGTGCTCCTGTTCCTGGTTCTCGGTTCTATGTTCTAGTCACGCAGTTGTATGGAATGGGTATTGTTTAGGAGACGATGTGGAAGCTCTTGCGCTGTAACTGTGAAATGTGACATAATTAGCTGTGGGTTCCAGCAGCGTGTGGGCTGCAGATATATCTGCCATTACTCTCAGTCCACTCTGGAGGAGAGAGGATGATCCAGAAAACAGGACAGAGAACAACCAGTGATCCTGCGCCTGTAGCACTGAACGTATTTTCCACAGAACCTGCATACATTTACGTTTATAATTTATGATTCAAAGTCAGAAAGAACTACGATAAGGGCCTACAGTTTCCAAGATTTTGACACCATTCCAAACCTGGAATGTTCAGTCTGATCAGAAATGGTGTGCTTGTATACATCTATTTGTTCCGACGTACCGTTTTCTGGAAAACTGTATTAAATTCCGATTTATTTACCTTTAAGAATGAATGTGGTGGAAAAGTACATGCCCTTCTACTGTACTTCTGCTCGACCAAAAGAAACCATTTCACATACACTATCTCAGAACAGACCCCTGAGTATGAATTCAGTGTTGGTCTGATTTGCACTAGTCTGTTTTCCCCCATCCCTTGTTCCTCCCTTAGACTCCCATTCATTTTCACCCCCATTTAAATCCTATTTTGTCCTTTAGCCAACAGCCACCAAACTGCATGTCCTCACTCAGGACAGATCCCCAAACTCAAATAATCCACAGACATACTGACCGTTACACATCTGTGTGTCGGTTATTCATCCCTCGTTCCTCCTATAGACTCCCACTCATTTTCAGCAACAATCACAACACAATCTGAACTTTACCATATATTTAGATCATATTTAGCAGGACTTATAAACACTAGCCAATTAATGACTAGCAAACACATCTTTGAACAGCTGTAAACACATAAAATCATAATATTTTACAGTAAAATGCAAAAATGTTGAGTTAACTACAGTAAATTAGTGTTTCGTTAATGACAGTTTTTAGTGTTCCGTAATGTGGTCTTGTTTTTTTACTGTGGGTCCACAGTTTGAAGCCCCCCCACCCCATTAGCACATTTAGTCAGTCAGCCGTATTTCCCATATTTTAATACTATCAAACAAAAGTAATCTAATGGTTTTTATTTCTCACATTGTAGCAGATTCAATTAATAGGACTAACTAGGGCCACTAATTAACACCTTTTAGTTGTTTATGGAGCATCAACAGCTCCAACTCCCATGAAAAGCACCATCTACTACAGACCAATCAACATTGAGGGCGCATTCCCCTCCAACATGTTACTCCAAAAGCTAGTCTGAGCAGTTTTCCAACACTGGAATAGGAAGCTAACTTCACTAACACTGTTAAAGTGGGTAGATGCATGTCATGCTAATAGTGGGGTATAAGCTTTCACTACCTATATTAGCCTGGCAGTGCAGAAACATAAATGGGCAAACTTTAAATCTGTCTTAGCTAAACATCCGCTATTCGATTTTCCGCCAGACTTTCACATTAAGCTTCCTCATGGCTTGGTTGATTTGTTTAACCAGGTTTTTGATTGGGCTTTAATTAGGGGATTTCTTGTATTGCATTCCAGATGCATCACTGCATTAATGGAATAGAATACAGCATGGAGCGTTTCAGGAACCAGATGGCAGTACAGTGCGTTTGCATAATGATCACGGAATAAAAAACAGGTTTTAAACATTTTTGTTTCTGACATTCATGCACACTAATGTATGTAATAAGTGTAGATGAATGAAGTGCATTATTCCGTGTGCCGTGCCGTGCCGCAGTGCTGTGGGCTCCAGGCGGGAATAAAAGCTCAGATGGGTTTGTGTGGGCTGAAGTGCGCAGCGAAAGGGAACGCAGTTGAAAACGAGAAGTAGAGGCTGCTGCTTGGCTGTGTGGGCATGAAGTGGGTGGGCAGATTCTTTAGGACTCTAATGATATTTTCTCAGGTTTCTGTTCACTTTGGTGCAGGAGTTCTTCTTGTAACACACGGTCACTTTTGTGTTTTTGTGCCCCCAGCCAGAGAACCTGCTGTTGGCCTCCAAGTCCAAAGGCGCTGCAGTGAAGTTAGCTGATTTCGGCCTGGCCATTGAGGTTGAAGGGGACCAACAGGCCTGGTTTGGTAAAAAATTATACACTATTAACTTTTGCCACTCTGGGGTTCAAACTTACAGCACCCATATAACTGAAAATTAATTTTCCTTGTTTTTTCATAATATAAAGACCTTGATGTATGTATATACCAATCAGCCATGACATTAAATACACTCCCTTGTGTCAATCAATCAATATATAATATTTATTTAAATAGCGCTTTTTACAACCAACGTTGTCTCAAAGCAGCTTCACAAAAAAATCAATTTGTTATGAAAAAGAGGTTAAGGTTAATGTACAGACATGTGAGGGGGGGTGGGGGTTGGTAAAACCGGGTCCAAGCCCCCCTTGAGCAAGCCAGAGGCAACAGTGGCAAGGAAAAACTCCCTTGGGTAAGGAAGAAACTCCACTGACCATATAGGACACTCTGTAGTTCTAGAGTTCCAGGCTGTAGTCCATCTGTTTCTCTGTATACTTTTATTACCCTGTTCTTCAATGGTTAGGACCACAGGACCACCACAGAGCAGGTATTATGTGGGTGGTGGATCATTCTCAGCACTGCAGTGACACTGACGTGGTGGTGATGTGTTAGTGTGTGTTGTGCTGGTTTGAGTGTACCACACACAGATGTGCTGCTGAACACCTCAGTTTCACTGCTGGACTGAGAATTGTCCACTAACCAAAACTGTCTAGAACAACAGGGTAAGAAAGTATACAGAAATACAGATGGATCACAGTCTGGAACTGCAGGGTGCTCCTATATGGTCAGCAGAGCTGATAGAATGGGTAAAGAGTGTATATACATTGAGGTGGTTTTAATGTTATGGCTGATCAGTGTATATATACTGAATATATACAGTACATGAGTTATTTTCAGTGTTGTTTCCACTGTACTTTCAGAATCGACAGAACAGGTTCCCCTCTGGTGCTCCCACTAGTAATGTAATGGGTCTTAACAACTATATCTTCACCTGTAAAGAGTATCAGAGACCAAGAACGTCTTAAAGTACCTTTAGGCCCTGTAAGCAGCAAACTTGGCACACCTCATTCCGTAAAACTGGCTGAGTGGAATTGGCACAGGTCCAGGTTTCAGGTTCCAAAGGTTCTGCTACTTTGTTTCGTGGAGAAGCACCTTTAGAGTAAACCTCAATGAAGCAGTACTTCAGCAGATTGCAAATGGCACAACAGAGTGAGGAGCGTGTTTATCATTTTGTTTATTTATGAATTCCAGACTTATTTATGAATTTCCGGAAACAGAGACATCCCTGTTTTGACTGTCAGCGCATCTGTGCAGACTCATTAGAGTTCCTGCTGTTTCCCATCACCGTCTCACTGCTAAAGCTAATAGAGTGCCAGCTTGTAAAGACTTCCACACCAGCCCCTCCAATCAATTACTGTTAACCTGACTGGTCCCCCTCAGCGAGAGAGAGCCTCACTCTGCTGCATGTGGACCCAGACTGCCCTCTACAGTCACCAAGCGGTCATTAAGAACTTGCATTCTGTCCCATTATGTGGAGATCCAGCTGATTCTCTTCTTATACAGTGTAGTTTTTGAAACGTTGTGATAAACCTCTACCTTACTGAAAGCAGACCCAGAAACTGTGGGGTACCCTGGAATACCAGTTACATAAGTGTTACAGCGCCTTCCCACCTTCCTGTTAATGAGGAATATCATTTGCATGTTTGCAGCTGTAACTTCTGTGAATGTTTAGTTGAATAACTCGGGCGGTGCTGCAGCAGGCTGGAGTGAGACAGTCAACATTTTTGATGAAGGCGGTGTAACTGCAGTGGGAGAGATTTTCAGTGGAACATAATGATGACCAGCTAGGGAACAGGAAAATACCTGATTATCATGATGAACTACATCTTGGCGTTCTTTATATCATGATCAGCAGTATGATCAGCACAAGCAGAATGAAGCCAGCAGAGCTACATTTCAAACAGTACTGAAACTGTGAAGACGTTTACACAGTGATTAATAACCAATATTTGTACACACTGTGCTGCCTATATTTACACTCCTTATATTGAAACATGCAGCTGTTAAGTGTAAGTACTGACCATGTAGACCATATGATCAGAACAGCATGGTGTATTTTATTGTGCCATAATGTATCACGACAACTTTATACAAGTGTTTTATGATTATGTAAACACCCAGTCGTCAGCACCAGAATATGTGCACACACACACATATATATATATATATATATATATATATATATATATATATATATATATATATATATATATATATATATATATATATATATATATGCATGCAGTGTATATATTAATATATAACCATTTTTGTTGATTTAGACTTTTATGGATCATTTGAACACAGCAGCTGCTGTTTACTCTGTGAAAGCTTCATGATGAATAGACCAACAAAAATGAGCCAAAATCATTTGTGGGAAAAAGTCTGGTTCCATTGACTTACCCAAGAGTTAAATGAGCTTTTTGCCCTCTCCTGTAGAGTCACCATTTTGGAAATACTTGTCTTTCTATGGACAGCGACTATATATATATATATATATATATATAAAAGGTATACTTATCATATGAACACTTTATAAAGAGTCACTGTGCATTTTTTCAGAACCTGGTTCTATCGGTTCCATACAGTATGGTTTAATGTGAAAATTAGGTTTATAAAAGTTGCTTGAGAAAAAAGCCATTTTGGAAAAATCACAATTTCATATATTTAATTTAAACTATTATATAACATGTGTAATGAGGCGATTGAGGCAGATTGCAAGCACAGAATGATTTTGTTATGGGTGTCCAAGATTCATAATCAGAGCGGACAGGGGTCAAACACAGACAGGCACCAGCAGGGACAAACCCATTATCATAGAAACTAAGATACCAGAGCATGAACCACAACCAGTAGAAACCGAACGCGAAGAAGCAAGGCTAGAGTGTACATTGGAGTCCTGGGAGTCCTAATCAGCTGCAGATGTGTGAGAGTGGGTGGAGCCAGTGTGGAGCAGAAGTCATGCACAGGCACCAGAGGGTTCGGTATGTTATGTAACAGTGGAGCCTCATTTAGAGCAGTGGAGAAGTGTTCTCTGGAGTGACGAATCACACTTCTCTGTCTGGCACTCCGATGGATGAGTCTGGGTTTGGCGGTTGCCAGGAGAATGGTACTTGTCTGACTGCATTAGGCCAGGAGTTTGGCGGAGGGGGGATTATAGTGTGGGGCTGGTTTTCAGAACTTGGGCTCTGACCCTTAGTTCCAGTGAAAGGAACTCTTAATGCTTCAGCAGACCAAGAGATTCTGGACAATTTCATGATTCTAACTTTGTGGGAACAGTTTGGGGACGGCCCGTTCCTGTTCCAACATGACTGCGCACCAGTGCACAAAGCAAGGTCCATAAAGACATGGATGAGAGTTTACTGTGAAAGAACTTGACTGGCCTGCACAGAGTCCTGACCTCAAGCCGATAGAACACCTTTGGGATGACTACGAGCCAGGCCTTCTCGTCTAACATCATTGTCTGACCTCACAAATGTGTTTCTGGAATAATGGTAAACAATTCCAATGAACACATTCCTAAACCTTGTGCAAAGTCTTCCCAGAAGAGTTGAAGCTGTTCTAGCTGCAAAGGGTGGGGCGACATCATATTACACCCTAAGGATTAAGAATAGGATGTCACTTAAGTTCATATGCGTGTGAAGGCAGATGAGTGAATACTTTTGGCATATAGTGTATAGTCCAAAATACTGCACTAAGTTAAATTAAATGAATTGCTGCTGATGGAATGTATGAAATGTAATTAATGTATTTGATGACTGGATGCCTTTGTTCTTTAAGCTGACTTACCAGATATCAGCTATGTTTTTGCATAATAAGTCATTACAATATGTGTTTATTTATATGAATGTTATATATTGTTGTCACAGGTAGAAACACACTCACTGTGCAGATAAACACCATTACAGTTTGTTTAGGTATATAAGACTTTGGCACAGTACTTGATGTCTATGAAAGTTCACGCTCAGTTCAAGATCCAGCATGTTTATTAAGCTTATATAAGTCTAATTAAGAAAACTCTGAAGTACTCACCTGTGTGGAGGTGATATTGTCCTGTTTATACTGTTCCAGGCTTCGCTGGCACACCTGGTTACCTGTCACCTGAGGTGTTACGGAAGGACCCGTATGGTAAAGCTGTGGACCTTTGGGCGTGTGGTGAGGCCTTAATTACCAATATGGAATATATACCATATATATATATATATATATATATATATATATATATATATATACACACACATTAATATATATATTGATGTGTATATGCTACTGATGCTGCTTTTGCCTCATTGCTCCAGTAGGGAAGTGACTTCAGACACCAAACATATCTTTGCTGATTGACTGCCTTTATAGTAAAGGACAAACTATCACTTTAACACTTCTGTTCATCCAGTTGGCTGTACTTTTCACCTTTATTGTGACTCACTTTGTGCAGACATTCTTCTCCGTCTCCCTTGATAATAAAATGTGAAGAGATAGGTGCTTTCTCAGCCTGAGATTATGACCTGATAATTAAACAACATGAGTTTGTAACTGACTGTTCCTGGTGATGTAATTACTGAAGTAAACGAAACACTAAATAGATGCTACTTTAATTGACCACAACAAATCTCCTGTGTGGCCTACAGGTGGCGCCATTGTACACTCTTACATTCTTACACTTTCAGAGCCCAACTTGGTCCTCCCTGGCCACTTTGATGGAAACATCTCACCTTTAAATTCACCCCCTGGGCACTTTATTAGCAACTCATGTCTTGTGCTTCCACTCACTGGCCACTCTATTGGAAACACTATCTTGCTGTTCCACTCACTGGCCACTTTAATAGAAACACCTCCATTGTGCTTTCACTCACCGGCCACTTTATTGGAAACACCTCCCTTGTACTTCCACTCACTGGCCACTTTATAAGAAGCACCTACCTTTTTTCATATCCTGGCTACTTTATTAGAAACACCTCCCTTGTGTACAGCTATATGTGTACAGGATGATGTAATAATGCTGAAACGCTGTGTAACTGCCACCTTACCTCTTCCTCCAGGTGTGATCCTCTACATCCTGCTGGTGGGATACCCGCCTTTCTGGGACGAGGACCAGCACCGACTGTACCAGCAGATCAAAGCTGGGGCTTATGATGTGAGCACACTGTGCAGATCTGTCTCTGTTATGGTTTGATTTGCTGTTGAAGAGAATAAGTAAGTTCTGTCTGAAACACACTTCAGTTCCACAGCCGTCAGAGCAGGTGCAGGAGAAGCAATTTGTCTAGCCATCTTTCCGTTCCACCATGTGGGATCATTTTTTTATTGGCCTTTGTAACCATTGCAGCTCACATGCACATAGGCCCAGTCCTCTGTCTAGCACAAGCAAACTTTGTGGTGGACCAAAGAGGCTCAATCTTGTGATGGACAAACTGTCTAGTGCAACGAGAGCAAATGTTTTGATAGACCGTTGTGGGAAAAACTTGGAACAGTCTCATCTGGTGGGCCAGTCCGGGATAACCTTCTTGTGGACCAATCAGGGTCTGCCTTCAGACTAATGTTGGTTGTTCCTTACATTGTGTGTAAATTTCTACTCTCTACTTTATAGTTTCCCTCTCCTGAGTGGGACACGGTCACTCCGGAGGCCAAGGACCTCATTAATAAAATGCTGACCATCAACCCAGCTAAGCGCATCACTGCTGCCGAGGCTCTGAAACATCCCTGGATATCAGTGAGTTTTCTCTGTAACTGCTGTTCAGTAGGAAGACATGCTCAGAACTGACCCAATCCTAACCTTAACCCAAATCCTAATCCTGAACCTAACCTCAACCCAAAACCCAACCCTAACCTAAATCCAAATCCTAAACCTGAACTTAACCCAACCTTCATCTCAGTCCAAGATCTAATCCTAACCCATCCTAACCCAAACTCTGACCCTAATGCTAACCCTAACCTTACCTCAACACAAATCATAAATTGAACCCCAACCTTTACATTGACTTCCGCCCAAAAATGAAACCAATCCATTACCCTGACTTTAATCATAACCTAGTTTCAACCCAAAACCCAACCCTACCCCTTAGCCCAAAACTTAATCCTAACCCAAACTCTGACCATGATATACTAATCCTAATGCTAACCTTAACCTCAACCCAAATCCTAATCCTAATGTTAACGTTAATTTTAACTTCAACCCAAAACCTAATCCTAATCCTAACCCAGACCCGAATCCTAACCCTAATTTCAGACCAAAACCCAATCCTACCATAACCCAAATACTAATCCTAACGCTAACATTTAGCTTAACTTCATCCCAAAACCTAATACTAATCCAAACCCGGACCCTAATCCTAATGCTAACCTTAACTTTAGCCCAAAACTTTCTCCTGACCTTCACCCGGTCCATAACCCTGACCCTAACCTAATCCAGTTAAACTCCAGGTAAAGGACAGTGTTACCAGCATGTCTGTAACAGCTGGATGATGATGCTGAGATGGTCTGTATTAAACCTGTTACATGTTCAGAGACTTTCATTTTGACCATCTACAAATATGAACATGAACACTCCAAATAGAGGGAGGAACAACGGAATTCAGGAGACTAATAATAAATCTGATGTATGCAGTAATTAAACATCTTCTAATGATCTGCTGAATGAATTCTGGTGCTTCATTGTTGGTGCATCATTGATATGTTGTTGGTATGTTACTGAGAGCCTGTTGAGCATCTACTCCATCTAAAAAGGGCCACTCCAAATGAAGAGACCCCATTTGCTTTGTGTTAGTAGCGAGCACACAGGGGACTCTCACCCTTCTAATCACACCACTTTCTGATCTTTTCCTCTAGCATCGCTCCACAGTGGCATCCTGCATGCACAGACAGGAGACAGTGGAGTGCCTGAAGAAGTTTAACGCCCGGAGGAAGCTGAAGGTGAGGAGCTGCAATGTAGAGGAGAGTTAGCCACAGTCACAGTGTCACTCATTCAGTAAGGTATGAGGAAGAGGGGTACCCTCCCTCTTCTGCTGAGGGCTCAGCTTCTAACAGGTTGCCAAAGGTAGTAAATGGTTCAGCACTCCTCCAGTGTCAGCAGTAGTTCTTCCCTAGACCTCTAAGTATTTACTTCCAAATGTACTTAAGCATGGAGAGTAGCAGTAGCATGATTTATGATGGCTGTAATGTCCCTTGATTGGTGGACTCTCTTTAGTTTGGATGTGTTATGTTTATATGCCCACATAAGACAAAAGGAAGGACAGATTTGGCCATAATGTAATGGAGTTAAAGTAAACAGTCCCCCAAACTAATACTTCAGTACATATACACCAACACTGTAACCAATTTTTTTACTTTTTGATTTAAAAAGTTACTGTCCAACACCAACCACCACAATCTTACCTGACTCACACCAAACTGTGGCTAAGAGTGTCAGGCAAGTGGTGTAAATGCAAGCACCTGAAAACACACCACCCCCTCAATAGCCCCTCACAAACCCCAATAAGAAACAGCTCCATATAATGCGAGGCGAATGGAGAGATGGGTAACCACCAAGCGAAAGGTAACCCAGCAAGCTTATCTGCTTCCACTACTCATCCTCACTACTATGCTGTTCTTTGTGTTTAGCTCTGCTTTAGTGGTGTAGCAGGTTGGGACTATAGGGCTGTCAATCAATCATACTCCTTAGAATATTAGGCCACGCCCGGCTACAGCACCAGGCAAAAATTTAGGTACACCCATCTAAAAGGATGTTGCTGTTGATCTTAAAGACTCTACAGTCTTACTTTTAATGGCCCCAACTAATGAGGGCCTGAAAAAATATGTATCCTGATATATCACACACTCCTGACGTACCACAGTATTATATTTCTCCATATTTCCACCTGTAATATATATTTAGTGGTGTGAAAACTTTAGCTCTAGTTCCGCTTTCAGTTTAGTGAATATTCATTATCAACAGACCAATAGAACTGCTCCAAACCTGCTTAGAAATAAATCTTGTTCTATCAGCCTCCACTGCAGGTTAAGAAAGCTGTTACATTCTCCTGTAAAGTTCTATAAAGGGTTTTAAGGTGGACTGTATAATTCCTTGAGTGCTGTTTAATAGTTTGGTGTATTCACTTATATTCTACAGTACAGTAAAGCATTAAGATAAACAGAAGGAGAACCTGATAGGAGGAGGTGTGTCTAAACCTTTGACTGAATCTTGTATCTTTTTAGGGTGCCATTCTGACCACCATGCTCGCAACCAGAAACTTCTCAGGTATGTAGATGTATGTCATGTTTCTTGTGTTGGTTCCTGTGATGGTTGGACTCGTAGCAGCTTTGGTGGGCTCTTTTATAGTTCTGGGTTTGTGGTAAAACGCTCTGTCTAAACAGTTTATGGAGCAGATAGACCATGACAGAAGACCCTCCACAGGCCTCGGTTACCAGACTGATATTGGACAGGTCTGAGCTGAAGCTGAGCAGACTGTTTCTTATTTGAGCTGTTGCAGATGCTTATTGTGTGTTGTTGTTCAGGTATTTAGGGGAGAAATCGCCTGCATTGTTTTTGGTTGGAGCTGTTTTCGGATTGTAGTAAAGCTACAATCTAACACACAGTCAGGCTTATTAATATGCAGTATTCAGAACCAGAGACCACTGACCTGCTGATAGTTTAGTGCATGTGAAACAAGTGCATTTGTTATAACCTTTAACTAACATAAGCTCACTGGACCAAAACTGAGTCCCCTGTGACTCAAACGCACCAGTTTTCTGGATGTAGCCACATCAATGTTCAGACACTCTTATATCATAGAATTGTACAGTTGGGCCAGATTTAGTCAATGCCTTCCCTGGCTCAATTCTGAGGAGAATTCCCTGTAGACTGGGATTTTAGTCGCTGCTGGTAGACCTGTATGACCATTCGCTTCCATACACCTGCAGATTCAGCTACTTCCTTCGCACTATGGTCTTAGGCACACCCAAATGCAGTCACTCGTTTTAACCGATCATTAACATCTGCTTTGGAGCCATTTTCCACACATGGAACGAGACATTCCGGCACTGTACCATCTCTTCCCAATCTATGGATCCTGTCACTCACACCCCTCAGGTATTTATAGCCCCCTCATCCTCGTACAGGAGCCTGAAGTTACTACCACCTTAAACATGCAAGTGGACTCATTTATTGTCCGGGGAGCTTATTTGTGCTTCTGTTTGGTGGTCTAAAATAAAACCATGTCCGTGTTTTAATCTTATTCATTTTAATAAATATATTTACATGTATCCACATCAGAAAATCTGTGGTGTAAACCACATACGACTGCACTGTATTGTAAAAGTTCCCAAACTTACCCCATAGGTGGGCTTTTTTGGTGGGCTCACACCGCTTCCAGCTAAATTGCTTGTATGTTTCTGCAGACTGCTAAAATACCTTTTCGCCTAAATGCTAAAACACTGTAGGCACATGGCCGACTATGGAGCAGAATCCCCTGGAATTGATGATACTGACAGAGCCACCATGTTAACTGATGCATTTCAGAAACGACCATAATGAAAACAAATATAGCACTGCGAGCGAAACCTCTTCTGTGGCCAAGATGCAGTTCCTGAGCTGTGGAGGCGTTTGCATATCATAATGAACTGCCACGTCACTGGTGAGAGCTCTTCTCCCCTGGTTACTGGGGAATTCTGTTATGTTCAGCAGCCGTGACCTTTCTTAGCTCTGGCATAGGCTAAATAACTTCTGCTCTAGCATGTGCAGCCATTCATCTGTCCCCCCCTTCAGCCTGTTTAGCCTTCCCCCGGCCAACAGTCAGATTTATGGTCCGTTTACATGTGGTGGCTATTTATACTGATTTACCCGCCCAGGCCTTGGATAGATCTGCCCTTTCAGCCGTTAATAGCTTTTTCCTAGTCTATTAACTCCATTATACTGGAGTAGAGTGTGACCACCGAGTCCTGGTCCTGGGCCAGTTTTTGGCTCTTAAAGTGATAATAATTAGCGTTAACCTACAGCCAGGCTGCTGCTACTGTGTTTCGGCTCAGCTAATGCACTTTAGCGTATCACATAGTGAAGATTGTTAAGCAAACCAACGCTTTGTGAGGCTGCAGCTTTGAGAAGTTAAAGAATACGATTTTTTAACAGAAGTAAGACAAGTGTGAGGCCCACATGTTAATTGGTGGGCTAAAAGCTTCCATTACTTGTTAGCAACATTAGCATTAGCGAAGACATTGGGCTGTGTTTGGTGTAATGATGGGAAAACTTGCTAAACCTTGTTTGTTGCCAAACTATCGCTTTAAATGTGAAGTGAAGGACGATTGCTCCCTTGAGTGAGGAAGGGAAACCCCCCGCACATGCAGCCCCCAGCGGTCACAAGGCCAGGGCCCCGGGATCAGGCTACACTCAGCATCTAAAATTAGCAAACGTGCTGAAAAGAGTATATGAGTGGGGGAAACACCCCGATGTGACTTACAAGGAAAGCATTAAATAACAGCCCCGGATGATTCTCTCAGCCACAGGATATGGCTGAATGAGCAAGGCAGCCTGTTAAGTGAAGTGTTAATGAAAACGTTTCAAGTGCTGAAGCCCTCTGGAAGGAATGTGCTGGTGGCTCAAGTGCTTCTATATCAGGGAAACCTCAGTGTCTAACCTCGCTGCTTTTTCAGTGGACTGGACGCTCTGGGCCTCTCCTGCTGGCGCACATGGATCTTCGCACATGCTGACTGACATCTGAGACCTTCTGCAGAGTTTCTGCGTGTTAAAGTCTCTCTGCAGGCCTTCCGAGGGCTCAGCAGGAGAAGCTGGTGGATTTGCTTTTTGCTAAAGACTGGACTAAAGGCGCCACAGCAGGACCATGCCCTTTGCCCTCCTTTTCTGGGCTTTTATGCCATTCCTGATCGCTCTTTCCCTCTTTTTCTTTGTCTCTCGCTCAGGAGGAAAGAGTGGTGCCAACAAGAAGACAGATGGTGTGAAGGTAGGGCAAACGAGGGTTCACCACACTATACAACCGAAGCGGTCAGTCGGTCACTGAGCTTATGGATATGCCTGCACTGAGCACTTTGTTTAAACCCGTTTATCTGGGCAGTAAGTGTTTTTAGTGTGTGAAAATGAATGTAAATAAATGCAAATAAACATAAAAACAGTAAAAGTAACAAGACTTCTTCATTGGCTAAGCTGGCTTGGTTCCAGATTTATTAGTTGAACCGGATACTGGGTGGTGAACACCTGGCTTTTTCAAGGGGAGCTTCAGAAGTGGTTAAATGAACCACATTAACCTGAGTAAAATCACTATCATGCAATGTTTATTTGTTTGTTTTTATTCCCATTAACAAATAATTTCTTACAGCCCAGATAAATAGATACAATAGAACAAGAGAACAAGACATTTCCACATTACTCTATGTGGAGTGTGGTCGGGTATAATTGTGTTCAGATACAGAATCCAGGGCTGGATTCACTAAAACCTTCCTAAGAAAAACTCACTGTGAAGTGCATAATGTCAATGAATGCAGAAAAATGTTCCTCTATTACCTGCCTTACATTTGTTTTAGGTTATTAGGTTAATATGTGGCCTAATGGCTAGATTCTATTCCACTAAGTGTTCATCTGTTAGGCTATAGCAGTTTAAGTCACTTATAACCCCTTTCCACCAACATGGAACAGGTTCCATTCCACTTTGCATTCCAAATTTTTTTACCATTTGGCACATTTCCAACAAAAATAAATTTAGTTTGGAACTCTGAAGTTCATTTCCAGCTGGAACCAAAGAGTACTAGGTTCTTGAACATGAACTGTGACGATGTCCATGGGTCAGTTGTTGTAGTTTCCTCCTTGTGGTCATAGCAATTTTTTAAATTTGACTTGTTTATTTATTTATTTATTTTTTTCAGTCGTTCATAGTTGAATGAAGTACATTTATGGACATCTGAGCATGAGATTAACCGTAACCTCATTAACTCTTATTAAACCTTCAGTCTCCGTAAACAAACCACTCTTACAGAAACCTTCTGTCTGGCTGTATCTACCTCCTCCTAATACACATTGGAGCTAACTAGACACACACCACAGCTCCCATTCCAAAATCAGAACAGTCAATCAGATGTACACCTTCTGCTAACTGAGGTCTCCATGCTGTTATTGGAATGGGATGTACCAAGTGCTTGCACTATTTAGTTGTAGTGCTTAAATCTACTTTTTCTTCCTCCCGTTTAGGCTCCACTATGTTAAAAATCACATAGATCACCAACTGGTATCCTTAGATTACTCACTGATCCCCAAGTATTCCCAAGTAGTTATCACCCACATAAATCCCTTAGTTCTCCCAAGCAGATACCATAAATCATTTATGGATCTCCTTTGATTACCCACAGACATTTTCCAAGAAGATATACCCTTTACAAATCCACATTAATCACTCACTGATCCCCTGTATATATATATATATATATATCAAATGGATCACCCAAAAATATAGCCCACATAAATTCCCTTTAGATCACCCATATTGACTGCATAGGTCCTAGTAGATCACCACTTCATCCATTACAAAGATCCTCTGTATATCCCCACACTGATCACCCATACATATGACCCATATAAATTCCCTTTAGATCATCCATATTCCCTGAATAGATCCCAATAGGTCACCCATATATTGCCCACCTGCATAGATCTCTCCTATATCCCCCCACATACATCCCCTGTAAAGTGCCCACAGTAGATATTCATAGATCACCCACTGAGCACATCAGACCTGTGATTCTCATAGATCCGTCAGTAGACATTCCCCAACATAGATCTTATTAGATTCCCAAAGTACATTCCTGTATATACCCCTAGATCACCCACTGATCACCTTAATTATTCCCTATAGATCCCATATAGATCCCCTCAGATCCCCAAGTAGATACCTGTGGATCACCCACTGAGCACCTTAAATTATCCCCTAAACCCCACAGAACCCCCCAATATATTTACAAAAATGCCCCACTGATCCCCAAAGAAGACTTAAGTAGATGTCTAATAACCACACCTTCATGTCCTGTAAATCCCCTATAGATCACTAAAAGATGACCTATTTCACCCACCAATATATGCTACTATGCAGGAATCCCTCTCTTTCCAGGACATTTCCTTTGGGAATAAAGAATCACACATTTCACAACTTTACAATATACCGTTTATAAAGTAATAAGGATGAATTAAAAAAAAAGTCTGTTTGGTGTAAATTCAGATTATAGTGTATATCAAAGATTAGTTTTGTCAGCATCAGTGAATATGCATGAACCTTGGTTCAACTGCCGACTATGCAGGTGTTTATGTGGGATTGCTGCAAGAACAGAGCTGCATCCAGCCTCGGGAACCTTTTTCAGTGGTGCAGTCACTGAAGCGTTGCTGCAGGAGAACACTTGCACATGCTCTGAAGTGTCTGCGGTCTGTCCCTGTCGTGCCCTGGCCTCCGTCTCCATCCCATTCTGTCTTCTTCTGTCTAACCTTATCTCGTTTCTTTTCCAGAAAAGGAAGTCCAGTTCCAGCGTCCAGCTGATGGTGAGTGTGTATCCCCCTCTTCTCGAGGTCACACAGGCCGCGACTTTCCTTAAACATGGAAAGTTATTCCAGAACAGACGCCCCCTAGCTGTAAAAAAGCAAGCCAGCGCGTTCAGCAAAAAAACGTTGCTGTACTTCTGTATGGAGCTGGACTTTCTTTTTATGTTTTTTGACTGTGAACATCTCATGTCTAACGTTACCCCAAACTCCTCACGTTTCTGATGTGTGTGGGGTCGCTGATGTACTGTAGCTGTTCCCTCCTCCCCTGCGTCTCCATAATCCAGCACCCTGAGGCCCTCTAACGCTATATAATAATCAAAGGAATCAGTTCTTTTTTTGAAGGGAAAGGAGAGAAGATCCAGATATTCCAGAAAGCTGCTTCCTGGCGAGGCTTTGGCGAAGTTTGATAATTGAGTGTTGATCCCTAAATCTCTCCTTGTCTGTTATTTACAGGAGTCGTCTGAGAGTACAAACACTACCATCGAAGATGAAGACACCAGAGGTAGGTGCTTTTTAGCACAACACCACTGTAACAGGTTCATGAGATCCTAAATAAATCACCAACACCCCTCATAGATCCCTGACAAATTGCCCTTATATATTACATTAAATAAATGAATAGAATTCATAACAATTATCTTTAGATCACCCATATTTCCAACTTCAGTCCTCAATAGATCACCACTTTATCCCTTACAAAGATCCTCTGTATATCTCCACACTGATCACCCATACATGTGACCCATATAAATTCCCTTTAGATCATCCACATTCCCTGAATAGATCCCAATAGGTAACCCATATATTGCCCACCTGCATAGATCTCTACCAAATAACCCCAGATATGTATCCATGGATCAATCATGCAATACTGTATACCTCTACTATAGATCCTACAAAATGTATATTTTATATACTGCTCACATTGAACCTTGATAGATCTGCCTTATATCCCCCCAAACAGATCCCTCATAAATCACCCGTATATCCTCCACAGACCCCACTTCAACCCCCTATATAACTGTTACATAGATAACCCACATATCCCCCTCAAAGACCCCAAATATGCCCTAGACTGAGACCCCCTTCATAGATCCAATATAGCCCCCCTTATATACTTCTCACTTAGACCACTGATAGATATCTCTCCTACATCCCCACATAGTTCCCCCATAGATCACCTTTATACTCTACATAGATCTCTCACAGATCACAAATACAAATCACACATGTAGGTCACCCATGTTGATCCCTCATAGAATACAAATGTATATCCCACATAATCCCCTCATATATTGCCTATATAGCTCCCAAACTGATCCCTCATAATTGATATTTCTCTGCTTATACCCCCTAGATTACTATATATCCCCACATCTATCCCTCATAGATCACAAATATATTTCCCACATAGTTCCCACACATATCACCCATACAGCTTACATAGATCCGTCATATACCTCCATGTATCCATAACATATCACATGTCCCTCATAGGTCATAAGTAAATCCCTAACTTCACCTATGCAAACCCTATGCATATCTCCCATATAGATCTCTCATAGATTCTCATAAAAATCCTCAACGTAGGTCACCCATATCCCCAAATAGATCTCATGTCACTCAATGATATTACACAATACCAGCTGCTCAAACCACAGCCTTAAACTCTCCCTAGTCGTAAACTGCCCCATGGTCTTAAACTGCCCCACAGCTTTAAACTGTCCCACAACCTAAAATTGTCTTAACTACCATTCTGGACAGTGCTTGTTGGTCTGTATGGGGTATTTTACTGAGGTCAGACTAATAATGCCAATTCAGTGAGCAGCTTTGTATCTTAAATGTAGCAGTGTTCCTATTTCAGCATGCATTTCAGAAGATCCAGTAACACTCCATGGAAAAATCAATGTGGGATTAAATATATCGGATATGGAACAATAGCCATGTATCATAGTCCCCACAGAGTAAAGTCATTAGCTGTATATGTGTATGATAAGTGTCTGTAAATGTTCCTGTGGATGTTATTATGTGATAACGCAGTAGTTCTACATACCCCTGAAATGACTGTACCATCTGCAGATAAAGAGGTTGGCTGATTTGTTACTCTGTTGATTGATTACAACCGCATTTAAGTTGTTTTGAGACTGTTAAGTTGTGAAGTTGTAGTGTAAATGTTCTAGGTTTATATTTAGCTAATATTCCTTCTTAAATGATACTTCTCCTCTAGCTTTAGTGATGTATTCACTGATTAGTGGTGTCTGAGTGAAGCAGTGGGAGCTGTATGTGTTGTGACCGTGTCTGTTTGTGAAAGTGTTGCTGTGTGTTTATCAGTGAGGAAGCAGGAGATCATTAAGGTGACTGAGCAGCTGATCGAAGCCATCAGCAACGGAGACTTTGAGAGTTACACGTGAGTTACAGGAACACCTCTCTTTCTCGACCCCCCCTCGCTCTCTCTTTTCTTTTTCTCTTATTTGCCTTGATTGCAATATATACATGCTACACATGAATGCATATTTGATTATTTGCACATACTTTTATTTACAATCAGTTTGTTGTGTATTTTTTATTGTTTTGCTGAAAATCAGAGCACCATGTGACCAAAATACTAAATGGTGTCCAGTGAGTGTAGGTATGGTATTTGTTTCTAAAAAAGTGGTCAGTGAGAGTAGGTATGGTAGGTGTTTCTGATAAAGTGGCCAGTGAGTGTAGATATGGTAGGTGTCTCTGATAAAGTGACCAGTGAGAGTAGGTATGGTAGGTGTTTCTGATAAAGTGGCCAGTGAGTGTATGTATGGTAGGTGTTTCTGAAAAAGTGGCCAGTGAGTGTAGGTATGGTAGGTGTTTCTGAAAAAGTGGCCAGTGAGTGTAGGTATGGTAGGTGTCTTTGATCAAGTGGCCAGTGAGTGTAGGTATGGTAGGTGTTTTTGATAAAGTGGCCAGTGACTGTATGTATGGTAGGTGTTTCTAATAAAATGGCCAGTGAGTGTAGGTATGGTAGGTGTCTCTGATAAAGTGGCCAGTGAGTGTAGGTATGGTAGGTGTCTCTGATAAAGTGGCCAGTGAGTGTAGATATGGTAGGTGTTTCTGATAAAGTGGCCAGTGAGTGTAGATAAGTTAGGTGTCTCTGATAAAGTGACCAGTGAGTGTAGATATGGTAGGTGTTTCTGATAAAGTGGCCAGTGAGTGAAGGTGTGGTAGGTGTTTCTGATAAAGTGGCCAGTGAGAGTATGTATGGTAGGTGTTTCTGGTAAAGTGGTCAGTGAGTGTTAGTATGATAGGTATCTCTGATAAAGTGACCAGTGAGTGTAGGTATGGTAGGTGTTTTTGAAAAAATGGCCAATGAGTGTAGGTATGGTAGGTATCTCTGATAAAGTGACCAGTGAGTGTAGGTATGGTAGGTGTTTTTGAAAAAATGGCCAATGAGTGTAGGTATGGTAGGTGTTTCTGATAAAGTGGCCAGTGAGTGTAGGTATGGTAGGTGTTTCTGATAAAGTGGCCAGTGAGTGTAGGTATGGTAGGTGTTTCTGATAAAGTGGCCAGTGAGTGTCGGTATGGTAGGTGTTTCTGATAAAGTGGCCAGTGAGTGTAGGTATGGTAGGTGTTTCTGATAAAGTGGCCAGTGAGTGTAGGTATGGTAGGTGTTCCTGATAAAGTGGCCAGTGAGTGTCGGTATGGTAGGTGTTTCTGATAAAGTGGCCAGTGAGAGTATGTATGGTAGGTGTTTCTGGTAAAGTGGCCAGTGAGTGTCGGTATGGTAGGTGTCTCTGATACAGTGGCCAGTGAGTGTAGGCATGGTAGGTGTTTCTGATAAAGTGGCCAGTGAGTGTCGGTATGGTAGGTGTCTCTGATACAGTGGCCAGTGAGTGTAGGCATGGTAGGTGTTTCTGATAAAGTGGCCAGTGAGTGTAGGTATGGTAGGTGTTTCTGATAAAGTGGCCAGTGAGTGTAGGTATGGTAGGTGTTTCTGATAAAGTGGCCAGTGAGTGTAGGTATGGTAGGTGTTTCTGATAAAGTGGCCAGTGAGTGTCGGTATGGTAGGTGTTTCTGATAAAGTGGCCAGTAATGGTTGTTATGGTGGTGTGACTTTAATTGTAGCGGTAGAGCTAGGATGCTAATTAAATTAACAGTGATGACTTATGCTACACATCAAGCAAACAGTGCTAAAAGAAGTCAGCAGAGCAGTGGAGCAGGCCGGGACCAGATACTCTCCAGGATATATCCGGTATACTGTCTCTCCACAGTCCAGCTCTCTTATTGCGTTACACTGCTCACACTGAAGTACACTGTAGTGGGCTCTACATATACAGGTTGTGTTGTGGGAAGGGTGGGGAAGCCTAGAAGAAGATCCCTGTGAACCTTTCTACAGGAAATGCCTCCAGGGAACGCTGGTGTGGCTGCTGAGATGAGCTTGCTGTAATTAGATTCTGTCTGGATGGAGATGAGAGTACGGGGTCATGTTTGTTGGATCTCCTGAGCTGGTTGAATTCCTGGCCAAAGTCTGCTGGCTGAGTGTTCTCTCAGTTCCGTCTCACTGTACTTGAAAGCTCTTACTGAATGGTTCTAAAGGTTCCCATTTCAGACGTCTCATCTCACAGAGGCTCTGTATTTGTGTGTGCAGGAAAATGTGTGATCCGAGTGTAACAGCCTTTGAGCCTGAAGCTCTGGGCAATCTAGTGGAGGGGCTGGACTTTCACCGCTTCTACTTTGAGAACTGTAAGTCCTCATGTGTTATTCTAACTTGTTCAGACCACTTAGTGTCCAGTCCGGACTGGATATGGAGCATCGGAAAATATCCTCAACCCCTAAGACTCTGGAGAATGTCATACAAATAAAGATAGTGGATTATTTTAAGCCTGTGGTGCTGTGGTACCTAGATTTAGTAGTTCCTAAAAATTTTATACATTAAGTAATTCATAGTGGATGCTGAATAATTCATTGTAGATACTGAATAATTCATAGTTGATTCTGAATAATTCACAGTGGTTGCTGAATAATTAATAGTGGGTGCTAAGTAATTCATTGAGAGGGGTTAAAGTAGTCATTGCTGGTCCGTGACGTCCTGCTCTGAGTGTCCTGTTTTGTTTGTTATCCTGTGGCTGATCTTTCTCAAGCTCTGTGCTGCCTCTGCATTGTTCTCGGTAAGCAGCTGATGGGTACAAAGTGGTTAGCTTCGCTCTTGGTGCGGGGTGATTATAGACTGTGCTGCTGTTTACAATAGAGAATGTTTGTTTGCTGATGCTACGCAGCGGTTTCCTGTCTCAGTTTTAGATTTCTGTCAAATATAACTGACCTCTTTCACAATGCCTGGAAACAGAAACATGAAGAGGTGTAAACTTGTGCTCTCAGCTGTAGTTCCTCAAAAGTTCCTTTAGCATCACTGTCCAAAGATAACTGAAAAATGATCTTTATTTTTGCTGGTTTTTACTTTTATGCATCACTTGAACACAGCAGCAGCTGTTTAAAGTGTGAACATTTCATGATTGAAAGGACCAACAGAAATGACCCAAAACTGCTTTGAATGATGTCTGGTTCCATTGACTTACATTACAGTTAAATTAGAGAATAAGAGAAATCATATGTGTTTCCTGTATGTTGTTTGTTGGGAACAGCTTTCTGAATAGTTACATTTCTGCCTTTGGGTGGAAGACTGATCTCGGACCTATTGTTCCAGTTCATGTGTGTGAAGGTGGTGAATTTGTTGTGGTCGAAGTAAATAGACAGTAATTAGGCCAACATGTACAGAAGCATTCAGGGCACTGCTAATACTCTGCATGTCACTGTGCCACTATAATGCTAATGCTAATCTCCTATATGATGCTAATGCTAATTTCCTGTCTGACAGTGTAATATATCTGTATCTGTGTTTGTGCGCTTCAGTGTGGTCTAAAAACAGCAAGCCGGTTCACACCACCATCCTGAACCCGCACATCCACCTGATCGGGGAGGAGGCCGCCTGCATCGCCTACATCCGCATCACACAGTACATCGACAATAACGGCATGCCGCGCACCGCGCAGTCTGAGGAGTCCCGCATCTGGCACCGCCGTGACGGGAAGTGGCAGATCGTCCATTTCCACCGCTCTGGAGCTCCTTCCACAATTACCAAGTAAGACCATCAGGTAAAGAGGCCTGAGAGAGATCTGAGAGAGCGGCAGTTGAGCCAGAGGTCACTGTCACACCGCTAAGTTAACTCCTAGAGATACAAGGCTAATATAGCTAACAGCTCTTGGAGGAGGTCTTAGCTGTTAGCGGAATGTGAAGTGAAGCTGGCTTCCTGTCTGACAGCTTCTTATTTGAATTTCATGTTTCACCTTAAATAGCACAACTTCTACATTCTGGTTTAATGTATCTCCTGCACCATTTATGGTGGAACGGAAAACTTAAATAAGAAGCTACTGAATAGCAAACCAACCTTCAACAATGTGTATGATTCACTGTTATCTATAAAGATAAGCCAAATTATAGTAGCATGCTAATATCACTGTATACTTACAGCACACTGATAACATAAACTGGCCCAGAGACAGGACCTAGTGGTCACGCAGTAGGCAGAGCTAATAGGATATAAACGGCTATTAGAAGGTAAAAGAACAGGTCTGTCCAAAGCCCACACTGGGGACTCTTTAGAAGAAGCTACCACATGAACATTCCTGGCTGAGAAGCTGTGTGAATCTGATTCCTCATTGAATGACTCCTGTCCTCTGCTGTGGAGCAGCTCCACTGAGTGGTACTCTGACATGTGTAACCCTGAGCTGAATCTAAAGCTCCCACTGATAGTAAAATGATCTGAGGGGGAAAAGAGCTGTTATGATGATTTTACGCTGAATCGTTACTGAATCATTACTGAATCATTACTGAATCATTTCCTCTGAACTGAATCAAATAATTATAAGATCTGAGATTTATACTCTCTTTCTTTCACTATCTCTCTGTCTCTCTTTCATACCTTTCCCTCTCTGTTTCTTTCCTCCTCTTCCTCTCTCTCTTCCCTGTCTCTCTCTCACACACTCTTTCTTTCGTTCTCTTACTCGGTCTCTTCTGTCTTTCTCTCTGTCTCTATTTTTCTCTTTCTTTCTTCCTGTTTTCTTTTTTCCATCCTCTTTTTCCCACTCACTTACTCATTGTTTTTTCTTGCACTCCTTTCTTGCTTACTTCTGTTTTGTCCATCTTTCTCTTACCTTTCTCTATTCCCTCATTCTCCTTCTCTCTTTATCCTTCACTTCTTTTTTCTCTCTTGCTTCCTTTCTAACTCTGTTTCTCTCTCTCTCTCTTGTTCTCTGATGTTCTTATCTCTCTCTTCATCTGTTTTCCTTTCTTGTTTTCTCCTTCTATCTTTCGGTCTCACTCCCTCTTTTCTTGATACCCTCTATTTGCCTTCTTTCTCTTTTTTCTCTTTCTGTCCCTCACTCCTTTTTCACTCTTACTTTTCCTCTTTGTCTGTTTTCTGTATCTTTCTCTCCTATTCTTCTCTATCTAATTTTTCTTTTTCTCTGTATCTCTGTCTATCTTGTTCTTCTTGTTCTTCTTCTTCGTCTTGTTCTCTCTTTTTTCTCCCTCCCTTCCTCACTCTCTCCCAGCTGAGCTATAGTGTAGGTGGGGTTTGCAGTGAGAGTAATCCTGGTGGTCCATGCTGCTCTGCGGTTTTACTGCCCACCTGCCCACCTGTCCGAGGACCCACGAGCCCCCTGCTTCACATTCACACGAACTCCATCCAGGCTTGTGTTTCTCCACCTTCATCCTCCTCCTCAGTCCTCCAGCTGCGCTGAGGAACATCTTCACCATCTCCCTCTCCCTGCGGTTCCTCCGCCACTTCTCCACCGCTTTTCTCTTCCGCTCTTTTACTCGGAATGCAGCATTATTTTTCCAAGGAAAACTGGTAACGAGTGAGAACGTAGTTGTGGTTTTGACGGGGACTGGTGAGGTTTGACTCGTGACGGGAACTGTGCAGAGGAGCATGTTCCACGGAGCAAGCTCCACGTTGTAGTGCTGGTTGACGGTGTAATGTGTTTGAGCCCACGTCTGTAGAGTAATAGAGAGTGACCGTATGGAGGTGCATGATTAAACGCTTACCTGTTTATTTAGCCTAGAGCTGCAGGGGAACAGTAACGGTGTATGTTTTCTAAGCGTGTTATTATTATTTACCTGTACAGTAATCATATACTTCCTGTTTGACTTAGAAATGCTCTTCATATTTATCTTTGATATCTTTAAAGGTAGAAGTTTGCCTGTTTTGGTTTATAGAGAAACGCCACTGCTCTGCTCCACTCTAGCGACCCGGGGTCGTTTTTAAACAACGTTATATAATGAAATCATATGAACCAGTAAAAACTAAGAACGCCAAGACAAACCAAAGCTCTGGAACAAACGAGCGAGTGCAACATGTCACCATCAAAGATGGTGCTGCTTTATGAGAAGTGAGCTGGCTGATGTTTACAGTAGATTACAGACTACAGCAGCATCTTTAAGGGCTACAGCAAAGGTCCACTCTCATTTCAATCAGAGAACAACGTCACTGTAAGCATTTCAGTATTGCAGTATTTGGTTAATATCATGATCTTGTATTTTAACTGTTATTGTGTGGTCACATGTGCTTTGATTTGCAGTGTTGATGCTTTTGAGTGCCAGTTCTGTGCAGCCTCAGGAAGCAGGCTGATTATGAGCTAGAATTAGATTACTCTGGATTTCCTTTGACTTTGCATGATTCAAATGTGCCATCAATTAATGAATACACTGTTTCATGGGTCAGTATTGAGGTATGGGTATCACAGAACACAGAGTAACTCCAAAGGGCAGTGAGTGCTTGACCGGTCAGCTAGCTGAGTGTTTAGCAGTGATCATAGGGCTTGCATGACCTCAGATGTTCGACAGTTATATGACTAATCTCTGATGACATTGTGAGCATAACCACAGGAGAAGCTCTTCAACAGGTCCCTGGCAAACCCAAACTCCACAGGTCAGTACAGCATGATGCGTCCTTCCCAACAAGCCCAGGATTGCTTTGAAACCGGAGATCTTACAGTGATGGAGTTAAAGTAGAGATCCCCCAAGGTAAAATCCTCCTCCAGTGCCAGTAGAAGTTCCTCGCTTTAGACCTCTACTGGAGTAGAAGTACTAAAGTATTTACCTTCCTGTACTTAAGTATGGAGAGTAACAGTAGCATTTATTATGGCTCTAATGTCCTATTATGGTTATGGGAACCAGACTCTTAATCAGCTCATGTTAGGTAAAGAGACTCTAGTGTCTCTCAGTCCACCAGTCTTTATTAGAAGCTCATTAATTAGTCTGATACTGATGTCTATTCAAATGATCCTAAGCACAGAACACTGAGGGTCCATTAGCAAGAACCTAGTCCTGTCCAACAGGTCAAAACAAAGTGACTGCTGTACCAAGATTGGTGGACTCACTACATGCTTACTGGATTACTGTACACTAACACACTACCTACAGTAATCCTGAGTCACAATGACCACAAACTACAGCAACAAAGTTATGCATAATATAACTGAATAGATTTTAATTACGCTTTGACTCAAATGTATTGAATATAAGAACTAATTTTAAGCAAGACAATACAAAAAACACAATAACAATAATAATAATAAGTATATGGTATTAAGGCAACAGGTATTTAGTAAACTATAAATAATTAAATAAACTTAGTAATAGCATGCCAAATTATGAGTTAATTAAGTGTTAATTAGGTCTAAAAATATTTAGTAATAATAATTTTTTAAATGAATATTTAGGAGGTATATGAGCAATATTAATTACTAATTACTAATTATATTAGTATATAAAGGGCGTTTGGTTTACATGCATTAAGTATCTTAACAAAATTCTTGTAGATTTACTCACTTTGCAGGCTTTCGCAGGCTTTTCCAAATGTGTAACGTCATGTGTTTTTAAAGTGTAACATTATTATTATTATTATTATTATTATTATTATTATTATTATTGCACTGGCATTTTATGTTTTAAAATCTGTTCAGTAAAGGTGAATGTCACCTTGTCTCCTTAGTGGTAGAGAGAAATGTTATGGCAAAATTCCAGGTCAGTAGAGCATGACCCTCACATTACTAGCCTACAGGAAACCAAACAATAGGGACCACCAGGCTCCTCTATGGTGAGCGAGCAGCCAGCCAGCATGGGAATATCAGGGTACCCCTCATGAACCCCACTCCCAGAAGAAAAACCACATGACTAGTAGCCCCCCAAGTTATCTGTGTTTAAGATATGAGATTTCGGACAAACAGCCAGTTTACCACTGAGGGTTTACTAGATCAAAAGGACTGTCTGAGGAACAGATCCTTCTGTATTCTAAACTGAGGCACAAACTTCTACGGACTAGAGCTGAGTCAATAGGCCAGAGTCCATGTCACCTTCCTGTCTGAATGTTCAGACTATACACAGGGAAGCTGCTCATGAACCTTAGAGTTACTCTGTGTTTCTATAGTCCACCCTCAGCTTCAGGGAAACACAGTAGGACACTGAAAGTAGCAGGTCATAGTTTGACACTACTACCCATACAGAGACTAGTAATATGATATGGCCTATACCCACCGACCGCTTCATTAGGCACATCCAATGTATCAGCTCCACTGACCATATAGGACACTGTAGTTCTACAGTTATAGACTGTAGTCCATCTGTTTCTCTGTATACTTTATTTCCCTGTTCTTCAATGGTCAGGACCCCCACAGGACCACAGAGCATAGAGGTACTATGTGGGTGGTGGATCATTCTCAGCACTGCAGTGACACTGACAAGGTGGTGGTGTGTTAGTGTGTGTTGTGCTGGTGTGAGTGGATCAGACACAATGGTGCTGCTGGACATCTCAGTGTCACGGCTGGACTGAGAATCGTCCACCAACCAAAACTATCCAGCCAACAGGGTCCTGTGGGCAGCGCCCTGTGGTTAGCGTCCTGTGACCGCTGATGAAGAACCGTGCAACAGCAGATGAGCTATCATCTCTGACTGTACATCTACAAGGTGGACCAGCAAGGTAGAAGTGTATAATAGAGTGGACAGTGAGTGGACACAGTGTTTAAACACTCCAGCAGCACTGCTGTGTCTAACACACCACCACCATGTTAGTGTCACTGCAGTGCTGAGAATGATCTACCATCCACATAACACTGCTCTGTGGTGGTCCTGTGGGGGTCCTCTTCCTCAAATTTGTTCAGATATGTTTTTCTATGGATAGCGACGCCATGTGCAAAAATATCTTTATTTAATATGACTATTCTGAATGTTTTTGAGACCATCAGTGTGCTCCAGTGCTAAACTGAGGCTTTTGAATAGATTCTGATATTTTGATACAGTAGTTTTTCTAAAAGAGCCAAATAGTCAAATAACGGGTTTATAATTTAGGGCCCATGATGTTTCTCATCTTCCCTGATTCCACCATACATGCTGCAGTTTTTGGACTAGTATGAAAGGAAATGCAGCAGATATTCCTGATCTGGATTAGGGAAAGCAGTGAGGTGATGTCAGATGGTGATGGTTCTTCGGTTTGCTAAAGCTACCTCAGGTTTCACAGTCTACCAAATTTCCAGAAACAAGCCCTGCCCACCACAAAAGGAAATAAAGCTTTGAAGGAATTTCCTAAAGCTGGGATTTGTGGGAATTTAATTGGAGTTTGCAAGTTTGTGCCACATTCAAGTGATAAAGGAAGATGTGTCTTAAAGTTCATTAGAACTGTAATTAAACTACTGTTTATTTGGTTTGATAGGGATAATTATTACTGGATGGAGTTATTACTGTAATTAGAAGCTTCATTGTGTTAATATCATGTCTTTCTTCACTGTTGCACACATTCAGTTACATTGCATCGATTTGACTGGTTGTTGATTGGTGGTAGCTGAAGATAAGATCTAGTTCTCACAATTAAAAAAATTTAATTCATTTTTAATAAAAAATTTAATTAAGAAATTAAAATTAAGCTAAAGTTTTTTTTTTTTTTTAAATAAATCTTAAATGTAATGTAGTTTTGCTTAGTCGCTTTTCCTTGGTATAAATGTATTACTAGATGTTAATAAAACACTATAAAAGGGTAATTTACATAAACATAAAGGTTAATTTAATAAACACTGGAAGGCTTATGTTTAGAACCTTGAATTCTGCATCTATGAAATGTTATTTGTTTAAAACAAAGATTTTAGGTTTCGTGTTTGTACACTGTAAAAAGTGCTACATTAGTCCAACCTGAACTTACAAATTATTCATTTTGTTAGAAACATGTGAATTAGGTTTATTCAACCCAAAAAGGGAATTCTTTGAAATTAAAAATGATTTTTAAGTGGGGTAAAGTGTATTCAACTGCTTGTAACAAACTCAAGGAAAGTTCAAGCATCTCTATTAAACATCTGAAAGCTTAATTTCTGCCTTTAATGCCCTGCGCTAAAACGACTTAATAACTAAAGACACTAAACCTGTTTTTTTCTCTTCCTTATTCTCATGGATCATTTCAGTTGCGTTTTGTTTAGATATTAGAATGTTGTTACTGTATTATAGTGCTTGATTTATTTCATTTTTGGCACATGACATATTTGACTATTATGCACACTATAAACAGTTGCTGTCCTGCAGTTTGTGTTATATACCAATTAAAAAGCAGATTCTTCAAGGGTTCTTTTGTAAAGGCAGAACCAGGTAATCTGAAATGGCTCTCTGCAAGATGAAATGGTTCTTTAAATGAATTGAGAAAAGGTTCTACATAGCACTGAAAAGGTTTCTTCTGTTACAAGCTTTACATTAGCATAACAATAGCAGAACAATTTTGGGTGCTATAAAAAACGACATCTCCATTAGTCAGAAGAACCGATATAACAATGCAGAGAACCGTTTAAGCATACCAATAATTCTGTATAGAATTCATGGTTAACAAATAAGACTCATGGTTCTAGGTGGAACTTTTGTCTTTACAGAATAACACTTTGTTCTACTCCTACAAGCTTGACGTTTGTACAATATCAGAACCATTTTGGTGCTATACAGAACTATTCTCAATTAACCTCAAGCCATAGAACCATAGTCTTTATTAAGTAATGCTGGACAAATAGCTTTTTTTCATGTTCTTTGTTCTCTGGATCGTAAACTGATTAAATAGCCCCACAAAGGGTTTCAACAGGTGACATTTCAACAATAGCAGAACCATTTTTGGTGCTATGTAGAACCGTTTTCAAAAATGTTTTTATAGAACCATATACAACATGCCCTCTGTCAATCTGAGGAACGATTGTGTTTTGCAAAGAACCATTTAAGACTGCCTTTACTAAAGAACCCATAAAGAACCACCTTTTTAAAGTGTGTAGATTAAATATTAGGTGCTCATTTTGCATTTATGCTTAGTTAATATTTACATTCCTTAGTTAATATATCAGTTCAATCGATGAGTAAACAGTCCATCTCAATCATATCGTGATTTAGAAACATTCACAACTGTAAATATATTGTTGTTGTGCATGAGTTCAGTAGAGGGTTTTTGCCTGACTTTATTTCACGGTGAACTGTGATGTGACTGGACAGGCTCTAGATAATCCTAATCTGAGTTATGTGTGAATTAATATTTGTTGTTATTGATATTATGCACTTCACTGTACGTTCCCATCAGGATTCACATGATGCATGAATACGTGCAGCGCTTCATCTCCACCATGCCATCACTTCATAAACATCTGCCTGCATGTAGAACTTACTATATGCAAACACATGCGGTGCCAGATCATAAATCACAGACTCAAGCACAACTTGTAAACAATGCTGCAGTGAGAGGGGAACGTTCGGAACGTTTAGCGGGGTCCCGAGGACACCATGCTTCCATCATTCTTCCAGAAAAAGCAGATGATGATGCTTCAGATGAGAGTCTCCCTGAGTGAGCTCTCCCTAGAGGGAGAGGAGCGTTAGTTTAACCCCAGACTGACCTGCAATAACACGCTCCTACTCCCGCTGTGGCTGTAGACAGCTCGCAGTGCAGCGGATGTGATCAGGAAATGTTTTTATTTAGGAATCCCATATTTAAATAGGTTTAATTATGAAGTATCATGTTGCTGCGCTGAGTGTGAGAGGCTGATGGAGATTTGGTGGGTTCATGGTGCTTTTACTGCTTTAATGAATTCCAGATGTGCTCAGATGTGCTCAGATGTGATTTCCTTTAATTGGTTAATAATCTCCCATAGAAACACACACACGCACACACACTTACACTCCCATTCAAAAGGCTGGAATCCCCTGTCGTATAAATCATTATTGTTATTATAGACAATAATGTTCTTTACAAAATTCAGCTTTTTATTCTTATTATAATTTTCTCTTTTATTCTGAATATTCATTTTATTAGATATTAATTTATTATATCTAAGATAGCAATTTTATTAGAACTTCATTCTGGATATTGCTTTTATTAGAACTTCTTTATAGATAGCAATTTTAATAGAACTTCATTCTTGATATTACGTTTATTAAAGTTAATTCTAGATAGAAATTTTATTAGAACTTAATTCTGGAAATTACTTTTATTAGTACTTCATTCTAAATAGCACATTTTTTAGAACTTCATTCTGAATTTAATTTTTTCTAGAACTTAATTACAGTCATTCATTTTATTAGATCTTCACTTTGAATAAAAGTTAGATGTTAGAAATAAGATATTCACTTTGATATTAGTTTTTTTTAGAACTTAATTCTTAAGATTAATTTTAAAAATAATTAGGATTACATGTTGGATATTTTTTAGCATTTAGTGTGAACCATCCATTATTATTTACTGATTTAAATATATAATTTAAAATTTTGATTCCAGTCTTTTGAAGAGAAGTGTATTTATATTTGATTATTAACATATTTAGCATTATTGTATTTTATTCTCTTTGCTGCACACTAAACTCAGCAGAGTTAACTAAACCTCTTCAGTCTTTGTTTAGGTGCATAGTGAGTTATAGCATGGTGTTCGCCATTGAACCCTGTACTGCAGAGTTAGGTCTTTTAACACTGCTTGTTTTACAGTGACCTAAATTAGTGACAGCTTCCTTGTGTCCTTTAGGGCAGCCAGTGTTCTGTTCTGTGAGAAGTACACTACCGATAGGCCTCAGCTTTGCTAAATGCTAGAAATAACCAAACAGATATCTGAGGGGTAGCTGGACACATCTGTATTAGAGCCATGAAACAGTTAGCAAGAGGCTAGTGATGATATCCCGCTAGTGATTATATATTTACATTCATTATTATGTTTAAATAGGAAGACATGACAGATCGATTATTCATTTTATATGTTAGCAGGGGCTCTGAAATGTATCCAGTCAACACTGCCATAAACATTATTAGAAAATAAATAAATAAATAAATAAACAAGTATATAAATTAATAAATAAATTTATAAGATGTTATGGGCTCCAAGCCATCAGGGGCACCACATGCATGTAGTACATATTTGTTATGGTATATATGCAGTACTGTGCAAAGGTTATAGCCACCTTGGAAAACTATGAATCATACAGTGTGCTGGTTTTAGCGTGTCCTACCCTCTTCTGGAAGGAATGCCAGGATCAGACTGCTCCTCACTGTGTCTGATTAGGAACTCAGCGTTCCATAAATCTGTGCTGTACCCTGGTTAGGATAATGGAAACCATACAGTTGATGCTGACCAATCATCGTTCATGTCCTTGCGGGGAGTTCTTTGCTTGTCGGGGTGGAGGGTCAAAAAATGATTGGCCATGGCGACAGTGCTGGACATGATAGTGCCGGTGGTGTGCTCTGATAAGACCAAACAAAGAAAGATTGGAATGATGAGCGGATGTTATTGTAATATATGAGATCTGTGCCTTGTTTTACTACTTGACAGCCATTGGTCAACGTCAAGGAAAATCGTGCCAGAAATCTGCACATGCTAAATCCTTCATTGGTGTGTCTTGAGGTGTCCTGATTGGCACGTTCAATTATGTCACATTATACTCGCCTGTCATTATACACGACCCCCAAATTCAGAAACTGATGCCAGAAATGTGTTAGCAATCGTGTTCAAATAAGGTTGAACTTGTGTAGTCTGATCCCGGCATTAGGCTAGATGTAGAGATTAGACTTTTGTACAGTACCCTATGGGAATTCCTTGCGTGTTTAAGGTGGTAGTACCTTCAGGCTCCTGCAGATGATGCTGTACAAGGATGATGGGGCTATAAATCCCTGTAGGGTGGAAGTGATGGAATCAATAGATGTAAGAGTAGGAGCAGTGCAGTGAAGGCCTCATTCCATGTGTGGAAATGGCTCCAAGGCAGATGTGAATAATGGGCTAAAAGGAGTGACTGCATTTGGGCATGCCAAAGACAGCAGTAGCTGAATCTGCAGGCGTAAAGGAACATATGGTTATACGGGTCCACCAGCAGTGGCTAAAATCCCAGTCTCCTCAGAACTGTGCAAGGGAAGGCATTCACCAAATCTGGCCCAACTGATCAATTGATTAAGCTTCTGAACATTCAAATGGTCTACATCCAGAAACTTGTCCAGTACATGCCAAATCCAATCACATCTGTTACTGGTGGAGGTACTACCCGCAAGTAGGCGAGTGTTGTTCTTGGTCTGATCGCTTTAGATATATTTTAGAAAATGTTGGAAAATCACCCTAACATGAAGCATGTGGGTCTGGAAACCTTTGCACATGACTGTATATAGTGTTATTGGTTTAGGTCTTCATTGGTTATCATTGGTCTTGTGTTGTTTTGGTTTCTTCACTGTAGTTCTTCTTCCTGATGGACTAATGACGTCGCCTTTGTTCTTGTGTATAAGTATAGTTATCATGCTAGCTGTTAGTACTGTTTTAGTATTATAGTATAGTACTAGTATTATTAGTACTACAGACCATGGAGACGTTCAAACCTGCTCAGCACAAACATGCAGTTCAGGGGTCAAGCTTTGGGTTTGCTTGGTGGGGAACTAAAGAGCATCACTGATCCCGAAGCACAGATAGAAAAGCATCAACATTTTCTGCTAGTTTAAACTCTGTATGTGTTTATTTGAGTAGTTGAGTGTTTGTAGTGCGGGCTGCTGCTGCTGCTTTCTCCTCCAATCGGAATCCCTGCTAGTGTCGCTGTTCTTTAGCCAATGAAAGGCGTGTACCATATATTTAACTTTGGGTATTTTAACTGTGACGACGTAACGCTTTTAGTTGGGGCATGCCGCACGTTTCGTAACGAACCGTATGCGTGTGATTCTATTCTCTGTTTCTAAAAGGTTCTAACTGGAGTAAAGCTTGTGAATAAAAGCACAGAGTAAACATTGTATATCCTCTGCTATGGAAAAACGAGTAAACGGTTGTGGTTTTCCTTTCGTTGTGGTTTGATTTATGGGTTTATTTTTGACCTGGACTTGATGGTTGTTTGCACATGTATTTACACCATGTACAGTTTATTCTATGAGCACAATATGTGATGTCAAGAGTGACAACATATTAAGCGTAAATATGGAGTCTTTCTGTACTCTACCCTGAACCCGGCGTGCGTGTGCGTATGTGCGAGTGCGCATGTTTGCCCGAATTGCACTTCGTCTGAACTGGAGTTTACAGGCGGTTTGAAGGGGATTCAGACACTTCATCCCGTATCGGTGTCGTGTTGGACCCCCACTCTCTGTGTCGGCCCTTTCGGAGAGCTACTTTTACAGTCAAGCCTCTTTTTCTGCTCGCTGTTTAAACTTTACAATTTCATATACTGGAATTAAGCAATGGGGGGAAATATGAACGCTCTCCAAAGAACACCGAACGGCTCTCTTGCACCACCTCACCACGTTCGCTAGACACGGGCTTCTCTCATTGGCTGAGGAACCCCATAACTTTACGTCAAGGCCTTTAAACGTAGCCTTTACTGCCTCTCCTTGTTTCGCTGGTATCGGGCCATGAATCAGAGCTGGTTAATATCTCCGGCGTGGTTGCTGTTGTGAGGAGAGCCGCTTGGTCAGAGCTGATGTCACATCTTTCTTACACAGTGATGGAGTGTACTGATCTTGTTCAATAAAAGGGGAATGAACTGTGACTGATGGGAGTGTTATTACTGTCCTCTGAGCTCACAATGAAGCCATGTCTCACATTTATAGATCTTTTTCTTGTGTATTTTATCTGAATGGGTGGAGCTAAACTGCTGATATTCCTTGTGGTGAGCTGGTACAACTGCAGGACAGTAGTGAGTTTGGTGTGAGATGGTTCAGACATTCTTTACAGTGGTGGAGATGGTACCAGGGTTCTCCATGTCTACGACACACATATAGACATTTTATTTACTATCTAAACCACCAGTGAACCTACATGTGTGTCTTCTGAGTTTATATGGAATGTTGATGATGGGAAAATCTGGAAAAACCGGGAAATAATGTGTTTTCCTTGGGGACTATTTTTTGTCTCACAGCGCCCTGCAGCATGTATCCCTCCACTCTTTGTACTTTTGACTCTCACCTCCAAAAATGCTCTTTGGCACCCCTACCCAAGGTTAGGGCACCCCTACTTTACAGAAACCACAACAGGAACTTAGAACTGGATATACTTTTTTAATCAAATCTGAGATGTCTGAGTGTAAAGAACCGTTCTAGAGTTTAAATAACCTGATGTAAATGTTCTATAGCAGTGTTATGATAACCTACCTCCAAGCTAAGAATTTTTTAGTGCCTTGCTATAAGGTTCTCATGATTAGTCTCACTGCCCAGATGAGGAAACCACGTCTCAGAAGAACCTCAGAGGAGCGGTCTCAGGTTGGTCACGCTTTCATCTGCTGTTAATATAAGCAGCCTGAGTATCAGCAGCACACAGCGGAGCTCCAGACTGTGACAGAGTTCAACCTGCAGAGAGGTAAGTTTTCTCTTTCGCTTATTATTCCTCTTTTAATTTAATATGTGCCTATAAAAATATACCAAAATAACCATTCCACCATCTTTCTAGATAATAAATCAATACGTATAAGGGCTGTCATATGATTCAAATATTTAATCGCAATTAATCTCAGAATTTCATAGTTAATCGCGATTAACAATTAAAATTGTGAACACATTTTTTGCTAAATGTACTCATGTTAAAAACTGTTAAAGAAAATTGTAATAGATTGTTTTGTAATAGTTTAGGGAGCTGTAGTGTCTACCGTACTACCGTGTCTCTGTTTAGATATGAGCAACAAAAGAAAAGAAAAACGAAATAAAACTTGCTGGATTTGTTTTCAGTCACAGCCTATAGGACTTCACAGTGCTGTGCAAACAAAAATAAATTACATAAAGTCGGACTTTATTAAAGACATTTAGCGTCATACCACAGTGCATATTGAAATCTCACTGAACACAAAGAGCATACAAAAACCAACCCCAACAAACTCTTCTTCATAAAACACAGGCTTAGGCCCAATTCAAAATCAAGCAACTGGTTAGGTTAATATGAGAGGTTAACACCAGTTAATCAGAACAGCAACAACAGGTTGGAATAATGTAGTTAGGGACAGCTTCTATTTTCCTGACCCAAGCCTGCTGCTTAGGCAAACAAGTGTGGTCACATTGCTAGATGACAAAGCAGCTCGCTTTTTCTGCACAATGTGCCCAGAAGGAGAAAACAACCTCTCACAAAGTACTGATGTTGATGTTGCTGGTGTTGCTAAGTACCTGCGAGCAAGACAGGACAATTTGGGGTGTGACCCAGCATGTTTAGACCAGCATTCCAAGGGACAGTCATCTCAGCTCTATAGCACTCCAGACATTTTTCAAAACAGTCCTTCTCTTCATCACACTCAGGTTCTGAGGCAACCAAGAGAGCTGCCTTCTTCTGTGGTGGTTCAGATGTTACTGTTTGCACTGGTTCCTGTGCAAGCATCTGTTCCCTCATAATGGCAGTAATCAGTGCCCACACCTCAGCTCTTTCAGATCTGTGTAGACATTTAAGGTTCTTAAATCTAGGGTCAGGTTCTGTAGAAATCCTCAGCCAGGTACTGTTTCTTTCCCCAGCTTTTCTCAATTGATGTTACTTGAAATTGTAGCTTGGACCAAAGGAGGATGGGTCCCCCCCGTGTGAGTCTGGTCCCTCCCAAGGTTTCTTCCTTCTGCTTGAGGGAGTTTTTCCTTGCCGCTGTCGCCTACGGCTTGCTCACCGGGGGCTTCTTTTTTTTCTTTCCTTAATGAATTATTACTGACTACTGTAAAGCTGCTTTGAGACAACCATCAGTTGTTAAAAGCGCTATATAAATAAATTTTATTTGATTTGATTTTCTTTGTGTCCAAGATGAAGGTCTGCCTGAACTTGACAATGTAGGCAGGGTCATCCTCTGAACTCTCCATAACCCGAGACAGAAAGCATAAAGCAGGCAATACAACCGAACAGGAAACAAAATGTTCTCCTCCCAGGATTTCAGTAAAATATCTGCAAAATAAAACTGAAAATTACTGAGAGAGCCTACTTATTCGTTAATATTCAGTCACACACACACAAAAACTATACGGCCTACTGCACATCAGTTAGAAAAAGTGAGGCTAAAGTAATTGCCCTGTAACACAGCTAAAATCTTTGTCACGTGTTAGCACTGTGCATGTTTAGCAATGACACAAAATGAACTTCACCAGTGAGAGACCAAGCGGTTACCTGCAGCGCTCCAGCAATGCCTCTAGCTTCTGCAGCTTTTCCAGCTTGGCCTTTGTTGGCATGGGGACATCGGTTTTGTGCAGGGCAAGGGCGTCTTTTACTGGTTCTTCGCAGGCATTTCATCATCTCCACAGTGGAGTTCCATCGGGTTGGTACGTCTTACATGAGTGACTTGGTCTTCAGCCCATGTGTAATTTACAGTTTTTCTAATTCAGAGGTTATTGGTGGACTGTGTTTGAGGTGCCCCACCACCTTGCGACACACAGTCAAATTCAGTAGGGACACTGTGACAGTTCGTTGGATGCTGTGTGCGATGCATGGCAAATGTTCGAATGGTAGATAGATAGATAGATAGATAGATAGATAGATAGATAGATAGATAGATAGATAGATAGATAGATAGATAGATAGATAGATAGATAGATACTTTATTGATCCCAGAGGGAAATTCAAGGCATCCAGTAGCAGATATACAAACTATACAGAAGTAACAACAGAAGCAAGATAGAGTTGTACAGATAGAGACAGAGAAACAATATAAAGTATGAAAGTATAAAAATAGAGTCCTTAGTGTCTGTGTAAAGTATAAAGTATAAATGGAGGTAGTGGTAAACCATTTGCTGAGCAAATTAAGAAGATGGCTGTTGTCAGCCATACAGACAGTGCAAGTACGCAGTAATATAAATAATTTATCAGTGCAAAATGTGTAAACAGTACAGAATGGAGTAGAATAATACAATATAAATATATATAGGGCATTTTGGAGGGAGTGTGTGCAGAGATGGGGGTGTGTCCATTGGAGTGACCGGAATGAAAGAGTGTCCAGAGTTTTTCATTTGCTGTCCTGAGAGGAGTTGAACAGTCTTATGGCCTGAGGGACAAATGACTTTCTGAGTCTGTCTGTGGAGCAGGACTGGGACAGCAGTCTGGCACTGAATGAGCTCCTCTGCCTGATGATTGTGCTTTCCTCACCAGCCTGTCGAGTCGTCCAGCATCCCTCTTGCTGATACTGCCTCCCCAACACACCACAGCATAAAAGAGGACGCTGGCCACCACAGACTGGTAGAACATCAGCAGGAGTGTCTGGCAGATCCTGAAGGACCCCAGCCTCCTGAGGAAGTACAGTCTGCTCTGTGCCTTCTTGTAGACTGTGTCAGTGTTTACTGACCAGTCCAGCCTCTCGTCCAGGTGCACACCAAGGTATCTGTAGGACCTGACCACCTCCACATCAAACCCCTTGATGGAGATTGGCTGCTGAGTGGGCCTGGACCTTCTGAAGTCTATACACATCTCCTTGGTTTTGGTGATGCTCAGCTTCAGATGGTTGGTAGTGCACCACTCCACAAAGTCCTCAACGGGGCTTCTGTACTTCCTCTCCTGACCATTACGCACACACCCCACGATTGCAGTGTCATCACAGAACTTCTGCATGTGGCATAACTCTGAGTTGTACTTGAAGTGTACAGGGTGAACAGGACTGGAGAGAGAACAGTCCCCTGTGGTGCTCCTGTGCTGCTGATCACCATATCAGAGGAGCAGTCCCTGATCCTGACATGTTGTGGTCTCCCGGTGAGGTAGTCAGTGATCCAGGAGACCAGGTGCATGTCCACCTCCATCTTCATCAGCTTGTCTCTCAGTAGTAGGGGCTGAATGGTGTGAACATGACCCTCACAGCACCACCCCCCTTGTCCAGATGAGAGTGAACTCTGTGTAGAAGATAGAGGATGGCATCTTCCACTCCCACCTTCTCCCGGTACGCAAACTGCAGTGGGTCCTCAGCATGGTGGACCTGAGGTCTGAGGTGGTTCAGCAGCAGTCGCTCCATGGTCTTCATTACATGAGATGTCAAAGCAACCGGCCTGTAGTCATTCAGCTTCTTTGGGTTTGCCTTCTTGGGGACTGGAATGAGGCAGGTTGTCTTCCACGTGGCAGGAACCCTCCCGAGACGTAGACTCAGGTTAAAGACATGTTGGAGGGGCTCCCCCAGTTGGGCAGCACATGCCTTAAGCATTCTGGGGCACACTTTGTCTGGGCCGGCTGCCTTCCTGGGTTGTAGTCTCCTCAGCTGTCTCCTAACTTGGTCTGCCATGAAGGTTGGGGGACAGTGGGAACTGTGGGAGTTGCTTTGTCTTCCTGCTGATGATGGTGTTGATGGTGGCGATGACTGAGATGGTGGAGGTGAGGGTGATGGTGGTGAAGACAGGGTGGTGAATGCTGCAGGCGGGTCGGAGGAAGGGGCAGCAGGAGCAGCAGCAGGACAGTCAAACCTGTTGTAGAAGTTGTTAAACTGGTTTGCTCTGTCCACACCCCCATCTACTGAGCTGCCACTGTTGTTCTTGCAGCCTGTGATGGTTTTCATTGCTCCCCAGACCTCCTTCATGCTGTTGTCTTGCAGCTTCCTTTCCACCTTTTTCCTGTAGGACTCCTTGGCTTCATCGAACCTTGAGTTCCCCCTGTACACGCTTCAGCTCTGTCCAGTTTCCATCTTTGAACGCCCTCTTCTTTTGGTTGAGGATGTCCTTGATGTCACTGGTAATCCAGGGCTTGTTGTTTGGGAAGCAGCGTACAGTCTTTGTGGGAACAGCAACATCCATACAAAAATTCAGGTAGTGCGTAACACAGTGCGTCACCCCCTCAATGTCCTCTCTGTATGGGTGCAGCAGCACGCTCCAATCAGTGGTTTCATAGCAGTCCTTGAGGGCTTCTTCTGCTTCAGGAGACCAAACTCTGAATGAGTGTGTGGTAGTGGGCTGCCTCAGTACCAGTGGTTTGTACTGAGGCTGTAGGAAAACCAGGTTGTGGTCTGATTTCCCCAGCGGTGGTAGTGGGGTAGCCCTGTATGCATCCCTCACGTTAGCATACAGCAGGTCGATGGTCCTGTTTTTCCTGGTGGGACAGTCCACAAGCTGGAAAAAGGCAGGCAGGGTAGAGTCCAATGTAACGTGATTAAAGTCACCAGAAATCACATAGAAGGCATCAGGGTGTTGTGTCTGTAGCGCTTCAACGGTGGAGTGAAAGACGTCACACGCCGCCTGCATTTCCGCCCGAGGCGGAATGTAAAAACAGACGACAATGGCGTGTGAGAGCTCCCGCGGCATGTAATATGGATGGAGGCTCACCGCTAACAGTTCAATGTCCCGACGGCAGATCACCTCCTTCACGTTTACATGTCCAGGGTTGCACCATCTGGTGTTAATGAAAAGTGCGAGCCCCCCACCTTTGCGCTTCCCGCTTAGCGTCGGGTCCCTGTCCGCCCTCACTGTAGAGAATCCAGGTAGCTCCACATTAGCATCTGGAGTGTCGGGGGTGAGCCATGTCTCGATAAAACCAAACAGACTACACTCCCTGTAGAGCCTCTGATTCTTCACCAGACATGCCAGCTCATCGGTTTTGTTGGTCAGCGAGTTGTCATATTCCTTGCTCTATCTGTGCTTAGGGTGCTAATTTTACTTTCGATGTTCCATTGCTTCGCCACATCCATAAAAGCTTTGGCGCAGGTCGCAGCATGATGCCTCTGCTCTGTTTTTATGACCGTTAAAGCATGTGAATGAAGTTGCCAATGTTCATCTATATAATGATCTGTAACTCTGAGATTCCTGTCGTTACCTACTGCTGGACAATAATCACCCGTAAGAGCAATAGTGGCTGTGAGTTTCAAATACTGAGCTAGTTTTGCCTGTACCGTTTGATGTAGCTCATGAATCCTGTTGACGATAGTTGACCTCGAGGGTAGCTCATACTATGGGTCTTTTAAGCAGTCCTAATTTTGTCGCCCTCCAGTATGTTATTCGGCCTGCATGCTGTGGCTATCCATTTACCAATTGCTACCATTAATTTGTTGGAGGTAGGCTGATCTATCGTCTGCTGTCGGACATTGCCCAATGTTGTCTGTCGTACATTGCCAGAGAGCAACCTGCTGCTGAATGTATGCTTGGCCTGCATGTGGTATTTCAGGCTGGATGTACTCCGGTGATAGCTAAACAGCCTTTGTTTTGTCAAGTGAGCCAGCTGGCAAACTTTTGAAATGAAACTTCTCGTTTAACAGACCTTTCTTCATCACTCACTTACTCCTCTACTCTTAATGCGAGACGCCATGGTCAATTCTCAACATGAACTACTGTTGACTAGCAGGGACAAATAGAATTTGCCATAACAGCAATATTTTTTAATCACATTAAATTGAGATTGAGTTAATGCGTCATAATTGCGTAACTTCAACAACCCTAATATATATGTATGTATATGTATATTCTAAAGCTCTGTCATCTTACCAGACAAAAATGAGTCATACCTACTAGTCTGTAATCCCTCCACCAACTCCAATAACAGATGTGATTGTGTGGTCCATTTTCCACACATGGAACACGACATTCACTGGAGCACCTCTTCCCAATCTATGGATGCCGTCACTCGTACCCCACACTCACACCCCTCTGCAGGACCCTTAAGTTATTGCCATATTAAAAACACAAGGAGACTCATTGTTTGTCTGGTGAGCTTATTAATGATGGGTTAAAAACATGGTTCTGTTATTGTGCTTCAGAAAGGTGGAACTTAGTATACCATTTATTAGACAGTCATGTTCAGTGTGATTAACACTCCCCTTCTCTTTCTGTACTAGTCCATTTAATGTGTTTAATTTGTGTTATTGACTTATAGATGATTCTAAAGTAATACTCCTAGCTGCTTCTGTTACTGTTTAGCTTTATCACCCATCTATAAACTCCATGACATATGCTCTACAAATGAATAGGCAACACTTTACACTAAGGGTACATCTATTAACGGTACTAAGACAGTAATAAGCATTACTAAATGGTTAAGTAATGTAGCCATTAATCACTAAATAATGATAATTTACTGAAGTCTGGGATCATTTCAAACAGAATCTTGATGAACATTTTAAATATGTACAGTATCTTAAAACAATGTATACAATCAATGTAGCACATCTAAAGTATTTATTAAATAATTTATTATGTAATTTTATTAAACACTGTTATGCATTTATAAAGCACTTCTTAAGAGACATGTGCAGGTAACTTTAAAATAAGGGTCATAAAGAGAATTAAATTACTATTAAAAATGCTTCAATCATACATACAGTAATATGTTAAGTAATGTCTCAGTTAATCAACTAATATCAGATTATAATGTATGTATTATTTCGTTATCTAATCTGGTCCTATAGCATTGTATTCTTAGATAGTTCATATATGTATATTATATAATTTTATATATATTATATAATCGTTTCTTATTTAAAAGTGTTACTGTGTAATATAGTAGTTGTAGTAAGTTAGTTCCTAGATGTAGGTTTGAATTAAAGAAACACCTGTGAATTCAGGATTCCGTAATAATTCAGGAAGAGTTATAAAGGCTGAATGATCAGTGTTTCCTTGTCGGATGTTATACATTATGATTTATTATAACTGGGTAGTTTCCTGTCAGTAGTGTGAAATATTATTCCTCCAGTTTCTCATGATGAACACTAATACTGTAAGAGGAAGAGGCTGTGATGTTATTTCAGATCTAAGTTTCAGGATTATTAGGTGTGCAGAGTTGTTCTGCATTTCTGTAAACATTTTGGAGGTAATGATGATGAAATGATCTTACAGGTTTGGAGGTAAAATGCTTATCCAGATGTTGCTGGTGTTGCTGACCACAGAAACAATGCAGGGTGAGTTATATTCACTACTGACACTCTTCATAATGGTCACTAATGGTCACTAATCCTACTCCTGGAGATCCAGGTAGTCCTGCAGGGCATACAACACCTAAACCCCCCCAACCCCTTTAACCCAACACTAATTAACATGATCAGTCAAACAGACATGCTGGAGAAGGTGTGCTTGGACCTGGACCCTTTAGGAAGGCAGATCTGCAGGACTGGGGCTAGGGACCACTGGCTTTGTCTCAGGGAACTCAGAGTAAACACCACACGTCTAAACATGAGTGTTATATTAAAGATCCAGCAAAGCACCAATAATAAGTTACATCTGTATAATAAAACAAAAAAATGCTAATCAGATTATTATAAGAGCTGTGTGGGCGTGATTAATAGCTCCCTGTCCAACACTCTTTTCCAAACCCGCCCCGCCTCCCATACAAAACTAACATCAACAGCTTTTATGTGTTGCTAACTGGACCAACAACATCACAGACGAACAGATATGCAGGCACACGGACCAGAGCATGAATGACTGAACAGATGGATGATCAATGTTGTTGATGGATAAAGGGATGAACAAGTAAAGGAACAATTTTGGTGATGGATAAAGGAATGGAGAGATAAAAAAAAAATTAATGATGGATGAAGAAATGAATGGATGAAGAAAAAATGTTGGTGATGAATAAAAGTATGAAGGGATGAAGGAACATGATGGTGATGGATAAAGGAAAAAGGATGAAGAATCTATGTTGGTGATGGATAAAGGATGAACAAATGAAGGAACAATGTTGGTGACAGATAAATGAATGAAAGGATAAGGGAACAGTATTGGTGATGCATAAAGAAATACAGTCATGAAGAAACAACATTGGTGATGGATAAAGGGATGCAGAAACAATGTTGTTGATGGATTAGGGAAGGAACAGACCAAGGGACAATGTTGGTGTTGAATAAAGGAATGAATTACCGAACAAACAATGTTGATGATGGATAAAGGAATACAGGAATGAAGGACCAATGTTGGTGATGGATACAAGAATAAAGGAGTGAAGGGAGAATGTTGGTGATGGATGAAGGAATGAACGGATAGTAGTAGCAAAGTAGCAATGTTGAGTACAAATAAGGGAATAAAGGAATGTAGGAACAATGTTGTTGATGGGTAAAGGAAGGAGGGGATGAGGTAACATTGTTCGTGATGAATATAGGAATAAACAGATGAAGGAAAAATGTTAGTGATAGATACAGGAATCAAGCAATGAAGGAACAACATTAGTGATGGATAAAGGATGAATGGATGAAGAAAAAATGTTGGTGATGGATAAAGAATGAACATATGAAGAAACAATGTTGGTGATGATAAAGGAATGAAGAGATAAAGAAACAATGGTAATGGATAAAGGAATGTAGGAACAATGTTGGTGATGGATAAAGGAATGAAGGGATGAAGGAACTATATTGGTGATGGATTAAGGAAGGAACAGACAAAGGGACAATGTTGGTTTTGAATAAAGAATGAATTAATGAACAAACAATGTTGATGATGGATAAAGTAATACAGGGATGAAGGAACAACGTTGGTGATGGATACAGGAATGTAGGGACAATGTTGGTGATGGATAAAGGAATGAAAGGATGAAGGAACAATGTTGGTGATGGATACAGGAATGTAAGAACAATGTTTGTGATGGATAAAGGCAAGAACAGATGAACAAAAAATATTGATAATGGATAAAGGAATGAACAGATGAAAGGACAATGTTGGTGATGGATAAAGGAATGAACAGATGAACAAATAACATTGATAGATAAAGGAATACAGGGATGAAGGAACAACATTGGTGATGGATACAGAAATAAGGGGGTGAAGGAACAATGTTGGTGATGGATAAAGGAATGAATGGTTAAGGGGACAACGTTGGTGATGGATGAAGGAGCAAGGCTGGGTACAAATAAATGAATGAAAGGATGGAGGAACAATGTTGGTGTACAGATAAAGGAAAAAATGGATGAAGGAACAATGTTGGTGATGGATAAAGGAATCACTGGATGGAGAAGCAATTATGGTGCCTAAATAATGGAATGAAGGAACAATGTTGGTATATGGACAAAGGAATGAGCAGATGAGGGGACGATTTGATGATGGATAAAGGAATGAGTGGATAAAGGAATAATGTCAGTCTATGAATAATGAAATGAACTGGATCAACCAGTTGTTCTATTGGACTTTCAGCTACAGCTACATCAGTGTGGGAGGAACTTACAGCATGATGCCACATTGGTAATTGACCAACCAGGGCTCCGTGGGCTCATCAGGAGGCAGGGCTTAAAGACACAGGAGCTCTAACAGAGTGTTTCAGACAGAGGGTTAATACAGACATACAGTCTGAGGAAGATCCTGTTTAGGGGAAATGGAAGCCTGGAATCTGTCCTATTACATCCATAACACAATGATCAACAGTGGCAATCATGTATATCCAGTTCATTTCCCAGCTCAGCTCAGTCATGTTTCAACCAGTTACGCTCATTGTTTAAAAGGTGAACCTAATGAAGGAAGCATCAAACCATCCATAACTAGAGTAAATAATCATTTAAGATCACAGCTTATCAAATTAAATAGACAATATTACATGGTTTTAATGCAAATCACTGACAACCTGCAAAGGATCTCCTAATTATTTCAATATCTTCACTTCTTCGTAATTTTTAGGGCAGCTGTTAGTTCATAAAATCTCTAATGAGCTGCAGTTGTTTGGAGTTTGGGGGAAGTCAGTGTTGCTGCATCTTCCAATGCCTCCAAATACAAGTGAAGTTCAACTACAGAAAGACAGACAACGTCTTTTGAAGGTCAAAAAATCAGAGAATGCCACGACCGCTGGAAATCTCAATCGCGTCCACTTCAACATCAATGGAACTGTTAGAATCAGTAGCAGCTCTGAAACTGACTCTGGTGTCTACAAATGGGAGGCATTTGATTCCCAGGGGAAGCTTCTACTCAACATAACGTTCACCCTGAAGATTGAAGGTAAGAATGCTGTATAGAACATTCAGGCTGTTCACATGATAACTGTTCTTATCCACAAGAAGAGTCCAGCTGTAAAGTTTAGTGAGAAGTCCATAATGTGCACTCATCATCAAAAGAATATCTGCACAAACAGCTGACAGGAATAGAACTTGGTGGGTAGGTTTGACATTTGTACCTGACTAACCCAAGAGCCATGACTGCAGGCATTCAATGAGCAGTGATGTCCTCAATGAGTCATCCTGTTTCCACTGACAGACGGCTGCACCACGCAGGACTACATGCATGCAGACCTCTGCAACGACTGTACTTAACACCATGTCAACACCACCAAAGACTGTAATGGCGTCGTGCCAGACTGTCACGGAGTGACTCAGAATGGCAGTGGGTCATCTTTAGTGACAGAGTAGTGGTCTTGGTAGAAGTGACCAATGAACCAAGGGCACCATGGTCAGGGCCAAGATGAGCAATTTGTGTCACACATTACACGTCCAGATGGTCTAGTGCTCCAGCTCCATCCCTACTGCACCATCTGCAGAAACTGTGTGAGAACATTCAAGCTGCATGGGATGGATTTTTACAGCACTGCAATCCCACACTTCCTTCTGGGTGCAGCTGAATCCACTGATGATGAGTGTAAATAATATCTATAACGGCAAAATAACAAAAATAATAAACATTCTGAAAAGCTTGGTTACCTTGGTTGTTCTCGCTACCTAGTCTTTTCTTCCTGTTTCTTGTTTATTACTTAGTATTTACATTGTAATTGTTTAGTGTTTAGTGCTCCGGGAGCTAGTGCAGAGTGAGAATTTCATTGTACAGTGCCACTACTTGTTTCTTTGTGCGTATGACAATAAACACCTGAATCTTGAATATTAAGCAAACAGTAATTGGCCCCAGCTATACAGGACTGCGGGTGTTTGTGGGATTTCTGGTATGGGTGGGACTAAAAAATCCCTTCTGTGCCGAGCTCCAATCACAGGTCCAGAAGTAGTAGATGTGCCGTGGAAGCGTGGAACCTTAGCATCAGTGGTTCAGTGTGGACAGAGCAGCTTCGAGCAATAAGAAACTTGTTGTACTTGATTGATATGGACCACAGTCAGTAAATCTAGTGTAACTGTGCTCATGCTGTGGTTGGTTTGTGTTAGTGCTTAATGTGTGTTGTGTTTTGTCCCACAGAACAGCTACCCAAACCCCACCTGCACGTGCTCTGCCAGTCTTTTGGGGAACGGAGAGTCCAGTGCGTTCCTGGTGGACAGGAGTACAGATGGACTCTGAACAGCACTCCCATTAACAGCAGTGTGGCCTTCATGAATAACCCAGGTGACATGATTGTTCTGAAGGGTAACCTGACCGGAAACCTCACCTGCATCATTTACAATAATGCGAGCAGCAACTTCACCACCGCTGAACTTCCTGTCTGCAAACAAGGAGATTATTTAAAGCAAGTCTGCTTCAATGGAGAAGAGAAACCTGGTCGTGCTGCAACAGACATTACCAACAGTATTCCCACTAAGGCGGAGAGCGACCAGATCTGTGGTGAGACCATGGCATTAACGTGGGATTTCTTTGTCCTGTCTACAGTATCTAAACACAGTATAGCTTAATCCGCTCTATTTATGGGAAAACTGAATATTATGCACTCGTCTGCAAAGTAATAGCTGCACCCAGAAGGGAGTGTGGGATTGCAGTGCTATTGGGAAGGAAGATAAAGGTTACCAGGAACAATAAACGATGATAAATTTAGACTGATATGGACAATATTTATTGAGCTACACATACAGAAGTGTCTCTCAGTATGGCGTCGGACTGCCATGTTTGCTAACCCAACGTGCCAGACGTCTCAGCATGGAGTAGTAGAGGTTCCTAATGGTGTCCTGTGATAATCCATCCCATGCAGCTTGAATATACTCACACAGTTCCTACAGATGGTGCGGTAGGGATGGAGGTGAAGTGACACCAGGCCTTCTGGACATGTGATGTGTGACAAGAAACTGTTCATCTTGGTGCTGACCCCGGCACCTCCACACACAGATTCACTGGTAATCTCCACCAAGACAAAACAGGACTTGTCACTGAAGATGACTCGCTGCCAGTCTGAGTCACTCCGTGTCTGGCACGACACCATTGCAGTCTTTGGTGATGTTAACGCAGTGTTAAAGACAGTCATTGTAATGGTCTGCGACAATCTGCGGCCCGCGGTTTGTCTGCCAATGGTGCTGGCACTAACAAGATGACTAATGGACGACATCATGTCTACAGTCATGGCTGTTGGGTCAGTCAGATAGAGTGACAAGGCCTGTCCTTGCGTCACATGTGCGGCCGAGCATGAAACTTCATTAGCATGTCTCACGATGTCCAACCTACTCAGCAAGTTTCACTCCTGTCAGTTGATTCTTTCTGGGTGCAGCTTATCTTTTGATGAGTCATTTGAACATAGTAGCTGTGTTTTACACTGTGTGAACATGCACTGCCTGGCCATAAAACAGGTCACCACCTAGATTTAACTAACCAAATAGGTAAGAGCCTCCCATTGAATAATTACTGCATGGGTGATTATGTTTCAGCTAGCAGCAAGTTATTTAACCCTAACTGATGCAGTGAGTAGCTTCTCATTTGTTAAACATCCATGTGGAAAGACGCATCCTGTGGTTGTAGATGAGATGTTAAGCTGTTTCAGAAGGGTCAAATGATTTCCATGCATCAAGCAGAGGAAACATCTAAGGAGATGCTGAAACTACTAAAATCAGGTTAAGAATTGTCCAACACATTATTAAAGAATAAGGACAGTGCGGAAACATCATTTTCCAGGAAGGAATGTGGTCGGAAACAATTCTTGAATGATCGTGATCAGTGATCACTAAAACGTTTGGTGAAATCAAATGGTAGAAAAACAGCAGTAAAACTCAGGAAATGTTAAATACTGAAAGTAAAAGCATTTCCACACGCACAATGAGAATGGAACTTAAGAGATTGGGCCTAAACAGCCAGTTTGCTAGGGAGCATAAAGATTGGAGCATTGGAAGAAGGTCATGTGGTCTAATGAGTCCAGATTTACCCTGTTCCTTTTGAAGAAGAGAGGCGACTGAAGGGATGCACCCATCATACCTAGTGCCTGCCTGTGGGGGCAGTGCTGTGATCTGGGGTTGCTGCAGTTGGTCAGGTCTAGGTTCAGCAACGTCACGTGCCCAAAGAATGAGGTCAGCTGACTGCCTGAATATACTGAACCACCTGGTTATTCCATCAATAAATATTTTCTTTCCTGATGACATGGATATATTCCCGAAATGACAACTCAGCGCTTCATCTGGCTTAAATTGTAAAAGAGTGGTTCAGGGAGCAAGAGATATAATCTTCACACATGGATTTCCTACCACAGAGTCCAGACCTGAACCCCACTGAGAACACTTTGGGATGTGCTGGAGAAGACATTACACAGGTCCAAATCTCCCATCATCAATACTACCAATCAAGATCTTGGGGAAAAATGTATGCGACTCTGGAATAAGCAAGTCTGCTCAGAAATAAATGTTGTGGCATTACAGAAGCTTCTGGAAACTATGCCACAGTGAATGCGAGCTGTTAAATGAGGTTTGCATTACCCTTGCATTTCTGGAGATACAGTACCTGCTTTTTCTAGTTCAGCGGCGACCATCTGTCCCTCCATCAGATTAGATTAACTCTATGGATGAGTTAGAAGCTGTAAATAAATCTTGAATTTCCTCTTATAGTGAACTCCAAAATGTTCCTGCTGGCCTGTGGAGCGCTGGGCATGTTGGTGACCTTCACTGCAGTGCTATGCTGTCTCAGGATGGCATTGGACATTGAATCAAGTGAGTCTACTTTCATTATAATAGACGAGCTCAACAGACTGGAACATTTGAGCCCTCGTTCCTCCCACAGAGTACTGTTCTTTTACACCCCCATTCAAACTCTATTGTTTCCTTTACCCTAACACAATCCTTTGTGTCATTTATTCATCCCTCGTTCCTCCCTTAGACTCCCATTCAGCAGCACTTTCTTTAGTATATATACCTCTCCAGTAAAATCCTTACTCGCCTCTTGTAATAAGAAGATACAACGCTTACCATTATATTTTTGCCACCGCTTGCCTATATTATTATAATGATATGAAAATTATTATTTTAATATAGTATATATAAAATATGTCAAACTCACTGGTGGGTAAATTCAGTGCTTATACCCCAGTACTGCTTCTATATTAATAGATTTTACTGGCATGCTTTCAGCTGTATTAGCTGGTATCATCTGTACAGCCTCTAGGCTGTTCAAGCCCCCAGACCAGCTCAGTGATAATCAGCTCTGCTTATGTTCTCTTTGACTGTTTGTAGAGTCCTTCCACAGCAAGCAGGTAATCTACTCCGAAATAAACTTCGGAAATAAGAGAGCGAGGAAAGAATGCAGTGAAATGGAGGATTCTGCAGTGGCATATGGAGAGGTCAGAAGGGACAGGGGTGATGACCAGCAGCATGAAGGACAAGCAGATCTTCAGCACAACCAGACCTTCACCACCTACGGCATCAATGAAACTCAAAACTTTACAGTATGAAATCAGAACCGCAGAGCTGCTGAAGCACTCATCTCGCTATCTTTATCTGCAACAGCTGTCAGAGTTTACTCTTTTAATCTGAACCTATGTGCTGGCTTCTAAGGCTCCCTCAGTGTACACACCACTATTCCGTTTCATGAACATTTATAAAAGTGTTACGTAGCTTATTAAAGATTTGTATATGAAGTGAAGACCATCACTGCCGGTGCACTGACGGGAATAAAGCACAAGAACAAAAACACATTGGAGATCTAAGTGCAGTTTATTTAAGCTCATATGGCCATTTGATGATGAATATTCCACCAGAAATGCTCCATAATTGCTCTGAGTGAATTCAGATAAATGGTTTTCCTCTTTCCTTTAATGTGTTGTAACTTTTTTTTCTAAGCCCACACTACACACCACAGGAACTGAAGGAATTCCCGCCATTTCTCATTACATGATGACATCACAGTCCATAAGCATCACAGGTTAACACCCCTCGCCTAACACACAGAGAACTACACCGATTAAAACCGACCCCTCCATAAACCCGATTGTAAAAGGATGCTGCTCTGGTGGCGGCCAATCACAGCACAGTGGGGTCATTAAAAGGTGGGGCTTAAAAACACAGGAACTCTAATACACCGTTTCAGATCCTTTGACCCTACATGGCTTAAATGGGATCTGCACAACCCCTACCATCAGCCCAAAACAACTCGGACCATGACTTAGTCTATCTCTGTCTCTCTCTCGTTTTATCTCTCTCCCTGTCTTAGTCTCTGTCTTTCTCTCTCTTTCTATCTCCCCATTGTGTCCGCCTGTGTCTCTCTGTGTGTCTGTCTCTCTATCTCTCTTTTTATCTCTCTCATTTTCTTCATCTCTGTCTGTCTTCATTGTCTCTGTCTGTCTCTTTCTCTTTCGACCTTTCTCATTGTCTCGTCTCTCTCTCTCTCTCTCTCTCTGAGTCGGAGTAGGAGAAGTTAAATCTGTTTAATTGCGAATTGTGTGAAATGTTATATGTTGAGGTCTGGTTAATATATTCAGGGCTAACCTACCACGGAAGTCCAGGCCAGACAACGCCCATGATGATGCCACTGTGGGTTTTATAGAATACCACACTGACCTAACTCAGCTTTGACTGTGTGAAGTTTTATTAGCCCATCCACAGTACTGGCCAGTGTCTTACATAGCCACAGGTGTATAAAACCAAGCACCTAGGCATGCAGACCGCTCCTACAGTGTGTAGAGGGCCCCAACTTTCTGCAGAGTCAATCACCTCATTAACTACTAGGGTTTAAATCTATTAAAGAAAATAAACAGATCTGCAAATGGACTGTTGACATGATATTAGGTTTTACTGCTGTGTGGGCTATATTTGATCTGCAGCTGCACTGATAACACTTCTTCGCTTTTCGTAACAAACCAAGCCAAAAACAATGAATCCATTTACTCTCCGGTTTAACTGCAGCAGCTTTTTGGAGTGATGCCATAGAGTACTTCATTAATATCAACACTAAAGACTGAGTAAATGTCTGTAAGTAAAACTTGAGGAGCACGCCAAGCTTGTTAATTCCCTGGGGGAGCAGAATTGGCAAATTGTGGAGACACCCAGAGTTTCCCACCCCTGCTGTGACGGTTCTATACTAGTTAAAGGGTTTGTTTCTGAAAACTGTACATCCAAGCGAAGAACTGTTAAGGGACTGTTTTTTAAGTGTGCACCAACTCATTCCTGGTTACTTTGTTTATTTTGTATTCCGTGTAAAATTTCCCAATGAGAGAGTGATCAGTATGTTGAGGAACCCAGCAGCTTTACAGTGTGGTTCTAAACCTACTTGTGAGAATGATGTATTTAGGCAGAGGCCACTTCCTGTGTGTCTGCAGATAAAGTGCTTTAATAGCCTGCGCTGAGCATAAACAAAAGCATCACAGCACATCTGTGACCGGAAAAAAGAAAGGGGTGTAGGGTTAAATGATGAAAAAGCACAACTGTTTCCTTTAAACCGCTTTAAACATACGTACATGCACTCATCAAATAATGCACCCAGAAAGAACAGCTGCACCAAGAAGGAACCAACTGACAGTAATGAAACTTACTCGGTGAGTTTGGCTTTCTGAGGCAGACAAATGATTCATGTTTCATGCTCGACTGTGTCTGTGCCAGGGCAGACCTTATCGCTGTACCTGACTGAACCAACAGCCACATTCCGCAAGCAGTGATGTCCTCTTATACCAGTACCACTGGCAGACGGCTCCACCACACAGGACTACATGCACACAGACCGCTGTCACAAACTACTGTCCTTAACACTACATCAACGCCACCAAAGACTGTAATGGTGTCATGCCAGACTGTCGTGGAGTGACTCAGAATGTCAGTGGGTCACCTTCAGTGACGAGTTCCTTTTTTGTCTTGGTGGAGACGACCAATAAATCCATGTAGGGAGGGACCATGGTCAATGCCAAGACAAACGGTTTGTTGTCACACATCCAGAAGGCCTCTGACATGTTGGGTTAGCAAACATGGTAGCCCAACGCCATACTGAGAGACACTACCTCTGTATGTGTAGCTCAATAAATATTGTCCATATCAATCTAAATTTATCATAATTTATTGTTCCTGGTATACCTTCCCAAGGGTGCAAGGATTTATGGTCTTCAAGTGGACAGTGTGGTGTCTCTGTTGTGTGCATGTTGTGAACATGCCGACATTATGAAGGAATTCACACACTCAACATGGTGTCTGATTGCAGGAAAAGTGTCTTTCTCTTAAAGGAGCCAGTTTTCTTGTAGCTTCTTTGCTAAGGCCGCAAATAGAAAAGACTTCTGTAGCTGGCAGAAGAGCTAAAAACCATGTTGTTGTATGTTATTTGAGCCAAACGGTACAAATGACTTTCTCTTTAATGTGGTTTCTGAGCTTCTACCAAAGCATTTAGAAGGTTATATATCTCTTTAAGTGCTGAGGAGGAAGTGTGGTGGTAGCTGTGGTTGTTCTACTGCAGTTGTGCTAATACAGAAGAACTCAAGCTCGGAGAATGATTCCTGCTAGTGGAGTGATCTCTATAAAATATCTCAGACGGGCTTCACTGTGGATTCTGCTCTTTCAGCTCTGTTCACATTACGGTATGCTCTTAGAAACATCTTCATCATCTTCCCCCACAGGAAGAACCGAAAGTTTTATTGTATAATTGTGTTATTAAGCATAAAGACAAGTTATTACCTTCATATCAACCTCTGTTTCAGTTGCTACAGAAGTCACAGTGCGGAGAGCATATAGAGTGGGGACCTCGGTTGTTCTGGAGCCGACTCTAAATGTATCAATCTCAGAGATTTATGATGTGAGCTGGAAATGGAATGACAAGCTTATTAGCAAAAAGCACACATAATCCATCAGAATAAAGACAAATATACCTTATTTGAAAACAGCACACTTCTGATTCATGATGGAAGAAACGCAGACTCTGGAAAGTACTCTGTGAACTCATATGACAGGGTAGGACACCAGCTTACAGAGGCAAAGATTCACCTCACCTTCCTCGGTATGTATTGTAGTCCAGATCTTCTTCTATTTTACTAAGATTGGTTCATCATTGTTAGTCTACCAAGTTCTAAATAATCTAGAACCTGCTTACATCACAGAACGTCTCTGTTTATGTTCCAGCTTGTGAACTTGATCTACAGCTGCTGGCCTGTTGTAAGATACCTTCTGTAAAATACAGAAAACATGGAGAGACTGTTTTAGTTACTCTGCTCAGTTAAACTGTGGAGCTCAGTTCAAGCTTCTATTAGACATTTGGGCTCAGGGCTCACATTTAATACACATTTATAAACATATCTCTTTAACTCGGTTAAAGCTACATTGTGGTATTTAGTATGTGGAAATAAAGAATGTAATTTCTGCTCTTACTGATGTCAGCTATCTGTAAAGCACTTTGAGCTGCCAACAGTATGAAAGGTGCTCTGTAAACACAACAACAACAACAACAACAACAATAATAGTAATAATAATTCTCATATTCTTCCTAATCAATTATCACTGTAGGATTCTAGCAGTAGAACTGTGATTTTTTCACTAGTTTTACTGGCAACAGTGGCTGAGCTACATTCAGACTTTCAGGTCTGTTTCTTACTGTCACTCTGATAAGACCTTAACAGTTATGGCCTATTCTATATTTATATGGCATATAACTGCTGTTGTGCTTGTTTTCCTATCTGGTGTGGACCAGAGGAGGATTGGTTCCCCTTTTGAGCCTTGGTTCCACTCGGGGGTTATTCCTCTTGCTCTGAGGGAGTTTTTCTATGCCACTGTCACCTTTTCCTTACTCTTTTGGGGCTTGAACATGGATTCTCTGTGACGCTAAAGGTGCATATATATGAACCTTGACTTGAAATTTCACCGTCTTGTTGTCCATTTTCTTCTCTCTAAAAGCTCTAAATTGTTAGGAAAAGTGGTCACTGTCATAATTGCCAGTATGAATAGTCTGTACAGAAACACCAAATACTCACTGTGGACAGTTGTGTAGGAGGACCCCTAAAATCAATGCTAGGGCACAAAGCCCCAGAGAAAAACACTGCTGTTGCTGAGACAGTCTTGTAGGAATCATTGAAATTGGAGTCAGTTGGAGACAGTAAACTTGGCTACACAAGGGAGGCTCCCACATAGAGATTCATAGCATAGGCTGAAGCCGCCCACTTAGATTTCCAAGAAACACAGTTGTACCAGGATAACAGGAGGGTGACAGTTTCCTGTGAGTCACATCACTAATGAAACATCATTGGACGGCTCAATGCACTCAGAGGATAATGCTAGCTACCAATTCTGTCACCTAACAGCTGGCCATGCTGTCTAGCAGGGGCATGCAGCATGCTTATCTGAGATTCAGAAATCTGGACAGATCTGGTGATCTGAGCAGATCCTCAACACTCAGTTGGCCTCAGGCCTGGTGGTTATACGTTGGACAAAGTGGTAGATATGGGTATTTCCAGGGGCCTGGTGAAAAGAAAGGAATGTGCGAGGGTTTAGAACCAAACGTTTTCACATGTGGGAAGCCACAAGCTTGATGGGAACACTGGGTGTTGATGTCCAGCTTCCAGAGTGCCAGCAGCCTTCTTTATTGGAAGTTGATCACTGTTGGTTCTGCTGGCTGCTGTGGAGAATACTATTTAAAGCATTAGATGTTTTGATTTTTACTAACTCTGTTCTACAGATCCTGTCTCTAATATCAGGATTTGACTCTCGTGTGCTGAAAGAGAAAGCGTCACTGTAATCTGTATTGTGGAGAGTGGAGATGACCAACTTCTGGATATTTAACAGAACCAATCAGGGATTGGTTTCTTCAGCGGAATCAGTGTGCTCAGAGCTGAAGCTTCAGGCTGCAGAGGTAAGCTGTGGTAGCAGTTAATTTGGGGCCCTTGAGCCAGAGGAGCCCCTTAGACTATGTAGCTTTTTGTGATTACTAGTAGTAATAAAACAGACAAATCATTCTTCTTAGGCAGTTTGTGTGCTTAAACATGAGGCTGACTTGCACAATGGGGGGCTTAAACTCGGATTCAATCCTTGACTTGAAAAGTTCTGTTTAGGAAACTGTGCTGTTTCCTCCCTGTGCAATTTAAAACATAGATAGTCATATACATTTGAATAAGATACCAAAGAACCATAAAAGGTACCTTGCATTTCTGCACAGGACTTAGTTGGGCTCGGAGCTATGTGTAGAGAGAGTCACGCTGTCAGAAACAAAGAAACAGGACCAACACGCGGGGCTAAAAGGCAGATGGGTTTCATTAAATGAACGGGTAATTGAACAATGCAACAACACACGACAGACATGGAGGGAGAAGGCAAGTTTGGAGTCAAGGGACAGGCTAAGGTCAGATTCAGGGTAGTCAAACAAGGTTGGCAAAACTTCACAGTGAGGGAGTGTTTGTGTAAAGCTTATATAATTGTGATAAATTGGGAACAGCTGGGCTAGAACTCAGGAGACCTAGAGCGGAACTGATTGGCCTACTGAGGACATGTGGATGTGACGTCATAGAGCGATGCCCCCTGGGAAGTTGAGTCCAGAGGAGCGGAGGAGCCAGGAAAGTGTGACACACGTCAATTTCGTTCCTCCTAATGGAACATGAACTGTGACTTTGCTTTTCCTAATATCCAGCGATGTGGAGAGAGATAGTCACATAACCTGAACTGAATGTAGGACGTAGATAAATGCATTACATACTACTAATGACCAGAAAACTCAGTCCTCTCACTTTAGGTTTATCGGTTCCAACTATCCACAGGTAACTTCCTGGAACTATCTAAAGTCTACATGAATCATGTGACAATGGAGAGTTTTCAAACTTCCTTTGACATGGCTCTGGCTTGATTTCCAGCTGATCTAATAACCGGTTTATTATCAGTTAACAAGCACTGTACAGCCCTGAGTTAACACAGACAGGTTCCTTCTGATTATTATATATTATTATCCTAATCCTAAAAAACCCAAAATGGCATAGCCTGAAACTAAAACATTTGTACCTTGCCTTTTACCTAATGTAGAATGACTATGAGTCCAGTGTCCTTTATTTTACAGTGCAGTTGCAATCAGTTTTTAAAACGACTTTTAGGCCAATATTAACCTGCCATTGTGTCTTTGGTGCTTTGGTGTTTTTAATTAGATTTTAAAAGGTGTTTGGTGAGCTATGAGTGCGCTTTCCAACAGATACCTGAACTGTCAATCAAAACATATGTCCATTTATAAAATTTAGTGTTGCAAATGAATTTTGTATTTTCTCTTGTAGAAAATTCCATAGCTTTCCTACTGACCTATGGAGCACTGACCGTGTTAGTCACCATCGCTGTAGTGGTGTGCTGTCACCGGATTACAAGGTCTGAATCGCCTGGTCAGCTTATAGTTTATACATTAATGCTAACTTTAAAAGCAATAGGTTAGTTCACTGTTTCCCTTATGTGTTTGATATGACATTTTTGGTGTCTAAAGTTTGCTTCTTTAGTTTTAGCATTGGCTAATGTAGCTAACAAATAATAGAAGCTTATATGGAACCACCAATTAGCAAGATGCGAACTGAGTGTGTAAAACATTAAGTTAGAGAGTCCCAATGGCTGTGTAGTGTATTTGTGTTATGTATGCTTTGTAACATCTTAATCCAGGTTTAAGCCCCATCTCTTGTGATTTTTTGTTTGTTTTGGTTTTTGTTAAATAGATTAGATTTGTTAAACAATTATTTGAGCATCTGTACAACTTCTTTAGAGAAACCAAACATACAGCTATCATTATCAGGTCTGCTCATTTTCTCTTTGTCTATTTCTAGAGTTTTTCCGTATCGAGCAGGTCTTCTATTCTGAAATGTTTGGGAATAATGGATAGAAGAAAGCATGCAGTGAAATGCGACATACGTAGAGGTCAGACAGGACAGCAGTGATGACCAGCGGCTTTAGGGACAAATAGATACCTGCAACCAGACATTGTATGTAGAGAACCACATACAAGTACTCCAGTAATTTAAATGCCTTGTTTTGAGCACAGTGTTCAACCTTACCCACGAGACACCCACTGGGTTAAACCCCTTCATAATCAGTTTACATACTGGTGTCACATGACTTATGGTATGTCAATATGTTAGATGAAATTCCCCAGCAGCAATTTGCTTTCTTTTATTTAGCTTAAAATGTTAATACCTACCACCCATATAATCAGTGGTGGTCCTGTGGGGGTCCTGACCATTAAAGAACAGGGTAATACAGAGAAACAGGTCTGTAACTGTATAACCACAGAGTGCTCATATTTGGTCAGTGGAGCTGATTAAGACCTGGTTTCAGGCTGGGTGTAGTGGGGCACTTACATTTTTGCATGCATGATAGAGGTGCTGGACTTCTGGACGTATGATGCGTGACTACAAACCGTTCATCTTGGTACTGACCACGGTACAAAAGCGGGACTCATCACTGAAGATGACCTGCTGCCATTCTGAGTCACTTCGTGACAGTCCGGCATGACACCATTGCAGTCCTTGGTGACGTTGACATGGTGTTAAGGACAGTCGTCGTAAAGGTCTGGGTGTATGTAGTCCTCTGTGGTGCAACCGTCTACCAGTGGTGCTGGCACCTACTGGAAGACATCACTGCTTGTTGAATGGCTGCAATCATGCATGTTGGATCAGATTCAGGTCATTTACTAGCAGTACATTCTAATGTGGATGCCAAATATCACTCTGTCTTTGAGGTCTTCGCCCTGTTTACAAATTCAAACCAACCACTTCTGCAAAATGGTTCAAACCATTAATACAACCCCAACCGGGTTATTGGCAGCACTGGTGCACTGAACTGAACCAACTTTGTGGTTATTTTTTACTCAGAACATGTGTTCTTTTTAACATTTGAGACCCATGGGATTGTGTGACTGCTTGTAGTTTAATGTAAGATACCCACCAGTGCCAGAGTTCTGCATGTAGCTTACGCTGAGAATGATCAGAAGTGAGGTAGAGACCACTTCCTGTGTGGCTGCAAATAAAGACCTTTAATAGACAGTGCAGAGCCGATGTGGTTAGAGCTTCATAAACATGTATGTGCAAGAACGTCAACATAAACCGACCATCAGAGCATATCTGGGCACATCAGACAGTAGAGGCAATAACACAGAGCAGCACTATGCACACCACTCTATTTTAGTTGAACACTTCTACTGCACTTTAGTGGAAGGCAACATACAGGAAGTGTTATAAATGTGTTACACATGGTAATTTCATCAGGTCTATAGTAAAATTCATGATGTATACAGTCTATAAACTCTACAATTTTAATGCTGCTTACTGCTTACATAACATACTTATACAGTGAGCTTGAGTACATATGAACAACCTAACTTTCTTTTCCATTTATAATACTGTTGTGAATATGAGTCAGAGGCCTGTGGTGTTTCTCAATATCAAGAATGCTAAGAACCCTTCATGTGAATCCTGTATTAATTTATAAGGTTATAATGCATACATAATACCGTAATACCGTAATACCATAATACCAGGCGTAAGTATGTATAATTGTTTAAAACTAGTTACAGTTACAAGCATAGCATTTTTTAAAACAAGAGCATGCAACTTTATAATGTCAGGTTTCATAATTAACTTTAACATCTGTTCATAAGCACATTATAAACACGGATGTTGTACCAGGTCAGCTACGGCTGTAAACAAGCTCTGCTTATTCAGGTCTTTATATATCTCACTTCACTCAGAGCCTGTAAAGACCACTTATAATCTCTATAAGGTATAATGTACTGAAATTAATTAAACATATATCTTTAATTAATAAAACTCTATAACTAAAAACTCTACGAAGTGTTGCATTCCATGGTGAATAACAACATTAGTGTCTACAGTGTTCTTATGGGTTGATGTTATAAAGGTGTTATAAAAATCTGACATTATAGAGATAAGATAAATAATAAAATATTTGTAAAATATTTGATATGCGATTCCAGTTGCTCCAAGGTCCGGAGTCTCCTCTGTTCTGTTTATCCTTCAATAATGATTCAAATGTTTTCAGTGGGTGACTGGTCTGAACTGCATGCAGGTCAGTTCAGCCCCTGTACTCTTTTCCTACGAAGCCATCCTGCTGTAATACGTGTCAAATGCGGTTGATTGTCAAGACATTCCCTGGAAAATATGCCGTCTGGATGCAGCATGGGTTGCTTCATGGAGCTTCACAGATGTGCAGGTCACCCAGGACATGTTAACTAATGAGCACCACAGATACCATAACGGATGCTCGCTTTAGAGCATTGTGCTGATGACAAGCTGGATGGTTCCTCTCCTCTTTATCCCAGCAGATCCATGATTTCTAGAGCCCTAGGAAACTTACAACATACAGAATGTCTTTTGAGAAACAGCTCTTGCATTGCCACATCTTGCATTTCATAAACACTACACTGAAATGAAACTGAGGAACCAATAGTGATGTCTATTTCCATCAATAGACCAGGTTTCAAAGAAACAACCCCATAAAGGAAACAACCTTCACTAACAGCAGGGTTTAGAGATATTCACCCACCCACCATGTGAGCTAAACCTACCTCTTAAAGGTCTTTCTTGTATCTATATAAAATCATGAACCACTTGGATGATTTCAAGGGTGTATGCATTGGAAAACTGTTCTTCAGAGGTTCTTCATATTGATGGGGAAAGTGTTTTATATGGTTCTAGAACCAAAAAGAGTTTCGCTTTTTTAATAATGTCAAAAAGGTTTTCTATAGAACCATTGTCTGTACTAAAGAACTGTTGAAGAACCATCTTTTTGTGTATGCTAAATGTTTTTTAACAGCAAATTTCTTAATGGAGAAAATGCATTTGTGTGGAATTCTTGTTGCGTAAATCAATCAACAGAAATAAGGAACAATTTTATAAGAATATTCCCAACCAAACCTACATTTAGCTGTTTTCCACCAACTGGGAACAGTTCTTTGTGGTTTGTGGATCTAAGTTTGCACTGTTTGGTGCATTTTCACCAATAAATCATCTTGGAATCCAAAATTATTAGTTCCTATTTTGAACTAATAATAGTAGGTTCTTTAGCACGAACCATGATTACATCCCTGTCAGTGGGGACACCCAGTGGTCTGCTGGAGAACCTCTTCTATGTAATGTTATCTCCAGGATCTTGATCATGCTGCTTTCTGGACATAAACAAACAACTGGATTAACGCTCACAGATCATATACCCTCTGCCATCTTGGTTCTACTGTTTATTACTGCTGTGCAGCGCCCTCTGTTCAACTGATGTCGTATACTTTGATGTTCCTTGCTTGCTTGCTTAAATGGTTGTTTATAACCTGAAATAGCCTTTTAGAATGATGTGCTGTAGAATGTGTTGTATATGGTTCTATATACAATGGAACCAAATAAGGTTTTGCTATTTTTACAGTGTCAACATTGATACAATAAAATCACTCTTTAATGCTAAATAGAACCATTTTCAAAAAAGTTCTCTATAGAACCATTGTCTGTATTAAAGGACACTTAAAGAACCATTTTTAGGTGTTGACTAGGTGTTGGAACATTACAGTGAGGATTTGACTGAGCATTAGTGAGGTTAGGTACTGATGTTGAAACATTGCCGTGAGGATTTGATTGCGTGATACAGGGTACTGGGCTTTGCGTCATGAGCGGTTTCTGTTTCTGTTTGGTTTCTGAGCACTTATGAATGTGAAGTGTCATTTTCGGCACTGAGGAGGATGTGTGGAGAGAGCTGTGGTCGTTACATTCTACTGCAGGCGTTCGGACACCGAAGAACTCAACAAGCCGAGCACAGAGAATGACTCCTGCTAGCGTGGTGGTCCCCTGCAGATGGGCTTTTCTGTGGATGCTGCTTTTTCAGCTCTGTGCACATTACGGTATGGTTTTAGAAACATTTGTGTTCCTTTACTGGAAGATCTGAATGTTAAAAAACCAGAGTAATAACTTTATAACACCTCTGTTGTTTCAGTTGCTACAGAAGTCATAGACCGGAAAGTGTATAGAGTGGGGGCCACGGTTCTTCTGAAGCCATCATCAAATGTATCAATCTCAAAGATTGATGATGTAAGCTGGAAATGGAATGACAAGCCTATTAGCAAAAAGCTACGCATAACCCATCAGAATACAGACAAATATACGTTGATTAAAAACAGCACACTTCAGATTCATGACGGAAGAAAGGCAGACTCTGGAAATTACTCTGTGAACATATATGACAGTACAGGACTGCAGTTAGCAGAGGAAAAGACTCACCTCACCTTCCTCGGTATGTATTGTAGACCAGAAGATCTTCTTTATTATCACTACAGTATGCACTTCCTATGTTATGAATGATTTAAAGCAGAAATATTAAAAAAATATATATCATTTTATCCTTGTTTGGTTTGTTACTGAATTTGAACGTCAACAGTTCACCAAGGTGTTGCATTTTTGTCTAACGCTTGAGGCACTTTACCTCAATTCTCTCAGTGCAGTTGCCCAAAAATACAAATACAGAATAGAGTAATAATCTGGAATAAGGCCATAGCATTACATTACCAGACACAATGATAACGTTTATAATTATATTAATGATCAACAGCTAAATATAGGCTAATGATCTCGGAATCATGCAGCAAGCGTTCTCTATAGTACGACTATACTGTAGGTTGTATGGCTATATAGCGGCACCACTTTTGAATAAAGCTACCTTTATAAAGGTTTTATAAACAGTTCAAATCTTTAAAACACAGATACAATGCATGAATTAGAAGGACAAGAGTGACCTGTTGTTAGTCCAAAAGTGAGCCCACACAATTTAATGCTGTTATAAAGCTACTGATTTAATATTGTCTTTCCCATAAGTCAGCTTTAAACCTACCAGTGTCAGTACATTCATCATATGCAAGAGCTCACTTTTGCCCTGTTTATTAATGCTTTATAACTTATTCTGTTGATTTATTCACTTGTTCTAAAGTGTAACAATAACTTGTAACAATAACAGAAGCTATTTGGATCTATATTAAGCAGGAATATGTTCCATCGAAGAGAAAACCATGGAGAGAACATATTATGCCTCAAAATCATTCTTTGAGAGTCCATTGTGAATACCTGACCATTGCCTTTGCTAAGGGACTGTTAAAATTATTATTCTTTATAAGGTTTTAGAACAGTAAAGACAATAAAGCAAATGATTTCAATACTTGTCTAGTCAATACTTTAAAAAATGGTTAAGTTTTTAAGTTTAAATTTTTAATTGGTCGTTTCTTTAGACAGAATCATCACTGAAGGTGAGTTTTGAAGTCGAAAGAACCTTTAGATACTGAAAAAGTTTCTGGAAGAACCGCTGAATTGGTATAGAGACGGGATATTATGTGTTATGTTCTTCTAAGGCATCACTCAGAGAGAAATTTTACTAACTAACAACCTCTGATGTTCTGCAGATCCGGTCTTTGGGTTCAGTTTTTGGACAACCTGTTCTGAGAAAGGGAACATTAGTATAACCTGCAGCGTGGTGAGTGGAGATGATGTCCAGTTTGTCTGGACATGGACATTGAATGGAACCAGTGAGAGCAAGGCTTCATCAGGGGAATCACAAAATCTCACCATTCAGTTTGAGGATGTAATTCCTGAAGATCTTACCTGTAAGGCATCCAACGCTGTCAGCGAGATCAGGGCTCGAGCTCCAGTGTGCAGAGGTAACTACTCAGCAGCTTACACATTTACAAAGAGCTCTCTTGCTGACCTGCCTAAAATCTTATCCCTTAATCAACAGGTACTGGGCTGCATTTGGGTTCAGTTCAGTTTGATTGTACCTTATAATTTAATGTATCAGTCAAAAGTTTGCACACCTCTGCTTATAGAAGGATATTTTACCGAAAGGGTTCTACATACTTATCCAATATCTAGAACTTGAGATACGTTGGGTCCAAACCAGATGACCATTAATTAGCCAAGCTATTTTCTTCTACCCAGCTTCTACATCTTACGGTTGTAACTAGTTCCCAAATATCAGATATCCATTACCTGAGTAGATGTATAGATATCTCTGGAGAGTTATTACTCCAGTTGTTGTACTGTTACCGCACTGCATGTACAGACTAACAGTACTTACTAACAGTGCTGTATGTTTCTGAAAAGTCACTAACGCTAGCAAATGTGTCAGCAGTGGATTCACACATGACCTGGTGTTATAAACCACCTGCTTTCTGAGCTAACAATTTCCATATGTTTACAGACGTTCTGTTAACAGTAGAAGCTGTGGCTGCCACCAAATTTATCTCACATTCACAAACATGTTATTCATGATTTCACATCTCAGATCTACTGCAGAGACTACAAGAGTGAGGGTTAGGGAGAGTTGAAAGACAGGATGTGGAGCTAGAGAATGTTGGGGTAGGGGATACTGAAGGTGGGGCTAGGGAGGAGGGGCTAGGCAGGGTGGGACTAAGAACATTGGGGATAGGGAGAGTGGAGTTAGAGAGGGTGGGTCTAGGTAAGGAGGGGCTAGGGAGCGCCTGGCTGAGGTGGGTTGGTGTAGGATGGTGATGTTAGTGAGGGTAGGGCTAGGGAGAGTGGGGCTATGGAAAGCAGTGCTACTGAGAGTGGGAATAGGGAGGGAGATGCTAAGGTGGGAGGAGCTAGGGAGAGTCGGGCTAAGCAGGGAGGGGCTAGGGAGAGTGAGGCTACAGAAAATGTGACTACTAAGGGTTGGGACGGTGGGCAGGAATAGAGAGAGGCTGGGATAGTAATACTAGGGAGGGAGGGGCTAGGAATAGTGGGGCTAAGGAGTGCAGCACTAGGGAGAGTGGGGACTGAACTAAAACAAACCAGTGTCCACATACAGACTTTATGAATGAAGTTGCTGTATAATAACTCTTCACAGATGTAATATGATCAGATTCGTGTTTGGTTTAGTTATGAAAGTGATTTAAAGTTGTCTGTGTTTTGAGGGCTGATCAGGCAGTCTTGGTCTACACCAGCAGCGAATAATTTCTTACTTGTAAGTGTACCCTGTGCAGGGTGAGTCACCGCCAGCAGATGGCGATATACTAACTCCACTGAACACTCTCAGGGATGGATTACTGACCAGGCCAGTACGACCAGTGCCCAGGGACCTTTGACTGCTGTGGCCATATGACTTGATGATGCTTTTGATGGGGGGACTGTCCCCTAAGCTACCATCAGAATAAAACCTCATACCTCAGTAATAGCTTTACAGGAGGGAAAATAACACAACTCACATTTAGTCAAGTTAACCAGACGCTTTTAGTAAAATTAATTTGGGGTAATTTCTTTTACTGTATTCCTCATTAAAATTTAAACACATAATAGAAAATACATTTTCAAATAATGCCAAAAACTGAAAACTACAAAAATGGAGAGATGAGGTTTCGTTGCAACAGGAACAGCTAGCTTTTTTGCATTATTATATTTCTAAATATGAACTCACACACACCTACATTATTCATCAAAGATATTTTTCCTGATTTGGTTTTATTGTTGTTTCCTTTGTTCTTGGCACGATGTGCAGGGTGGATCCGCCCCTGTGCTCGCACAATGAATATGGCGGAAATGAAACTCACCTAAATGAGTTTGTGTTTATGTAAACATTCAGCAAATAGAGTAAAATATCAAATCCATAACTCCACGTTCCACAAATATGTAAATAAACATAACGAAATGAGGATTTTCTAAGGATTGTGCTGTACACTTACTGACTGGCCTACTTACTTAACCCTGAACATTAAGAAGCATATAGAACAGTGGAATCTTGTAGTAGAGAGCGTGTGAAATAGAGCTCCTCAGACATTTCTACTGTGTGGAGCGTATACAGTCCAGCTCAGGCCTTAATACGCTGAAGATGTGCTGTTTGTGAAACAGGGTATTTGTCGACGTTAGCGGCGTCGGTTGTGTTTCTGAGCTCTCTGTCGGGGGTGGGAGTCCTGACATTGATGAGACAGATAAAGAAGGATGATATAAAAGGTAAGAGAGAGTCAAACTTCACCCCAAATCTCCTGCTGGGCAGTGAATCATTAATGGCCTGCTGAGGTGACTGTGTTTCACTCTTGCAGCCACTGAGGAGAACATTTACCTCGATATGCGTGGATATTTGCAGAACAGAACAACCCCAGAACAGTCTAGAACGTCATCTCCCAAGAACTCAACTCACGGTAAGCACTTTTAGTGTCATATTCAGAATCTAAATCAGAACTGTAAAGGCAGATGTTCTGCTAATGAACAGCTCTGTTTTGAATGCTGTAAGTGTTGATATTGTATCATCCCTGTAACATTCTAACTGGGTTGCTGAAATATAATATTTATAACACCAGCAAACAGTACAGTCTGTTTTACGGAATTCGGGTCTAGATAATGTCATTACTGTTTTGTTGAACTGCAAACAGATTGTTTATTTTCTAGAGGAATTTATTTGCAAGACAAATAAACAAAATACACAAATTCACAAAATATTTTCTAGCACAACTAAACATGAGTTTAGAGAGAACTCAGCCAGGCTTGCTGGTTCCTTCATTAACACACCTGTGGAAACATGCAGAATGATTTTTCATTATTAAATATGTTGTTTTATTTAGCCATATATTTCTGTCCTGCTATCTGGTATTTTTGGAATATTTCTGGGTATGATAAATCAAAATATCGTATTTATCCATTGGAGATCAATTTCTCAAGTCTGCCATTATGTTTATAATGATGAAATGAAACAGTAATTCTACTTATTAACCTTACTGAAATTCATTTGGAATGTTAAGGTTATTGAATTCCATCCTTTAAATTAAAAAAAAAAAAAAATTATTTAAAGTGCATTTTGAACTTTTGTAAATTCATTAGAACTTTATTCTGGAATTTTTGTTTTTGCTAGAACATAATTCAGGATATTAATTTGATCAGAAATTCTTTCTGGATATTAATTTTATAATTCATTTTGAAAATAAATGTTATTGGAGCTTTCTGGATTCTGGATACTAATTTTACTAAACCCTCTTTCTTGATGTTACTTTTATTCTGGATATTAATTTATTAGCACTTCACTCTGGATATTTAATGTTTTATTTAAGCAATGCTATTCCAGTTATTAATTTACAGCTCTCAGTCAGTTTAAAGTCATCTGCATACAGTTTTATCTTGACTTTATGAAAATGTAGATTAGTATGGAAGCAGCTTCACATTAGAATAAAGTCTAAAAAATATATCTAAAGTAATTCAGAAATTAGTCAGTGGTTTGCTAAGTGGAGACCAAGATTTTAGACAACTCTAATAAATCTGAATGTATAAATGTTGGATTATGGATTAGTAATCAGTTGTCAGTGTTCAGTCTTAATTTTGTACGGCTGCAGTGTGAGAGTATATTAATGGTGACCTTCTTCCTCTTTCTTCATATTGCTCTTGTGTTGTTTTTTTAGTGTCCGGTGTAGAGAAGTGAAGGACTGGTTCCCCTTTCAGAGTCTTGGTTCCTCTCGTGGTTCTTTTTCTGAGGGGGGTTGGTTCCTGTTAAGATGTAGAAATATATTTTAATAGAACTGAATGTTTGTTTTCTCGCTGTTTCTCCTGCAGACCTTTCCAGCCTTCAGAGCTGCTCCTTGGACACTGGTCAGGAGGACGTGTACGTGTTATAACGTGTAGGTTCTCTAAAACTGTAGTTTAATCTGTTTGTGAATTGTTCTACATTTGATTGTTTAGACTGTTATGGATATGGTCCTCAGCTATATGGTTATTATTAGCTATATTATTAACTATATGATTAACTATATTGTTGATATGAATGTGTGATAGATTCATGCAGCCTGTATACTATGAGTGCTGTTCCTTCAGAGCTGAAGATGAAACAGGTGCCTGTTATTTATTTATGGCTTCATTGTGGTGTATTATATCTGCTTTTGGCTTTGTGCGTATTGTTTATCCAGTGCACATGTTTTTGTGCCTGCTGTTTCATAGTATAAATTATAATATACATTTCATAGTATACGGACTAAAAGAAACAGTTCAAAACTAATTATCAAAAAAAGTCTGGTTTCATTGACTTACATTCAAATGAAAGTAGTTTTAATGTTTTTAGAGATATGAGATTCTTATAACAGCAGAGATATGTACATATGGTGTTTTTGCTCTGTAAAATGCTATGAATAGTGATAGTGACATTGAGAGCTTTTGATTTTAGAAATTGCACCAAGAATTTCATAAAATACTATTGTTATTATTAGTACTGATGTTCATATTTTGGTGTTCGTAATCTCTTGTTACCACATAGATGCTATAATAAAATAAGACAACAAAACAAGACAATGGCTATTCAAAACAATAATCATGTATATGCATATGTGTGTGTGTGTGTGTGTGTGTGTGTGTGTGTGTGTGTTTGTATATATGAATTGCTTGGGAAAAAAAAGTCTGATTTCACTGATGTACATTAAAAAACATGCAAAAAAGATGCAAAATAACAACATATCAATACTGTTAACGTGTAACGTGGAAAGAAATACTTATATATATATATATATATATATGTACTAGAGTTGGAAAGTGTTATGTTATGATAAATATGAGAATTTGAGTCCTTCTTGTGTTTCTGTTCTGTTGCCTGGCCTCATACCGCTGGGTAGGTAGAAGGTCAGTTTGGCGCATGGGCTTGTGCTGGCAGGAAACCGCTGAGACCACATTGTCCTTAACAGTTCACCCATCAGCATTGGTGAAATGGTTTAAATTAGTTACTCAGAAATTGTGACCTATTTGTTAAAACATATAATCGATTTAAATTTTAGATTTGACTAAAAAAGTGGAATCTATAATTCTAAAAGAGACGTGTGATTAAGTCTAGCTAGAAGGGGGTATTTATTCTATCACACTGTGTTTGATATCTTAAGTACATTCAAATTAAAATTGCTGGTTTGTTCACCCATGCTAAATGTATACTGTAAATAAAGGCCTTACAATTCTGAACGTAACTGAATTTCAAATACTTTATTATTTTAATAAGTCAAAATATATGGCCAAAATAAAATTAAAAAATTAATAAAATATATACTTATGAACTATCGACAGAGGAAATCATAAAGATGAATACATCCAGGATAAATGTAGCTCAAGCTAAATACAAAACACACATGAACACAGCTCAGAACATTAGTTTAAACTGGACTTTATTTCTTGTTGGTGGTTCTAAAGGTTCAGGATAACACTGGCCGGGGTTTACGGTCAGAATCACAGTGAACAGTGGCACTTTGTTCTGGAGAGAAACAGTAACAAGTAAACATACAAGGATTATTCATTCCTCCTTCAGATCTAATATAAAGTGCTTCCAGATACTGGCCTTGCAGCTGTTTCACATGCTCGTCTCCTTTTAGGGATTCAACTGTGATTAAATCTGTGAAACCTGTTTGTTTACTTGTTTACTGTTTGCTTCACTTGAGGACACTTTTCAGACCAGCTTGGCTTTAAAGCTGTAACGTGTCCTTGAAGCTACACACAGAGGTTCTGAGAAAGTTCAGATAAAAACATACACAAAAACAACATCAAAATAAAAACCAATGCTTAGTGAGTCTAAGCTTTTAGCGGCTTAATTTCAGCTGTGCTGCTCTGTATTGCCTGAGATCACTTGTATTTCCCCCATGTGGACGCTCATTTCAATCTTCCCATAGGTTTCTCTAACCCCACAATATCATGTGGGCTTTGTTTTCAATTTTCAAACTATTTTTTTGTTGTGATATAAAATCTAATGTTCTAAAATACAATAAACTATCACACAGCTGTTTCACTGATGTCAATTAAACTCGTCTGATAATGGTAACATTCAATATGCCCAGAGGTGCTGCTTACCACTAGGGAAGCAAATGCTTGGGGCCCCGGGGGCCCTGGGGGCCCTGGGGATATATTTATATTTTGTAATTTTGAGGTTTTTAAGTTGTGTTTATGTTGTATTTCTATTATGAAAATGAATATTCATGTTTACTTTTGAAATTGCAATTCTTTTTGTTGTAGTCCGCTTATGTACAACATAGCGGTAATTAAACTGGGTTCAGATTTTTTCATTTGAAATCTTTTGCTGTGAAATATAACAAATTCTAAAATACAATAAACTATTGCACCACTGTTCAAAAGTTTCACTGGTTGCTTTGATATAATCCTTTTTAACGTAGGTACATGTAATGATGATAATATTCTATATTTGATCACTTCACAAAAAAAAAAAAAAAATCAAAAAATGGTTTAAAAGTTTACAATAGAGGGCAAAAATATTCTATACTTTCGGCACATGTTAGTTTAAAGAGATTTTGCTTTATAAGTAATGTTGGAGTACTTTTATGATTTATTGTATACTTCAGTACTTCATTACTAAATGCACATACAATGTGAAAGAAACCTGATTTCCTAAAATCATGCTACTGTGGAGATTTTGAACAGTGTGTTTCTATTTTGAAAATGGATAGTAATGTGTATATGTACATGTTATTTATACTTTATTATAATTTAAGTTTGTATGTCTTTGGGTCGAAAAGCACTAAGCATTTAATTGTCGCTTGTTTCAAAGTTAAAAGAACCTACTTTCAGTGAAAACATAAAACTGGTTTATTCATGAAAATAACAGAAACACTTTCTGCACGTTTTAGTGTAGTCACTGCTTATTTTACATTTAATGTTCTTTTTTTCCAATATTTTAAATTCTGGACGTAATATAAATTAGGGGATAGAAGGTTTTGTGTTTTTCTGTAGATTGTGCGTTAATGTATGAATGTTCATGAAGCATATGGAAACAAAACATGGGATTTGATCAGGAACAAACCTTTTCCACTCTCCAAGTTTTTCAAAGAGTGCACAGGCAAAACGGGAGGAACTGAATACCACAGAAACGCAGATTTTCTTATTCAGTATTTCTTCATGTTTTTAAGCAGCTTATATAATATATAGGGAATATGTCTCTAGTGCGTTATGCTAAGGAAATACCACAGTAAAGGCAGTTTTGTGGTTTTGCTCTGAATATTTGAAGACCAAGACTACGTATATTATTGATCACCATCCGAACATCACTGCCGTCGGAATGAAACCTGATTTTTTTATCGCTTGTCAGTTTTTGATGGAATTTGAAAATGCTAGTTGTCCTTCACAGTATATGTACGTTTTACGATGAAATGACCCAAAGATGCCAGTGAGTTTATATTAAAAGACAAAATTTTATTTCAGCTTAATTAAAATATATTTCAAATTAAAATTAAAACATTTGAACATTGATTTTATAATGATTTTTTTGTTAACCCCATTCGAGTGGAACAATGGAATTCTAAAGTTTCTGAAACGTTGACTGACAGTGTTGGAAAAGCTCTATCACTTCCGTGTTTTTCCCAACAGATCCCGTCTCAAACACCATACAGACAGCACTACACGCTTACGCACCCAGGGATACCATAGACAAAGAACCTTTCAATGACCCTCAAAGGCCTAAAAAAATTAACACTTGCTCCTAGACCCCTATGAACCATGGAGGAACCTGTATTTTGAAGAGCGTAGGCCATTGCAAACAGGCCCGTATCTTCATCCGGTTCTCTAGGCTTTATGAGCATATGCAATAGGAACATGACCTAAAGTGTCACAAAGGTTCTCTGTTCCGAACAGAACGAAAAACCTGTAAAAGTCAATATGATACATAACCAAATTGTCAGGGGCTCACCGCGCCGCAGAACATTCCTCTTAAAGAGCCGCTGGGTCAAAGGAGCAGGAACGAAGCCTTGCATGCAAATTGTGTCAAGGTAAGACCAGGCAGATAACCATAAAACCCAGCAATCTTTATGACCCCAACATGATCAACCTTTCCATAATCTACAGCTTTATTGCTTTACTTTGGTTAATCATTCATCAGGCAGGTGACAAAGATCCAGACAGGTGACGAAGAGCCACATAAAACACGTTTACTCTAAATAATGTGTCTTCTTCAGCGCATGCATTGTTTCATTCAGGACACAGACCAGTTTGGAGTCCCAGCATCAATAAGACCAATCAGTGAATAAACAGAGGTTAATAACTGTGTGGTCTCAGATTAATAAAGGGGTCCGGGTTTCTCTCCCTGCACATGACACATCCTTCAGTTCTCATTTATTACTCCAGCAGAAGATTAATTTGTCTTTCATAAATAATTGACCCCTTGTTTACTGGTTATGGACGCTGTTTTCATGCTGTTGGCGCTTTATTCAGATTTCACAGAGAACTAGGTGGTTGGTCATATGAAAAGCAGAAATTCAATAAAATTCTAATTAAATTGTTAATTTTATGTGTTTGGCTTCAGTTTTTTAGGACATTAAAAATATCCAGAATGTAACCTATCCATGGAAGAAAACAGAAGCTACTGTGTTTGTTAGTGTTTGTTACACTGTCATAACATTGTATTTGACTGTATAGCACATGCATAAGCACTTGATAACATATGTATAACGCAATGCCTGAAGCTTTAAAAAACAGCTTCTGCCAGTATTCACAACATGGTATGAGAGGTTTTATGCAGGAAGTGATATTGTACTGACTAAAGTAAATTTCTAACACTATTATGAAGAATCATTTATAAGACATGTATACTCACCTGATAACAGTATTCAACATGATGTGAGATGTTTTATACAGTACATGACATTGTACTGACATAAGCCCTTTAAATAAAGTCCATTTATAACATGGTTATGAAGCATCATTACCATGCTATACAGCATATAGCATGTTATAGAGATTTAACAACATAACCTATCAACATAGATATAATCACTTGATGGCATATTTATAAAGCAATACTTGAATCTTTATAAACAGTTTGTTAAAGAAGTCATATGAAGTGGCATTATATTGACATAATAATCTTTGAAGTACATTCATAACGCTGTTATGAAGTACCATAAGTATGTAATACATCTTTTACCATATTATAGAGACATTTTTAACATATGCATAAGCACTTTATAATATATTTGGAAAGCAAATCTTCATCTTTATAAACAGCTTATGCCAGTATGACATATAAAGTGCATGTCACTGTACTGCCATAACAGTTCTTAACCTAAGACCCATTTATTACATTGTAATAAAGTGTCTTTATCTTGTATATTTTGTACAATGTTATAGAGACTTTATAACTCATGCCTAAGCACCTGATAACATATTTAGAAAGCAGTGCTTAAATCCTATTACCAACTTATGCCAGTATTCAACATTACATGTTACCATTATTAATAATAACATATGATATAAATGGCATAAGAGCTCTTAAGTTAAACCCCATTTACACTGTTATATAGTATCATTACCATATGATACACCTTGAGTCATGTTATAGAGACTGGATAACACATGCCTAAACACTTGATATTATATTTATAAAGCTAGATTTAAATCTTTATAAACACCTTATGTCGGTATTTAACAGGAAGTAAGACATTGTATGAAGTACGTGACATGAACCATATGAAGTCCATATAATACTTTTGAAGCATCATTACCATTATATATATATTTTGCTATGTTTTAGAGACCTTATAATATATCCACTTGAAAACATGCCTTAAATTTAAGGTAGAAGGGGAAATTAAAATTAGATCCACTCAAATAAAAAGAACTTCAACTTTAAACTGTGTGGAGTTGTTAAGCAAGCATTGACTAATTGATGGGACATACGCTTCAATTTCTGGTAAGCATTAGCAAAAGCCTTGTTGCTCCCTCATCCTAAATCTAAACTAGCAAACCTCAGACATCAATCTCAATTACATTTGGGGTAAAGGGAGTGGTAGGGCATCTTACATTTTTTCTCTTATGATCAATAACTAATAAACCACCTTCTGCTCAGATCTAGAGCTGCCCCAGGTAGAACAATACCCGGTTTACAGTTCGCCTTTTTGGCCAAATTCCCACAAACGAGGAACTCCAGTCTGAACTGAAAAGGGAATCTGAAGCAGGTTCATATTATCCATTGTGTAATTGGCATGAGGTTCCAGGATACCGTCGGAATGGATTAATCATTCACAGATCTTCTCTCACAGGATGTGAATAATGAATAATGGGTCTCTATCTAAGCGAATGGAAGCTCAGATCTGTTGCAGCTTCTGCAGTGTCATGTTGAAATGCGCTAAATTATCAACAAAGGCAAAGGTTAATAACTCCAGCCAAGGGCAAACATTTCACCAGCGGCCAAAAGTACAGACTGTAACCCTCTCTGATCTCCTGAGAATTAGCACGGGATGCTAATCTATATATCCTCACTGTCCAATGTTCATATTTATATCAACACAGCAGCTGCTCTTTACATGAACTGGACATTTCATCATAAGTGGACCCACAGAAATGATCTCAAATCTCTGTACGTATTTAGAAATGTTTATGCCTCTCCTGTACAGGCTGCATTTTTTCTGGACTGTAATGAAATGATACTTTATTTATATCAACAACTGTACACATTTTATATGTTCTCAAAATACAGTATGCCAGTAGAGTATGCCATCAATCAATTACAGCACTACAACTGTATAACCATAAACACATTACATTAACTTTTATAGTCCTGTAAGTTCTAGATATTAACCAGGTAAGAATGAGATTCAAACTTGAAAGCACCAGTTTGTGATTTGGCAATGTAATTAAATGACACTTAAATACCCAAAGGGTTCTAGATATTACCTGGGTAAACTTCACAGTACTGTGTAATTATGTAGAAAATGATCTAGATATTAATTGGGTGTGAAGTGAGTTCATGAGTGTGAAGGATGACCGTCTGTATGCCTCAGCAGGAAAGAAGTGGTAATCCATAGAGCGGTTATCTGAGATACAATTGCCTTTCTGTCAGTTTGAACAAGTTTGGCCATTCCCCACTGACCTCTCCCATCAACAAGATCCACAGAGCTTCTGCTCACTTGATGTTTTTCTGACTATTTTGCATAAAAATTTCAGGAAATCAACAGCTATAAATACAGCAGAAATTCTTAAACCAGGCCAACAATCATGGCATGCTCAGAGTCACTGAAACTGGAGACTGGAATGGATTTGATCTCCATTCTGACGGCTGGTATGAACATTGCCTGACCCATATCTGCCTGATTTTATGCACTGCATTTCTGCCACATAATTGGCTGACAATCTGTACATTTCTTGAATTTCCCTCTGGGATCAATAAAGTATCTAAATCAAATCAAATTTATTCATATAGAGCTTTTAACAACTGATGTTGTCTCAAAGCAGCTTTACAGTAATCAGTAATAATTCATTAAGGAGAGAAAAAGAAGAAGCCCCCAGTGAGCAAGCCATAGGCGATAGCGGCAAGGAAAACTCCCTCAAGCAGAAGGAAGAAACCTTAGGAGGGACCAGACTCACACGGGGCGGGGGGGCATCCTCCTCTGGTCCAAACTAGAATTTGAAATTGTTCAAGAAACATCAATTTAGTATCTAATTATGCTGATCTAGTCATAGTGGTGACGATGAAGTCAATGAAGTAATAATTGTGAAATAATAATAGTCCGTCCGGAGGGCAGCCATTATCTCGGTAAGAGTAAAGGGGCAGTTAGTTCTGTTTGGGACTAATTGCGGAGCACAAGTAAGTAAAAGCATCTGACTATTACAGCCTGGCTAAAAGGACAGAACCAGAAGGTAGCACAGACTTGGGCCCCCCCATGAAACACTGGCATCCATCCGCTCCACCTTTAAACTGACTGATCGGTGCAGCGGTGAGACGACAGCACCAGCGTCTCAGTTTACCATTAAACCTTCTGCCCACGAACCCCTGGATCTGCGGCCTTTATTTAAGGGGGGGATATTAATGACCAAAAGCTAAGCTAAACAAGTACACTTTTAACCTAGACTTAAAGATTGGGACTGTGTCTGAGTCCCGGACATTTTCTGGAAGGTTATTCCATAGTTGGGGGGCTTTATAAGAGAAGGCTCTCCCCACTGCTGATACTTTATTTTTTTTCAGAACTAATAAGAAGCCAGCACCCTGTGACCTTAGTAAACAACAAGGTTTATAATATGAAATAAGTTCTCGCAGGTAGTCAGGAGGGAGCCCATGTAGGGCTTTATATTTTATATTTATAATTTAACTGGGAGCCAGTGGAGAGCTGACAAAACTGGGCTGATATGATTAAATTTTCTGGTTTTAGTAAGGGCCCTAGCTGCAGCATTCTGAACTAGTTGAAGTTTACTGTTAGAACATCCTGACAGTAGTGAGTTACAGTAGTCTAGTCTGGAGGTAATAAAAGCATGTACTAATTTTTCTGCATCATGCAGGGATAATGCATTTCTTAGCTTAGCGATGTTACGGAGGTGAAGGAAAGCTATCCTAGCAATATTATCTATTTGTTGATCAAATGATAAATCAGAGTCAATTAATACTCCAAGGTTTTTAGCTACTGAGCCGGGTATAATTGGGAAATCGATCTAACATTAAGTCTGATAGTTTCTTGCGCCTTTTGGACCCAGAAAGAGAACTTCTCTTTGATCTGCATTAAGATGGAGAAAATTTTGCGACATCCAGCATTTCACGTCTCTTGCGCACGCCTTAATTATCTGTAGGTTGGGTTCGTCACCGGGCTGATATGTATAGCTGGGTATCATCTGCATAGCAGTGAAAGTTAACGCTATGTTTACCTATAACTGTGCCCAGTGGTAGAATATATAATGTGAATAACAGTGGTCCTAAAATGGAGCCTTGTGGGATTCCATATTTCACTTTTGTATGATTGGAAGAGACATTGTATACTCCTACAAACTGGTAGCGATCGGTTAGGTAGGATCTGAACCATGATAAAGTTGTTCCTGAGATCCCAACTCTATTTTCTAATCTTTCTAGTAGGATATTGTGGTCTACTGTGTCAAAAGCTGCACTGAGATCGAGAAGCACTAATAAAGATACATGGCCTTGATCAGAAGCAAGAAGGAGATCTTTTTTTTTTTTTACTAGGGCTGTTTCAGTGCTGTGGTGGGGCCTAAATCCAGATTGGAACTTTTCATATATATGATTCTTACGTAGACATAGACATAATTGTTGGGCCACGGCCTTTTCTATGATCTTAGATAGAAATGACAGATTCTAAATAGGTCTGTAGTTAGTCAGAACACTAGGATCAAGATTTGGTCTCTTGATCAGAGGTTTAATAACTGCTAATTTACAAGTTTTGGGCATGTGACCCATTGTAATGGATAAGTTAACTAACATTAGCAGCGGTTCAATTAGAACACAGCTTTTTTTGGAAAGCTGTGTTTACTTTTACTGCAGTCATTATTTCACTGCAGTAATGACACATTTACTGGAGGATGGGTTTAGGACACTCTGTCAATAAGTAATAAATGTGAATTTCACCTGTGAGCAAGACCAGAACCAGCTACTGTTCACTGATTGAGCTTGTCGGAAGTCACGTTGCTCTAAGTCAGTGATCTCTTATAATTTAAAGATATAATGGTATGAAGAACTGTTTTTTTTTTTTTTTTCAAAAAGAGATGCAGACATACTGGAAAGGTTAAAGTGAATACTGAATAATGCATAGTTGATGCTGATTAATTCATAGTGGATGCTAAACAATTAAAAGTAGATACTGAATAATTCATAGTGGATGCTAAATAATTCATAGTAGATATGTAGATACGTAGATTCATGGTGGATGCTAAATAATTCATAGTAGATATGTAGATACGTAGATTCATGGTGGATGCTGAATCATTCATAGTAGATAACTTAGTGGTTAGTAGAAACTTGATGCTGATAGATGACTGAACCAGCTTCTTCCTTTTTTCAATCTGTTAATGGAAATTATGTGTTTTTATTGCAGACTGTATGCGACAGTTCTCTGTATCTATGGGAAACTGAAACATAGCATTTATCATGTGGAGGAAGTAGGACCTGTGTTTACTGGAACCAGATCAGTTGGTGTGGATTTCTGGTCTATACTTCAGCATGGAGTAAACCAGACTGGAGACTGACCATCATATTTTGATCATATTCCATTATTATTATTATTTAATCATATTTGAATCATATTTTAAATGTGTTCTGAATTGCTCAGTCTTTACAGGCTCCCTGTTTTTTTACATAGTTCTATATTTAGCTAAGTTGATTATTTTCAGCACTAATTATATTACTAATATAAGGTTAGGAGGTTTAATTATTGATGGATGTGCAAATCAGTTATTTCAGCTGACTGTTAACTAAATAAGCTATGAGCTATAATGCTATAAACGAATGACAATTCAGGTAACAGTCCTCATTAATTAAGCTGTTTCTAACTAATAACTAATGCTTCACTAATAATTAAGCAACACATTAGTAATTAATAATCAATGATTTAACGTTGTAATGAATAATCGATGAATTATTTATTTTATAATTTAATTATATTTGAAGCTATTATTGTTTTTTATGAAGTTATTATTAATGTAAATAAGTACATTTAATGTGCGTATATGGTGTAATATAGTGCTGTACCGGTATGAGAAGTTTTATGAGTAAATGCCAGCAGTGTCCATTAACAGGTTTACCTGCCTGAGCTCGGCCACTTAAACAGCTACAGCTCGGCTGTGATCTGATTACTTTACAGCTTGAGTGTTTATTCAGAATAAATCTCACCATTATAGAGGATATTATGGGGGGGAGTCTATTGTAAATGAGAGTTTATGGTAAAACTGCCCCATAAACACAGCTATATAAGTAGGACTGTCCACTGATCAGGCAGTCGGCCTCAAGCGCAGGTGATCCAGCGCAGACGATCCAGTGATGCTTCGTCTGAAGAAACTCATAATTAATCTGCTCACAGATCATGTACACCTGTAACTGCAATGATATAAACTCATCATTTATCATTTACACGCAGTGAAGAAGTTACACAACTCTCAGAACCACAGCTCTGAAAATCACATCCCGTGGACATGTGTTTAATCAGAGGTGAACACATCATGTGGAGCGAAGATTAATGTGCTGAGTCTCGTTAATGAGCAGTGTAAGGGGTTAAATGGAGAAATGCTAATGTGTTCTAATGTTCTCTCGGTTAACGCAGGGCGTTGAGAGTGCTTGTCCGGCTGTAGCGTGCATGTTTGTGTTTCTGTGGTGAGGATGTTTTTATGACAAGCTCCCCTAATAAACTTTATGGCCTCCTGAGAAAAACCCTCGTTCCTGCTGTTTAACTGTTACTGCTCTGTTTACCAGAAGTACAGAACTGACCGGTTACATCACATTCTGGTCACCCCACTAGAGAGTAATCTCGCACAACCCTTATTAGAAACCTGATTTTCTGGATTACCTATGTCTTTATTGTTTATTATTCCTGCTTAATGGGTATATATTCTGTAAAATGTTCTGTTTTTATTGACTGCATATTAATACAAAGTGGGTTATGTGTGAGATGGTTCAGATGGTCTTTACCATGGTGGTGACGGGTACCGATGGGTACCAGTGTCTATAACAAACATTTATCACAAATAGTTTAAAATTTTTTGGAAAAAATAAGTTTAATAGACATTCAGATAGATAGATAGATAGATAGATAGATAGATAGATAGATAGATAGATAGATAGATAGATAGATAGATCAGTGTGTGTGTGGAGGTTCTACTGACGCCCTGAGTTTAGGATTAAAGTTCATTTGTGGGCCGACACACCCCGCAGTGACCAAAGGTTTACTGCCATCTACACATGGTGACCGGAGGCTCTCAGAAGAAAAATGCACCATTCCTCCGTTCTGGTGCAGAACCAGTTCTGTCGCTCTGAATGAAAGAAAAAACCCAATAAATACGCATTTTAGTCTGACCTCATTTATACAGATGATGTAGGCCAGTGACTGTGTAATGATAGCAATGCTGGACAAAGCACACAAACCCTGTAGTTGAGATCTCCAAGGTACAATACTCCAGTGTCAGTAGAAGTTTCTTCCTTTAGACCTCCAATTGAGTAACAGTACTAAAGTATATAATTACAAATGTACTTAAGTATGGAGAGTAACAAGACTCTTAACCAGCTCTTTTTAGGTAAATAGACTCTAGTGTCTCTCAGTCCACCAGTTTTTCATAGAAGTCATTAATTAGTCTGACACTGACGTCTATTCAAAAGGTCATATGTTTAAACACTGAAGGCGAACAGTTGGCTATAACTAAGCTCTGTCCAACAGGTCAAAACAAGCTCTAAAAAACTGAGCACTGTACCCTGATTGGTGGGCTTGTGTCACGATTCTTTAGTTTTGGATATTTTATGTTTATATGCACACATAAGCCAAATGGAAGTATAGATTTGTCCATGATCTAATGGATCTTAAGATGATGGTCCCTCAAAATGGAAATACACCAAAAATGAATGACAGTACCCAAACTCAGCTAGGTTAAACTAAATGTTAGTATGTATCACACTCTGATATCAGCATCCTATAAAGTTCTTCTCTACTATTTCAACAAGCTTACTATTAGCAGAACCATTTTGGTGCCATAGTATATAGAACCATATATAACACACCTTACATTAATCTGTAAAAAGATTTCACAACTCATAGAACTGTTTAGGCATGCATAAAGTTTTTTAATAACCTTTTTGACCAAAAGGACCCTGGTTCTTGAATTGATTCCATTCATGCTTCTTTAAAACTTGGTGCTATCTAGGGAGTGAGCCTGCATTTGAACCAGTTTTCATTGGAACCAAGAAAAGAAAAAGGATATGACATCAACAGCAACAGAGGGAGCTGCACAGCAGTAGTAAACAGTATTATCAAGATGGTGAGGCACATAGATTACTTGTGAGCATTTGTGCTGTTATTGCAGATGTTTGTTTATATCCAGAAAGCAAGCTTAACTATCAACTCGAGTGCGTTCAGATCCCTTTTAGGAGCTTTCTAATCCAGACTTGAACTGCTATGTCTTGCTATGATAAATCTAACACTAAACGACTTCTGTGATTATGATTTATCTATTTCTTGGTGCTAAAAACAATAACTGTTCTGATGCCTTGGGTTGAGTCGGTTGACCAGTCAGAGGCTGTCGTCTTGACTTGTTCACTATTCAGAGGCTGTGTTCCTGACTTGCCAACCAATCAGAGGCTGTGCTCTTGACTTGCTGATCAATCAGAGGCTGTGTTTGTGACATTTTAAATAATTAGAGACTGTTTTCCTGTTTTGTCAGCTAATCAGAGGCTGTGTTCCAGACATGATGAAAAGTCAGAGACTGTGTCCCTGACACGTTGACTACTCCAGGGGTGTGTCCCTGACATGTCAGTCAATCAGAAGATGTGTTCTTGACTTGTCAACCAATCAGAGGCAGTGTTCCTGACCTGTTAAATAATCAGAGGCTGTGTTCCTGATTTGTTGACCAATTACAGACAGTGTTATGAATTCTCGACCAATCAGAGGTGGTGTTTCTGACTTGTCGACCAATCAGGGTCTATGTTCCTGACTTGCTAACCATCAAGAGTCTATGTTCCTATCTCGTTGACATGAAGCGTTAATGAGATTTATTCCTTTATGTAAAACATCATTTGATGTTGTAGATGATACTATCAACCTGAGAGGGTTAAACACTTACAAGCTTAGAGTGCTGATGAGTGCTGATAAGTGTGGATAAAGTGGCCTTTTTCTTTATTCCCCAAGCCACTGCCACCAACATTGGCACAACAATGTAGGCATGATACTGTTTCCCAATAAAACAGGCTGACTGGGCTTTAATGTGGTCAGTTATTGTGAATATGATGGAGAAACATAATTGCTGGTATTAAAACACTGTAAAAGCTTGCTGACTGTTTCTGCTCAGTGAGTGTCAGAAGGAGATTCTCTCAGATGGGCAGATGGGTTGTAGTGCTCTGTTTGCTCTAAAACTCGTCCCTTTGCCCTTTGGACACCGCACCCTGGCTGTGTAACTGCGTTGGTAAACAGGCTTTGCTCGGGCAGCACTGGGCTCTGATACTCCTGCTGCTCCTCCTGCATCTCTCTCTCCACCATAGTGCTGATAAGGACACCTGAGCAGGATCAGTATTGAAATGACTCTCCTCTTACCCAGCATGCATCTGTCTCTTATCCGGTCATGTCGTTACGCTGTGCAAATAGGCCAAACTCCTGCATGAACCACAGCACTGCTCATTTAAGCTGGATAAGGCATGTCCAGCAGGAATGTAGATCTGCTCTTCTATTTATTAGAGAACTTGTCAGGTTAACTTGAAGTGACACTGAAGTGACTGATGTGAGATCATTAAGTAGTTGGTAGTTGGAATAGAACTGGAGTGAGATTTTCAGGTGGCTTTAAACTCGAGTGAAACTTGAGTGAAGCTTTGTCGCCATATCTCAACCTCCTGACACTAGAGTTGATATGATGGACAGATGGAGATGGAATAAAAAGAAACAGAATAATAAGCTCCCTGGACATAAATATGAGTCACCTTGCATGTTTAAGGTGGTAGTAGCTTCAGGCTCCCTGCAGGGTGTGAATGCCCGGAGTCATTGATTGAGTCTCGTTCCATGTGTGGAAAATGGCTCCAAAGCAGATGTTAATGTTTGGCTAAAAGGAGTGACTGCATTTGGGCGTGCCAAACACCATAGTGTATATGAATCTGCAGGTGTATGGAAGCGTATGATCATACGGGTCTACCAGCAGCAACTAAAATTCCAGTCTACAAGGAATTCTCCTCGGAATTGTGCCAGGGAAGGCATCCACCAAATCTGAACCAGCTGACCAATTCTTTGATCCAAGAGTGTCTGGGTATTGATATGGCCTACATCCAGAAACTTGTCCAGTACATGCCAAATAATATAAGAGAGCATTACCATAATTAGTAATCCAATGTTGAAAAGATAATTCCTAAACAGTGTAGGGATTTTTTCTGCCAGATTGGTATCAGTATCAATATCAAGATCACTTCTTATCATGTTGGCCAGAAAGGTCAAGGACTTCCAGTTGTAGTGGATTAAATGCCATAACAACACCATAACAATCATACAGATAGATTGAAAGTGGTTGATAAACATACCTGCTATATAAATGAATTAACACGAATGAACAGCGAGATCAATCTAAGACATGATTAGAAAAACCTGGTATTTAATTCCATTCTTTGGAAGTGAGAAGTTCAGTGCAGTGAAGTCTACTCAGCTACAATATTATTATTTGGCAAAGAATATAAATCATTTGTGAAGTTTTATGAAGACTACATAGATTTATAATGCATCCAAAGATAGTGGTCTGCAAACCTCTATCTCCAACATCATATATGTGTTCCATAATCTTCAAAATCTATATTCCAGTACATGTTCCACCATCATGTAAGTGTTCTACCATCTTCAGTATCTACCAAACTGTATGTATTCTACCATCTTCATAATCTAACATAATGCATATGTTCTGCCATCTTCAGCATCTACCATCCTATACACATGTACACATATCTACTATACTGTGTTCCAGCATCTTCAAGAACTACCATCATGTACATGTTCTACCATATATCTACCATGCTTTAAATGATCTACTATTTTAATATGTACCATCCTTAAAGTGTTTTACCATATTCAAAATGTACAATTCTCTGCATATTCCACCATCTTCAAGAGCTACCATCCTATACCTGTTCCACCATCTTCAAGTACTACCCTACCATCCTGCATGTGTTCAACTATCTATAATATCTAGCATCCTGTAAATGTTTCACCAGCTTTGAAATCTACCATTCTGTTTGTTGCACTTTCACTACCTACCATTCTGTGAGGGTTTCACCAGAGCACCGTTTTCATTTTATGTACCGTCACTTGTTCCACCATCTATGTCTATCTGTTCCATCATGTTCTATATCTGCCATCCTGCACTAATTCCACACAGTCAGTAGATCCACAGCAAAGCTTTTATTACAAATTGCATTGATAATATACAGTTATTACAGTTCAACAACTCAATTAATTTAATTTACAAATATTTCTGTTCATTGAATGAGTGAAGCAAATGTAGTATTAACAATACAAACAAACAGACAATGTGACACACAACATGATGAATGATATACAGTCACAGTGACACTTTGCAGTTTTCTGAGAATAGTTATTTAACAGATGTGCAGTTGTTGCAGTTCATTTTCATCGTAAGCACAAGTGTTCTTGGGTTGGACTTTTGAGTGGTCAGTACAGCTCAAAACTTGGAGCAGCCTCTGTTGTATGTTTGGACATTAAAGCGATAGTTCACTAATTAATAAAGTTATTCCCCCTTAATGCAAATGGTGGAGATTGCTAAACCACAACACATTCCCTCTAATAGCATGGAAATGTGAGGGTGAGGGTATATGCTTCTATTGCTTGTTAGCTACATTCGCCTCATACCCCTGATGCTAAAACTAAGGAACCAAACATGTTTTGGCTGACTAAGTATGTTCAAACCATGTGGGGAAACTAGAAGCATTTGGCTTTTCAGAACTATCACTTTAAAGCTCCTCCCCACTCAGTACTCCTCTTTGATGGTCATTGGCATGGAGGACGATACAAGACCGCCACTGCTGCTGGTCACCATAGCTGTGTTGCTGGGGATGGCTGAGCTGGGAGGGGTTGGAGTGGTGGTGGAGGCCGCCTGAGGCTGCTGGAGCTTCTTTTTATTGATCTTCCTCTCTTTGGCTCTTCGGTTCTGAAACCAGATCTTCACCTGAACCCAAAAACAAAATAGGACAACAGTCAGAAGCTAGACAACAGACACAACGAAACACTCAAACAGTAGATACAGCAACATTCAACCAAATGCACTTCTGCAGATGCTGTAGGCAGAGCTTTTATTTATGAGCATTATTTTTATTCATATTCACCTCTGATCATTTCCCCAACATAGTTCAGTATAACATATAGCTGTGGTCATTTGGTGGAGTAATTAGTGGGGTAGGTGCAGGTGGGAGTCTTTGGGGCCATTGAGGTGCTCAGAAAAGATCTAATTATTTTATTTATAATCTCCTTTTCCATGTCTTAATGTGTTTGAAACCATATATATATATATACATATATTACAATTGATATACAATTGATGGTCTCAAACACATTAAGCGGGCGATCAATATTACATCACTTGACAAAGCACATCTGTGAACTGAAAACCATTCCGGTGACAACCTCATGAAGCTCAGAGAATCCCAAGAGTGTACAAAGTTGTCATCAAAGCAAACAGAGGCTATACTGAAGAATCTAAAGTATAACATATTTTTGTTTGCTGCGTAATTCCAGGCGTTATATATATATACATATAAAGGATATATGCATATATATATAATATATGTGTATGTATTTTTTTCCATGCTAAAAAAATATATAAAATTATATAATACATGTGTTGTTACATTTATATTTATGTTGAATTATATAAAAGTCTGGTTCTATCGATGTACAGTATGTTTTTCCTTCTTTCTCAAAGTTATCATTTTGGAGATATGAAGTTTTGTTCTGACTGCAGTAAATGCAGTAAATATGCATATCTTTAGTTTATTTTACAATACAATAATCATGGTTTTATGTACACTCTATAAGTATAATTGTAACTATCTGTAAAATGAAGCTATCTTGGGTTTTGAATGAATGGAGGGTTCTTTGTACAATGCTTTGGATTTGTGTAAATGAGGTGTGTGAGTATGAAATTGTTAAGTATGAAGATTAAAGAGCCTTTATACAATTCACTGGTGAATTTACATTCTGACATATAGATACGGCTCTCACACACTTTGCACACTTATACTCTTTACTATTCATGCAGACATCGTTTATTTGTATGTTTGTCTTTTGCAATATTTATATAAATATCCTTTCAATCTTTGCACTGGAAAAGGAGCCTGACTGTGCCTCTATATACCTTACAACCCTGTATTGGTATAATGACAATAAAGTTGAAATTAATTGAATGTGGCACTACTGATGTTCATTCCTCGTAAAGGTTCTGGTTACACTGAGCTAAACCTCTGGGTTGTGAGCAGTAGCAGTGCCAGGGTGGCTGCGTTGGATGAGTGTATGTTTGCCAGTGGGATAAACCTTAGATTTCACTCCCACAGCCAGTTTAGTCACCTGGCAGCCATCCCTGCAACACCATTGGCCGGTTATTCACAGCCATACAAGACAAGATTCCTGAGCCAAATTACTTTGTGAAAGACATATCTCATTCAAATCACTCATTAAATCTGACAAAGACCTCATAAATGGTTTGTAACATTTGGTTAAATGATCACTTGCCCAGATCTCCTCAACGAGGATTGCTGCCCCCGATAGGGCCAAAACACCATCAACTGTTCCCTGTTCACGGCATAGCCAATAGTTGTATGGGTCTTTTTTTTAGTCTTTTTCTTGAAGGACTTTCTCTTTAATCGTATACCGTGTTGAGTGTCATGACCTTTCTATACATATGTCAACCAGTGACCTCAATAATACTGTCTCTGTATGAGCTAACCTAAAATGCCACATGCTTTGAGTGTTTATGCCACATATTTTAGCCAGCTGGCACGCTATATAGCATTGGTTTCCCATGACCTTTTTTCCGTCTGGTCTTTTAAACCCTAAAAAAAACTCCACTCACTCCACCACCGTGAAACAGTCTGACTGACAATGGTCACAGTAAGCACTTCATGTGTGTTAGACCTACACTTTTTGTCAGAATTCGATGCTTTTACTTTGATGGTAAAAGTGTTTCATGTTTTGGAAATTTTGTTTATATTTATTATGTAATTTCGTTTTATGAAATGTTCTGAAATTTGTTTTGCACTTATAGAATACAGCCTTCGTTCAATGCTCAAGAACCTCATGAGCACACAGATTCAAGATTCAATGTTCTGAGCAAACCTTATCTACCAGATCCTCCTGGAACAATCTGCCAGATCCACCACCACTCAGTGGTGCTGTGGGAAGAACTTTGAAGTTACTAAGGAAGATACTCTACACTTTCTCAAGGTTCTCACAAACTTATAAAGATTTTTATGGCTCTTTAGGAAACCAAAAATGATTCTTTAATGCAATCCCTTCTGACACCCGTTGTAGGACTATACATTAATGTCATTCATACAAACTAAACTTTAAAGCTCCTGTCCAATCAGGATTGTTCTCTCTTTGGCATGTAGGTAGGTACAGCTGGACTGAAGGCCTTACACATTAGATTAACTCCCAGCATAACAAGGAAGTGACAGAGAAGCCAACCAGCCATGCTCTAATTTACATTGAGACCAGTTTCAGGGGAAAGAAGTCAGTATAGTTCTTCTGGAAGTTCTAGAGCTTCCCAATAAACACACTTTACACCTCAAGCTTGTCTTGGCTGATGAGTGAAATTTGGTGGATGGGTAAATTAGAGTAGAATGAAGAACAGGCTGACCTGTCTCTCTGAAAGACTGAGTGCTGTGGCCAGTTCTGCTTTCCTCCTGATAGTGATGTATCTGCTATAGTGGAACTCCTTCTCCAGCTCCAGGCGCTGATGGTCTGTGTAGACCACCCGGTACTTATCTTTTGTCCTGGTCTTTCCACCTGATAAGAGAACAAATGAGAACCAAAACACAATTCAGAACCAAAGTCTTCATTCCCCATAATACATAAAACTAAACCGTGTGATTCTACAGATGAACAATAGAATAAATAATACAGTAATGTGTTTATTTATGCCGGTGGCAGCTCAAAGTGCTGTACAGATGGTTATATCTGTATTTAATGAATCACTGAGTATGTTTTCAGGTGTTTATTAAAAGTGAGCACTGAGCACAACCATGTAACAAAGGTGAACTATGTACCATCGTTTAGAAGCAGAATTTAAAAAGGTGCCCCTCCATGTAATCTGTGTTTTATCAAAGGTGTTTGGAAATGGTCAGTATCTGCAGATCGAAGACCATTAACATACAGGAGCTTTAAGGCCAGTCATGGGCTAGAGGTTAGGAAACCAGCTTTAACACCGGTGGGACACTGGTTTAATTCCCTGAACTCACAGTAATGACTGACGTGTCCTTGAGCAAGGCACAAAACCCCAAACTGCTGTGTGTCTGCTCCGTTTTACAGATGGGTTAAAAGCGGAACACAAATTCCTCTATGTGTGGGCACTAAATTGCTTAGAAACTCTCTACTCAGAGAACGATTGGCCTTACCCAATAGCTTAAAAAGTCAATAGCAGAGCTTTAAAATCTGCTCTAAAAGAAGAACCATCCTAAAAGATCCAGTGCAGGTTCCAGATGGAGGTGATATGAGTCTGTGTTTGGATCTGAGCTGCTGCTTTTTGTATGAGTTGTAGCGGATGTATTGATTTCTCCAGTTGGAGGACCATTACAACTCTGCGGTAACAACAACAGGCTTTTCTGCATCGCTTCTAGTGATATTTCTCAAACAGTATAAAGCTACTTTAGTAACTTTACACATGGGATATAACGGAGCTCAAACTTACAGCCAGGTTTTGCACCAGCTTCTGATTTGCATTGAGTTTTGGTACTGAGAAGCAGCATTTCAGCTTTTCTTGATTAATCCATTGGGAAATGTGATGTAAGATAGTTTAAGTTTAAGTTGAGGTGATTTAGGTTTAATGTGATCTGGTTTAGGTTTACTGTGAGATTCTTTTGGTTTAACATGAAATGCATTATGGACTTATCAGTGGATTTGTTTGAAGATGGATTGATTTAGATTTAGTTCTAGTGTTCTAGTCCTTTAGTTTGCTGGCCAAAACCGACTTTATAATAATATGCACTGCGCTCAGGCGAGGTTCTCTCGTTTGGGAACATAAATAATCAACAGTGACCATATTGTGCTGCGCCTTTGCTCCATTTATCAGAGTCATAATTAAAAGTACACACATAAAGCGGTGGGGCGACGTGTCCCGAGGCTTTTTTGGATTGGCTCCGTATATCAAACTCCATTTAGCCTGTCAGCAACAGGGACGAGGCTTAAGTGCTCCAGCAGCAGCTGGGTTAAATATTAAAGCGTATGTCAGGAGGAGGAGAGCGCGGGCCGCAGGGAGGAACTGTGGGTCATTAGGCGGTTCGCCTGCCAGCCTGAGAAACACTCATTACACCTCTTAATCTCTCTAGTTAACATTCATTCAGCCAGGCGCCTGCTGTGATGAGCTATCTGTGCTAATTTAACTGTTTGTGTAGACCAGCTCCTCCCAAAGCTGCAGTACGGCTTCAGAGACCGGCAGAGTGGTTCTGATCAGCTTTAATGCTCAGAGCCCTAAAGCTACGATTGTTTTATTACTATACGTTCATGTTGCATAATTAATAGAATTACATGGCTATTATGTAGAATAAAAGGTATAAACACCTCTTCTGTTCAGAAACACTAATATAGAAGGACTTGTTAGTTAGATCAATTGATTCATTGCTTTGTACAGATGTGCAAATAGTAACAGTAGTGGAAAAACAGAGTAATAACCATAATATATGTGTGATCATACATCATATATATATATGTATATGTATATATATATATATATATATATATATATATATATATATATATATATATATATATATATATATATATATGTATATGTATATATATATATATATATATATATATATATATACGCACATATATATATACACATATATTATGGTGTGATCATAATATATATTGCTTATATATATTGCACATATCTCCAAAATGGTAACTTTACAGGAGAGGGCAAAACAAAAACCTATAATGTAAATCAATGGAACCAGATGTCTTTCCAAGCTATTTTGGGCCATTTCTGTTAGTCCATTCATCATGAAATATCACACAGTGCAAACAGCAGCTCACATGATACATAACAGTAAAAAATGACAAAATGATAAAAGCTAATTTTCTTTAAACACCAACTATATATACAATATTAACACTAAAAGCACAATATACTACATCTGTTACAGGCTATAGAGTAAAGATGTAAACTCCTTACAGGCACTATTCAGGCTAATTCAGATATAAACTACCTTAAATTCTGGTTTTGGTGACGTGTTGCTCGTGTTCGAGATTAATAAGATTATTAACCTATAAGAATATTTTCTTACTCCTTATTATCTGTATGATGCAGAACGTTGCTCACTGCATTATGATTGTTTACTGTTGGTATTGATATCTTATAAATAGGTGGTTTATGGCTCTTGAGCACTGACTACAAGGTCGCAGAGGACAGGAGTATCGAGTTGTTTCAGTCTCAAGCTAATGTGATATGAATGAGAAGTGTGGATATGATAAAGCAGAAGGACCCTCAGAGCAGAGTTAATCTGTAACACTGACCGTAAAATTCTGGTCTGGGACAACAAGATAATGAAGCTTAAATCTGGGTTAGAAAAGACCTGTCTGAACCGACTGAGCCCATTAAGAAGGTCATTTAGAACAGCAATGCCAAACAGTCCTAAATCACTCTGACCACCTTTATTACAAAAACCAACACTCCACACACACACTTAAACCTCGAGCGCCAAATTAACGTTCATCAAGCCGACGTTCATCATCGTCAAGCCTGAGGAGAAGCAGGACAGCCTAATGCTCTTCCCTTTTTCATCACTCCATCACCTCTATAATAATCAGCCTTCAAGTAACCTTCATATTTGTTCATATCTTATAATAACAAATTCATACAATATTTATTAATGGGTTTCAATAACAGCTCCTAACCATGATCTCATTATTAGTGGATGTTTATTCCCGGTTTTCCCACAATTTCTTCAGAGTTTGGAAACATTTCTTAATTAATACCGCTATTAATCACGTAAAATAGATTTTAATATCATAAACTAAAACCATCAAAAATTATTCCTGATCTAGTACTTTGGGATAAACAAAAAGTTCTTAAATGATAAATAGTGTACTGTATTTCCTAGTTTACAGTAATTTATATTCTGATAACATGGACAAAAATGTATGTATCAAGATCTAAAATCCAGAAGTCATTTTTGGCACTTCATTCTGGAAGTGAGCTATACTAGTCCTTCATTCGGGATATACATTTATTAATATCTTCATTCTGGATATTACTTTTATTAGAATCTCATTCAGGATATTAATTGTATTCCAACTTTATTCTGGATAATAATTTTATTGACTTTATTCAGGATATTCATGTTAAATCTTAAAAATCTTTATCTGGATATGAATTCTATTATAACTTTATTTAGGATGTTAATTTAATTAGATCTTTACTCTGGATACACATTTCATTAGAACTTAATTCTGGATATTAATTGTATTAAGACTTTTTTCTAGATCAAGTTTATTAGAATTTATTAGAATAGACCAAACAAGACCTGCAGTACTTTGCAAATACCAGACACCTTCCTTTATATATTTCCAGCCAAGGCAGTCTTTAAGCACAAGTGATTTATTATCCAGGAGAGATCTCGGGAGGAGATTAGATATCTAGATTAGATACTCCACTTGCACAAAGATGGAAAAAGGCACAGTGAGAAAAATGAGTTTTTAAAGGTTTAAAAAATTATTATAGCTACAGAGAAAATGGGACTCCTAACAACCACCTGGAAATCCTGGTGGACTACGCAATGCTATAAGTCTGAAAAGATGTGTAGCTGTTCAAGAAGCTCCTCACTGAGAAAAGAAAACAAAGACACATCCCACAAAGAAGCTGCTGGTGTTCTCAGAAATACAGACTGACCACCTTAGTGTCTAGAACCTCAACACCACTGAATATGTTTGGGGTTATTTGAATGGGGAGAAGAAACATGTAATGCTAAACCAACTTTTAAGACTGAACTGAGGCATCTCTCTCCGAGGAGCTGAAAGTGAGTCTCTGGAGAACAATGGACACCTGTAATGAAGGTGAAGTGTGGACACGCTAAATTGATATATGGCAGCATAATCTGATCGGCTGAGAAGTGCTCTAGTCATGTTGTCATGACAGCAGTCACAGTACAATCATTCAGCTGACAGTAAGTCAAGTCAAGTCAAGTCAAGAGGCTTTTTATTGCAATAAGTCATATTGCAGCCATAATGATTACTACTAACAGAAAATTGACACATTAGATATCTTCTATACAGTCATATCCAAGCTGGAACAACCCAACAATTTAAACAAATTTAAGCAAACTACATAGACATGTCTCTAAATGCCAAGTGTTAAAACTATTTCAGGGTCATCTTTCTTATAGAAGTCCACCTTTTGCAGCTTTACTGTGTTCTGTAATTTGCACATATTGTAAAGCAGCTGAAAGTGCAGCTATGATGACCTGTTGTAGTTACCTTCTGTTTGAGTCAATCAAGGTCATGATTATGCTTGACAATGACCTGCACCCTCCAGTGTTCTTCTGATTACATGTATAGATGATTGTTAAGTGCATTTGTGTTTGAGGACTGAGTGTGACTCGTTGATGCTAGTCTGACCTATAAGGGAAAAGTTGGCGTAACATGGTTGGTGTAGCATATGGGTAACATTTCCAGCTCTCCATAGACTGGGGTTCAATTCCATACCTGGGTAGGCAACCTACACTATACCAATAAGGAGTCTTTGGGCAAGACTCCTAATGCTACCTTTGCATACCAACATTGGATAAGAGCATCTGCCAGATACTGTAGATATAAAGGGTGCCTCTGTCACTTCCACTCTGGGCGTGGAATTCCTGCTAGCTCTTTGCAGCTCGGGAGGAGTGTGTATGAGGCCTCCCATGAGAACAGCATAACGCCAAATGGCACACATAAAGCACCAACAACTATGAACCTTCAGTTAGCTAGAATAAGAAGCTAGCTTGGTATTCCCAACATGGACATCAAGGCAGAGGCTGGGAAATGATGGAAAAGCAAGCTAGAGACCGGACAAGAGTGCATCTCTGACAGGCTTATCCTGTGGGCAAGAGCTAAGAGAGTGTTCATGACTCTTGATGTTACTTATGAAAGCCGCAATGAGTTTTTCTGGAAGCCAAATGTCCTCTAACTTCAGTCCTGTTTCAGGCTGCATGCAAAGAAAAAAATTCATTTCACCACCAATAAACCCTGAAAGTGTGAAGCTCCTGAAATATCATCCTGTAGTACTGATGAACTTTGTAAGTCCACATGGTTCCTTCTCTTTGGACATCTTTTCCGGTGTTGTGCCGGATTCTTCCCTTCTTGTACATGCGTCACACTGGCATATGGACACTACAGATTACATTCATGATTTCAGTCATTTACACTTCAAAACAACTAAATTGTGAGTCTAGTCTGTAGCATCCATATCCATTATGCTCATGTACGTGAAAGGTAGTCAGGTTCTGTTGCCTTCTGTCTAAGAGGGGCTCAAAGAATGCTTTGTGTTTACGGCCATGCAGTAAAAGTGACTTACACTTTGCAACAGTAGGGGGAGCCCAAGAGCAAGAAATACCAATTCCTAATATCAGTTCACAATGTTGCTTCAAAGTTAACTGATTGTTTGGATTATTCAGTTAATTTGTTTTGTCCTGTAACTTTTATTGTTTTTCATTAATAAAAGATTTCTGGGTTTTTATTAGGGTTTTATGTTTTCCATATTATCACTATCTTAAGTGTGATCATATGTGATAAATGTTATATATATATATATTTGTGTCTATTATCAATAAAACTGTAAATCCGAGTCATTAGGTATAACAATATTATAATAACGTTCTAAAGGTGTATAATTTTTGCAAAAATATTTAAAAATATTGATATTAATTTGATTAAAATCTAATTATGGATGTCAATTTTATTAGAACCTCATTCTGGATATTAATATTAAAACATTCTTGATATTAAATTTATTAGAACTTTTTTCTGGCTCAATTGAATTAATCAAAATACAATCATTACTGTGTTATAAACTTGCCACTAAAATGACACCAACATCAACATTACATCAGCATCTACCGAATCTACAGTAAAAAACTCTGATTGGCTGACTGGTCCAAAACAGGTCTCTGCTCTGCTCCTTCATTGTCCAATCAATAGACATTTATTTTTTTCTGTAAGGTCGAGTCAAACGAGCTCTGGAATATCTTTACACACTGTAAAAAGTCCAACCTAAAACACAAAACAGTCAAATAAGTTCTACTAAACTCAAAAAATGACTTTAACTGAAAGACCTTTTTTTAGGTTGACTAAACATAACTTACTTACTGGAAACAAAATAAATCCATTTTTAGGTTGGACCTACAACACACTTTTACAGTGCATCCAAACCCGACTGCTGTTTGCTTCCAAAAGTCTAACTGCACACAAAACTATAAGCTAATTTTTATATTAATATTTATGTGAAATGAGCCACTTATCAAAACCACAACTGCAAAGATTTTTCATTCTTTTGATCGTGAGTTTTACAGAACTTTGGAAAACTGTTTAATTAAACAGATTAATTCAATGAATTCAGTTACTTAATAAAGCTTAGTTAAATGTTAATGAGTTCGTGAGTAATTTGTCCTTGTTGCCAGCTACCTAGTTATAGAATAAAGAATGTGAGAGAAACTGGTTCACTGGAAAAAAGCCAGAAGGAAATCTGTTGGAGGGAAATCTAAAATAAGACTAAGAGTAAGAATAAGGAGGGGAGGGAGTCATAAAGTCTGCAGAACCACAAACCAGCCAGAGCACTATCCCTAAAGTCCGCAAGAGTTGGGAATGTCTTGGTGAACAGCTACAACATGGATGGATAAGGTCCGAAGAGCCATGACTTGGCAGGACATATAATAATAATAATAATAATAATAATAATAATAATAATAATAATAAACAATAATAATAACAAAAGATAGCACAGAAGATCACGATCTTTAATATGCACATAAAAGTGCATTTGGAAAAAGTTTAATTTGCCATAATTACTGCTTAATAATGTATTAATAATTAGCCATTAGTAATTAGTAATAATTAACCCCTTATAATCCAGTGTAATATCCTTATTATTCAGTAACTACAATGCAGGCAAGTTGGGCTATTCCTAGATTATAGAGGTTTGCAGTAAGACTGCAGACCACCGGGGGCTTTCAAGGGGGTAAAGATACCACATACAGCTTTGTTAGGGTTTAATAGATGCAGTGTAATGTCCGTCCTATACTGGAGTGTCACCCACATGTTTACATTTGGTCCATATGTTCTCCAAGCTCTGAAGACCCTCCTGCTAAACAGTGAGATTTGCGCCCAGTTGATCATTTATCAAATGCAGTCATTTGGTCACACGGGACTCCTGAATTAAAAACCAAACCAAATCTATATTTGACTGTATGAAAATTCTGTATATGAACACATAAAATCTCATGTTTTCTATTAGATGGTCATCATCGCTGTTAATATACAATACTCCCGTAATCAACTCTTCCACTCTTAAATCCAGCTTTTACATTCAGATCAAGATGAAGTGCAGTTTTGATAAACCAGTGAACCCCCTTCATCCCCATCACATCAGTTTACAGGGATATAACCTGTAAAGAACTTAGTTATCACTAGGAATGTACGTCACTCGTAATCAATAAAACAATAAGCACATTGTAGGTCATTTAAGTGCTTCAGATAAACAAGGCCACTAACCTGAACCCAAGTGACCAGCGGGTTTAAATATCAGCTTCAATAAATCAGCTGGACTGTGAATGTTTCCCATACTGACCACTTAAACCTTCAAATTCATAAATCAATATTCCTTAATTAAAGTCTGATTTCACATTTCTCATTCACAACGTATCAGTGCAACTAATATTTATTCACGGCTAATTATACTATTGATTTATTCAGTGACATATATTATCATACAGGAAGCTTTGGGCCAAATTTCCTCATCTGCTGTGTGACTAAAGCAATATATTAATGTCCAGTTTTTACTATCTGTATTATCAAACATAGGGTACTTTGTGCATGTGTAGGTTAGGGTTGATACCATTCCACCTTAGTTATCGCTACCTGACCTGGGTTTGATTTAATTGAATTAGCTCTACCTGAGTTACATGACCTGAGTTAGCTCTACCTGAGTTACTTAACCTGGTTAGATCTACCTGGGTTAGCTATATCTAAGTCATTCTACCTGGTAAGTCTTTACTGGGTTAGCTCTATCTTGTGCCAGCTCATGAGTTTAGATCTACAGGCGTTGGCCTTCTGCAAATACCTTTTGAGAGACCTCTTTCAGTTAACATGATTGTAAACTGTGGAACTCAATTCCAGCTTCTAATAGACAGTTGAGCTTGGTGCTCACATTTAAAACGTATCTCTTTAAGTCAGCATTTAGTTAAAACTACATTAACATGGTATTTAAGTGTATGTGTGTGTGTGTGTGTGTGTGTGTGTGTGCGTGTAGTGTGTGTGTCTGTGTGTGTTTGTATATGTATTTGTATGTGTGTTTATGTGTATTTATATGAGTATGTGTATATATAAATATATGTATATGTATATATGTGTGCATGTATGCAGTAGTGGTACTAGTGTTCCTTCCATACTGATGTCAGCTGTCTGTAAAGCACTTTTAGAAGCTAACGGGATGAAAGGTACTCTAAAAATAAACATTATTATTATCATTATTATTATTATCGTTATCTAAGTGACTCAACCTGGGTTATCTCTACTAGGGTTAGCTATACCTAAGTACCTCTACCTGGATTAGCTCTACCTGAAGAACTCTACCTTGTTAGGTCTACCTGAGTTAGCATTAACTGGGAAAGCACTACCTAAGTTACATTACCTGGTTAGCTCCACCTTGGTTTGCGCCACCTGATTTACTCGACCCAGATGACCTACCTGGGTTAGATCCTCCTTCTTAAATAATCTGTGTAGCTCTAGGTTATGGTTAGCCTTAGGCTAACACCACTGCTTGGGGTAAACTACCTGTACAGCTTTACCTGGGTTAGGAGGTGCTGTGTTCCGTCTCATCCATTCATAGGGATTCCTGCGGGGGGCACTGGGGGAAATCTGCCCAACTGTGGGGGGCAAAAGGCCAGGAGGCTGCACTGGGGCAAATTCAGGTGGGCTGAAAGCCAGGTGTCCAGGGTTTGGGGCAGTAGGGGCAGGTCCAGTGCTGTAGGGTGCCCAGTCCTCTCGTGCAGCGTAACCTGGACTCCAGGTGCCAGTCTGTGCCTCGCCGCTAACACCAGGAACATGATGATGATGGTGATGATGGTATCCGGTGAAGTCCGAGTACTGAGGTGCAGGCGGAGGTGGGGGAGGAGGAGGAGGAGCAGAAACGAAAGTTTGGGGGTTCAAGTTGAGGCCGGGGTGTCTCCCTGAGTTCGGGTACATGCTGCCGTCCTTCTCCAACAGGTAACTCACGTACATGGTGCCACCTGAGGGCTCCAGCTCATACTGTGCTTTTCTCCTCACCTGTTTCCTCTCACCTGTGCCTGCGTAGCTTCCTCCAATGGACCTGAGTGAAGACTGCCAGCTACAACCTGACACTCTTTGCTGATAGCACTGACGTAGACTTTATGACTTTATGACCCCACCTACAACCACCCCCACCACCCCCACGCACCTGGGGGCAGTTTCCTATGAATGCGGCCTCCTGCTCCCCCGCCAAACCTCCAGGAACCCAGCGATAACTTGGCTTATGATAATTCTAATGTGATGCATGACCACATGAATACACGTAATTTATTTAAATATAATAATGTATATGATTAAAGTACTATTAGTATTACTATTATTACTATTATTATTATTAATAATAATAATAATAATAATAATAATAATAATAATAATAATAATAATAATAATAATAATAATGTTAATCACATTAAATTAATAACTATTTCTCAATAATTATTCAGTAAAAGTGACCAACAAATGTTAACTGATTGTTTGTATACATTTTGCAAACAGGTTATGACCTGGTAAAAGCTGTCACTGTCTATTCACAGCTATTCCCTGTTATAAACAGACATTTAAAAGTAAAAAATCTTTTTTTTTAATTGTTTTGTTTTGTATTATACTTAGTATGTAAAACTGTATCAGATTAATTTCATGAACACTTAAGCACTTGTTTTAATGTCCAGTTTATGTATTACATAACTTTATATTTATAGAAAAGATGAAATGAATATGGGAACTGGACACTCTTAGCAGTGTGGAGAAAATAATTTACAAATATGATAAACACATAATATTTATATGGATAGATTAAATCTTAATATTTATTTATCCAAATTAATAAATGTGATAATCTATTAATAAGTTTAATTGATATGGTGTATGTATTATAGATTAGATTATTATACAACAACAACAACAATAATAAATAATAAATTTATAATAATAATAATAATAATAATAATAATAATAATAATAATAATAATATACCTTGTCATGTTAACAGATTTACTGAAGTAAACCAAGCCATCCAAGTTTATAATATAATCATTTAATTGATGTAATACATAAACTACATAATAATTAGACTACAGACTGCACTACATTACATTATATATCACAGTTATTACAGCATTATTACTCTATGAAGTATAATTTGGGGATCATTAGAAGTTTATGGATAGGGGGACTAGACTAGACTAATCTTTATTAATGGCCCTAAAATATCTTTTTATCATGATCATTTACCAACAGCCAGAAATGTTTGGATTTAAAACCTATACACTGTACATTCACTGGGAAGGGGGCTAAATAACACTCATAATCATCATTATTATACTACTATTAAACTATAAACTACAAATAAACTATATAACTATATACTATAATAGATATTTATTATTATAACACCATTGTTATAATATCCATTACACTTTTAACATTATTATTACACAATGATTATTATACTAATCTAATAATAGCATCCTCATCATTATTAATACAGTACTATAGCAGTAATAACACAATAAGGATAATACAGTATCATTATTGTGTTATTACTGCTATAGTACAGATTATTATAGCTTTATTGTTACGTGTTTGTGTTTATGTTTATGTGTTTATGTTTATGTGTTATTATCATATCACCATTATTACCGTATGTTTATTTTGATCATTATTACACTGTACTTTATTATTATTATACAATAAGTGTACTATGTATATTAATATAAATTAAGACTGTATTATATTATTATTTTTACACTGGAATTATTGCACTGTTGTTATTATATTTGCATCTATAATATACCATTATTATTACAGTAACAATTATTATTTTATCATTATTGCATTATAGATCAATACTGTATTAGTATCATTATTAATGCTATAGGATCACATGCTACTCTGTTATCATTAATGCACTATAGATTTGTATTAATTCATCATTATTACACTAAAGACTATTATTATAACATTTAAATGTAATGCTACATTATAAATTACTACTGTATTACCATCACTGAGTAAATCATTATTACTCTTAGAGGTGCAAGTAGGTGTTTCTAATAAAGTGGCCAGTAAGTGGAAGCACAAGGGAGTGTTTTAAAAAGTGGCCAGTGAGTGGAAGCACAAGGTGGGTGTTTCTAATAAAGTGGCCAGTGAGTGGAAGCACAAGGGAGGTGTTTCTAATAAAAGTGGCCAGTGAGTGGATGCACAAGTGTTTCTAAAAAAAAAAGGGGGACAGCATTTCTGTGGAAGAACTCACTGGAGACTTGAATGATGTAGTTTCAGGACCTCACCATGAGAGGGCAACCTAATCACAGAGATCATTTTGAGATTTATTATGATGACTTAGAAAGTTACTTGTGATGATGAAAATCTAGTTCATATTTACAGTTTACTTTTTGTATTGTGAGTTTATAATGTTTTGTAAAATAATTGGTAACTTTCTTAAAATAAAGAAATTTATACTAATATTTAGGCGGTGGGCAGTGGAGGACCCATGGGGATTCTGAACAGATATGTTTCATCAGAAAGTTTGAATTTCATGTCTACTTGTTTCTATCCATGGTTTAATATTCAGTCTTGAAGAATGGAGGTTGCCATTTTATAGCTTTGTAGGCTCCCTATGTTACATTACAAGCTATATTAGCCTTGCAGCTCTGGTGCTCTATTGAAAAAAACACTTCAGTCACCAAACATGTCTTATCATTTTATGTTGGAGGTCGATTTTGGACCTGTTTTGACTGGTATGGTCAATAACTTACTGGCCTCAAAGTGTGTGGGGAAGCCTCTCTTCTTGTGTTGCTGAATTTGAGGTCAGTTTTTAATAGTTGACCGTGACGTTTTAATGGACAGACTAGTTAAAACAGATATGTTGAATGATTAATGTCAGTTTTCAATTCACCAGACTAAAAGGGTAGTCTGCAGACCCGAGAGGAATGCAATATGGTGTGCCTCAAGGCTCGGTTTGAATGCCCCTATTCTTTATTGATAGGATGTACATGCTCTTTAATGATCAACAGCATATAAACATATAAATAGCTGTCCCATTGGCCACTCTGCATGATCACAACTCCCGTAGCCCTACGGCCACGTGAGCCAGTAGCAGGATGCTACAATTCTAAGGCTTATTATTCAGTAACTTGATGTACTACAGTGCAAACCAACTGCAAGTTAATCTTGGGTTATAGAGGTGTGAAACTTTGGACTTGCCAATGGGCCCTGGGTTAGTGTGAGAAGATGGCTGTTGATCCATAAAAGACCTCCAGAGCTTCAGAGTGTGGATTTCTTTTGGTGTTAATGGTAACAAGTTGTCATACCAACTAATCAGTCCACCAAGAACCAAGACTTCACTGTGGACAGTGCATGAGAAATGAATCATTAATAGTAGAGGACTCTGTTAACAACAAAGAAAGCCCTGTAAAGCCCCTTCAGCAACAAATAAGGCTCTTAGATAGATCAAACCTGAGCTCACTTCACACATTTCTGAGAGGTGAACAGTAAGATAAAAGAGAAAAAACAAAACAAAACAAAAGAAAATTAAAAAACAAAACAAGACAAAAGCCAACCTTTATATTTAAGAACAAACTCAGCACAGCACAGTAATAACTAGCATGGGGTAGTGGCTAGACTTCCTCTACAGGCCATCAGGTCCTTGCAATCAATTGAGAATGCAGCACCATGGTTTCTCAAGGTCACTCATGTCACTTCTGCTGTTCTGCTACCCCTTACAGGTTTCCTGAAGCTGCCCACCTCAGATTTAATACCCTGACACCTACAAAGCCAAGAATGGACCTGCGCCTACCTCCTTGTGGCAAAAGGTCTAGAGCCAATCTCTACCTCAAGCCCTTCAAGCTTCAAGGACAGGTCTACTTGACCCATCTTCCTTCAAGATGCATGGAAGACAAGCTTCCACACTTTTCTCTGTCTTGGAGTCCAGATGGTAGAATGGACTTCCAATGGCTGTCCTTACATAGCCCCATCCTCCTCGTGCAGTGCCATCTGCAGGAGCCTGAAGTTACTATCACCTTATTTCAAGCCTGGAGTACTTATACCGTATATTGATGAATATCTACTTGTCTGCTTCAAACTACTTCTGTTATGTGACTTTTTATATACTGCGGTTACTTTATATACTGCTGTTACTGCTGATATATCCAGATGCTGTTGTTATATATTGTTGCTGCTATAAACTGCTATTATACAGCTGCCGTTATCCAGTGCTGCTATATTTTGTTACTGCAGTTTATACACTGGTGTTACAAACTGCTGATATATACTGCTGCTGCTGTTATATCCTGCTATTGTGCAGCAGTGTCATACATTGCTGTCATATTATGCTACTGCTGTTAAAAACAGGTGTTATATGCCCTTGTTATACACTGTTGTTATACAGTGGGGTGTGAAAGTTTGGGCAGTGTTGTTAATTTTCCTGATTTACCTTTATAAAGCATTGATTGTTTGGATAAAAAAATTCCGTTAAATATATCATATAGGGGACAAACACAGTGATATTTGACAAGTGAAATGAAGTTTATATGATTTACAGAAAGTGTGCAATAATTGTCTAAACAAAATTAGGCAGGTGCATAAATTTGGGCACCAAAAAATAAAACCTTTAGTAGATCCTCCTTTCGCAGCCTCTAAACGCTTCCTATAGCTTCTAATGAGAGTCTGGATTGTGGCTGAAGGTATTTTAGACCATTCTTCTTTACAAAACATCTCTAGTTCATTCAGGTTTGATGGTTTCTGAGCATGGACAGCTCTCTTTAAGTGACACCACAGATTTTCAATAATATTCAGGTCTGGGGACTGGGATGGCCATTCCAGAACGTTGTACTTGTTCCCTTGCATGAATGCATTAGTAGATTTTGAGCAGTGTTTAGGTTTGTTGTCTTGTTGGAAGAACGAGCCCCGGCGCAGCTTCAGCTTTGTCACTGATTGCTAGACATTGGTCTCCAGAATCTGCTGATATTGATTGGAATCCATGCGTCCCTCAACTTTAACAAGATTCCCAGTCCCTGTACTGGCCACACAGCCTCACAGCATGATGTAACCACCACCAAATTTTACTGTAGGTAGCAGGTGTTTTTCTTGGAGTGCTGTGTTCTTTTTCCTCCATGCATAACGGCCCTTGTTATGCCCAAATAACACAGCACCTTATTCCAAAATGAAGCTGGCTTGTCCAAAGGCTTCTTCTATATCATTCTCCCATACAGCATCTCCTTGTGTAAAGTGCGCTGAATAGTTGAACGATGCACAGTGACTCCATCAGCAGCAAGATCATGTTGTAGGTCTTTGGTGCTGGTCTGTGGGTTGACTCTGACTGTTCTCAACATCCTTCGCTTCTGTTTATTCGAGATTTTTCTTGGTCTGCCACTTCGAGTCTTGACTTGAACTGTGCCTGTGGTCTTCCATTTTCTCACAATGTTTCTCACAGTGGAGACTGAAAGCTGAAATCTCTGAGATAGCTTTCTGTACCCTTCCCCTAAACCATGACGGTAAACAATCTTTGCTTTCAGGTCATTTGAAAGTTGTTTTAAGACTCCCATGCTGCAACCCTTCAGAGAAGATGGAGTCACCTGTGTATGGAGGTCAAGGGTCACTGAACCTATCAAACCAAATTTGAGTTCCAATAATTAGTTCTAAAGGTTTTGAAATCAATAAAATGACAACAGTGCCCAAATTTATGCACCTGCCTACTTTTGTTTAACCAATTATTGCACACTTCCTGTAAATCATATAAACTTAATTTAACTTCTCAAATATCACTGTGTTTGTCCCCTATATGATATATTTAACGCAATTTTTTAATCCAAACAATCAATGCTTTATAAAGGTAAAATCAGGAAAATTAACAAGGCTGCCCAAACTTTCACAACCCACTGTATACTGCTGTTTATATACTTCCACCTGAGAAGCCTACATTAAACTTCAAACTACTTGTGTTCTGTGGCTTTTTAGCACGAAGACAGCATAACTCATCATCATTACCATTTAATTTTAAAGTAAATAATACAATGTAGCAGCTGACTTCCTGTCTACTGACACGAATTCAGACACAAAACTGTTCAAATTTGATTAATGCACATCACATGCAGCTCTTTTTCTATAAAACTGAAAACGACCAACACATATTTAAACAACACATAACACATATAACAGTATATAACAGCAGTATATCAGAGCAGTGTACAACAGTAGTTTATAACAGCATCAGTATAATAGCAGTATATAACAGTAGCAGCAGTATATAACAGCAGTATATAACAGGAATTTAAAAGAGCAGTGTATAACAGCAGTGTATAGCAGCAGTGTATAACAGTAGTATCAATGTATAGCAGCAATGTATAGCAATAGTATATAACACATATATAACAACAGTGTATAACAATAGTTTATAACAGCATCAGTAGCAGTAGCAGCAGTATATAAACAGCAGTAGCAATATATAGCTGCAGTGTATAACAGAGGTGTATAACAGAAAGATATAACAGCAGCAGCAGTATAATAGCAGTATTTAACAGCAGTATATAAAAACAGCAGTAGTGTATAAGAGCTGTGTATAACAGCAATACATAACAGCAGCAGTATAATAGCAGTATATAACAGGAGTATATAACAGCAGCACCAGTATATAGCAGCAGTGTATAAAGGGTCTGGGGAGAAGTTTTCCTGCTTACTCAGCCGCCTGTTTCCTCTGTTGGAACAGTTTGTGCAATAGTTAGTGATGTAGATGTTAGCCTTTATCTCCGTAAGTTGCTCAACACACCTCATCCTGAACATCCTCATATTAGTGCTAAACCAGGTTAAAGAATCTTAAATACACGCCTCTGTCTTTCCTAATCATCAAACACAAACCACACTGGTCAGGGGACTCTTTAGTCTGACCATACTCTGCATAACAATCACACTCTGGTGATTCAGTCTTCAGTGCTAATGAGCTGGCTAAACACAGTAGTTACTGTTTAGCTAAAGTCATGTCCATTTGCAGGGGTTTAAAAGTAACTAGGTCTACCTAAGCCTGCTTGGGGTTCAGGGGAAAACTACCACTACTGCTAATAACTAGGTTCTGTCATTTATTCACGAGCGTGCTTCAGACTTTCATTTTTTCATTGCTGTGTTTAATAATTTCACAGTTTTTTATGCATAACCTTTATTTTATGTGCTATTAATAATCAGGCAGTAGCGAGATTTAATAATTACTTGATTATAGTGTTTTTATCATATTTATGTCTTATGCTGCATGCTGTGAACTGTGTACTAGATTTATGTCTACTGTATTTTTGTTTTTTTCTGATGTAATGTAGCACTATCCCAGCTAGCAGAGACTTCGACTAGTTCTAATGATGTTCCTATAAGGTTACATTTGAAATACTGTTTACTTCTGGCTGTGATTACAGTACTTATGTTTATTTGTCTATTCTTTAGTGTTATATTAGCACTTTTTATGTTTATTTGTGTTTATATTAAGGTTATACAAAATTTTGACTGTATTTATGTTTATTTATGTTTATTTATGTTTATATCCAGATTATATATAAACTGTGTTTTAGTTTATTTGTTTTTAAACTGAGGTTATATAACAGTTTTACTGTATTTATTTTTAGTTGTATTTATTGTAATGTCATATAGCAAATTTACTAACTCTGTGGTAGGGATAGGGTTAGCCCTAACCCTGGATTGTGAGAATATGATATTCTGTTCTAGTGGGGAGAATGCAGTACAGTTACGGTGTTACAGGAAAACTGACACTAAAACTTCTACAGTTTAACATTTAGTTTATGTCCATTGTCTTTATATAATCTCCATTAATAAACAAATGCTGTTGTATAATTTCCAAAAACTTCAGCAACAGATATATCAGTCAGCAACCTTGTATCTCTAAACTGAACTGAAAAACAGTAACTGTATGTGGAAATATGCTGTATAACTGTCTATTCAGCTCAGAAAATTAAAAAATATGAATAATAAATAAAATATTTGTAACATTTTAAACTAGATTTTGTTCTTTGATAAATATACTTTGTGTTTCATTCTTTAAATTCAATTAAAAACTTTTTAAATAAAAAATATTTCCTTCAGGGTTGAATTGATACTTGATCTGCTCTTAATACTGAGCATCATTCAGACTTGTTTATAATCTGTATTTTAGTTCACTGTCTCAAAACACTCAAGGATTACCTGCTAGTTTACTTCACCTGTGAATTATTGCAGTTATTATTGTATAATAACTATTGTAATTTGGATAACATTTCCTGTATTCATGAAGCAATACGAATGCATTTATAAGGCATTATATAACATAAAGCTTATAATACTTGGCATAAGCTTGTTTAATGTCTCTTAAGCAGTTCTAATGACATTTATAATGCTTAATAATGCAAGAGTATGCAACTTTATAATGTCGGCTTTTATAGTAACTTATAACATCTGGCCATAAGAATGCTGTAGACATTAATGATGTAATTTACCATGTAATCCAACACTTTATAGAGTTTTATGCCAGGCCATTATATTAACTGTGTATTTTAAATGTTTATTTAATTTCATTTCAGTACATTACATTTTGTAGAGCATGATAAGTGGTCTTTACAGACTCTGAATGAAGTGAGATTGTCTAACTGGTAATACGGGACATACAGTGTAAATATGCTGCTCTTCTTTTTTTTATTTAAAACTGAATAAGCAAAACTTGTTTAAGGCCAAGCTGACGTGGTACAACATTCATGCTCATAATGCCCTTATGAACAGATATTATAGTGCATTATGAAACCTGATATTATAAAGCTGCACGCTCTTGTTTTGTAAGGTGTTATTCATGTAATTATAACTGGTTGTAAATAATTATGCATGCTTATGCCTGGAATTATAAGGTATTAAATATGCTTTATATCACCTTATAAAAAGCATTAATAATACAGGATTCTTAGAAAGTGTATTAATTTGATCTGATCTGAGATTTTATGCAACAGCTGTTTATGAACTATCGACTGCTCGTTAACTGGTGGATTATGAATGAGCAGATATTCTGAGCTAATAATCTGTTTCTGCTAGTAATCAGAATGAGTTGAGATCTGTTTACGTGGTTCTGCACTGTGTTCTCCTCTGTGCGGTGTTAAAGGGGAAGTCTGAGGGTTTTTAAAGCTGCAGGTTTTCGGCAGATGCTTAGTTACCCTGAAGCTCCAAAGTTGAGAACATCCCTGAGAGTGAAGAAGAAGAAGAGGAGGAAGAAAAAACGGAGAGATGCTGTCCTTCGCTCTGCTCTTCGCTCTGCTGCCCTTCATTGCCCGGGGTGAGTGGACATTTATTTGCCCTACATTTTTTCAGATAACCAGAAACACTAAGCTGCAGTCTGTTAATAAGCTGTAATGTTTCACCCCAAGCTGCCATTCAGATCAATCACCATCAAGTTACAATTCCATTATAACTAAACTAATTATAGTTTATGCAAGTTAAGGTAAAGTTCAACAGCAAAGCTACTTCTGTGGTTATTATTTATTTATTGAGCCAGAATTAAAACCTTTATAATTGCACAAGCTGAACTGAGATTGTTTTTACTTCTGCTTCATTTGCATGAATTGGTTGTTTTATTGCATATGGTAAGACTTAATAACAGTAATAGGAATGTTAAATGTTCAGGTTGTAATATGGGTGGAAATGAAGGTTTCTCTGTTGGTCAAGCTCTAAAAATGAACTCTAAATTTACACCTATGACTGAAGTACATTTTCTTGTATAACAATATCAAGTTTACAACAATACAACGTTCTATTCCAACTCCTCCTGCCCGTCAGTAAATAGCTCCAGTACATCGCTCTCACCATCACAGGTGCTTATCAAAGTGCGCTCTGAGGCAGACAGGTCGGTTGAGAGCCGAGTTGTTTATGAACGTAGCAGACGCGGCGGCGATGGCGCAGTAGTGAAGGTGTGATTGTCCTCGGTGGGTCCAGGCCAGGCAGGTGTGCTGGGTTTGTGGGTTTCTGTGGTTTTGGAGGCCGGGGCTGTAACAGTAGCGTCTGGCTCTGGCGTGTCCTGCGTACGCTGAAAGAGAAGTGAAAGTGGGAATGGGAAACAGCCCCCTGAGAGCAGGCTCTTCTCTGGGCCTCCCACTGCAATGTGTTTCCTGGCACACTCCGTGTGTTCTGTTACAACGTTTCAGACATTTCCCCCCCAACCCAAAACAGCCATCGCAACACCTCTCCTGTTCCCCTTTTCCTCAGGACAGAAATAATCACACTGAGCAAACACCCACCCAACCCCCTCCTAAAGTGTCTCAACACCATCAGCTCCAAGCACACACTTTTATATGTGTATATATATATACATATATGACCTCAGCATTTCAGCTGAACATGGTTTCTAACTACAGTATATGGTTGTATTTACAGCTCATCACATTAGAACACTGTTCTGTCACAGTAAACTTAATAACAACTTGTGCAGAATCTGTAAAATACACTACAAACATTTATTAAAAACTATTATTTATCAAGACTTCCTACATAAGGACTTTACAACACATGCTTAATCACTGAAAAGGATATGTATGAATGCATAGAAACAGCCTAGAATTAAATTCAATATGAAGAACTAAAAAAACTTCATTGTATTTAAATAAGGCATCTAAAGCAACAGACATGTAGGTCTAGTTATAACGTTCTTATGAAGCATCACTCGCAAGTAATGGCACATCTATCAGTTCTATGGGCGTGCTCACAGAGCTCTGCTCAACAGAAACTGAACTTTTGCACTTTAACTCAAGTAGAAATAAACAGAACTGATAAATGTAGCCCCTAACTAGGCCTCCGCCTGAGCTCCATTACCTGGGAATGAAGCTTCATAGGAGGGTAAATTAAACAAATGCTTTAGTTAAAGACGGTCATTTACTTGACCAGCTAAGTGCATGAGCTGTTTTAGAAGCTGTTAGGAGAATGGATAAATTATCCATTCTCCAGTATTCCTCTGTAAATTTGGTAATCAGTGTGTGTGGTATGAAGCAGACCCTTCAAGCATTCCCCAAACCAGCTTATGGGCCTGAGATTCCAGTGTTACAGTCCACCAGCTGCTTGAATTTGATTTGAATTTGCTGACTGATGAAAGTTTTGAAGCCCTGCTGTATGTGTGCTCCTTTTAGCCAACGAAGAACTAGTCGCCCCCTATGATATGACAGTGGGCTCCCCGCAGAGCGAGTGGAGTAAGCCCTCGACTGCCGACGCTACTTCTGAGGCTCAGTCTCAGCAACCTCCAGCCGCTCAATGCTGCGGAATGGACGAGCTGAAACAGACGCTGGCCCAGCTGGTCCAGGAGCAGCAGGAGAACCGGGGATGGTATGCCGAAATGGTCAAAGTGCTGACCCAGCTGGTGCAAGAAAACAAAGAGTTGGCCAGTGGCCAGGCTGAGGTCCTGAAGGTTCTCCGTGTGATGAGGGACCAGCAGGAGCAGCAGCTCAGTCATCTGATGAACATGGCGCGCCATCAGAGCCTTCTGGTGGAGAACCATCAAGCTTTGCTCTTCCAGGTCTCTAGGATCAGCTCCCAGGTCCAGGAGCTCGGCAAGAAGCAATAGCCTAAAGAAGCTTAAAGCTAATCGACCAACCCTGAAGCTAACATTGACTAACATCTTAGGATCTCCGGATCTCCAGATCATTATGTATCTGCTCTACTAGACTCACTAGTTCTACTAGTTAGTGTGATAATTAAGTATCTAGGCTCTATAAGCTGCTGACTGATCTCCTCTTGCTTGGTTTTTGATTGTATCTCATTCTGTAAGAAAAAAATACAAATAAAAAGAGTGCTTATTAAACGAGTGTGCACTTTCTTTTTATAATGCACATAAACAAAGTCACAATATCAGCTATTTTGATATCCATGATGAGGCAGGTAAACAACCTTCAAATGAGTAAATAACAATAATAATAACAATCAGATTTATTAAATTAAAACTCGACTACACTCATCCTCAAAACAATAGATGCTCAAAACACATGCGAATGATGCGAGTTTCACAGATGTGACGTAAGAAGGGATGTGCCTTATCGCTGTATCTGTACCAGACATTCAGTGAGCAGTGATGCTCTCCATGAGTCCTGTTAGTGCATTGGCAGATGGCTGCACGACACAGGACCACATGTACGCAGACGGCCCTAACAACATGTCAACATCACCAAAGAGTGCAATGGTGTCGTGCTAGACTAGAGTGACTCAGAATGGCAGCGGGTCTCCTTTAGTGATTAGTCCTTGGTGGAGATGACCAACGTATCTATGACACTGTGGTCAGCACCAAGATGAACGGTTTGTTGTCACGCATCAAACATCCAGAAGGGCTGGTGTCGCTTCAGCTCCACCCCTACCGCACAATCTGCAGGAGCTGTGTAAGAATGTTCAAGCTGCATGGAATGGATTATCACAGGATGCCATTAGGAACCTCTACAACTCCATGCCAAGACGTCTGGCAAGCTGGGTTAGCAAACATGCTGGCCCGACGCCATACTGAGAGACACTACTTCTGTATGCGTAGCTCAATAAATATTGTCCGTATCAGTCTTAATGAATCATTATTTATTGTTCCTGGTAACCTTTATCTTCCTGCCCAATAGCACTCCAATCCCACACTTCCTTCTGGGAGCAGCTATTACTGTGAGGATGACTGTAGTTTTGTCCCTGTAACCACGCCCCCCTCCCATTCTTCTGGGTCTGTTTATTTTAGGTGATATGAAAACCTGTATTAACTCATTAATGGAAACATATCGCATTGTATTGTTCTCCTGTTGTTGTGTTTCTCTGCAGGTCTGAACCCTCCTGAGATCAGTCTGAACTCCAGGGTGCTGAAGGAGCCTGAGGTCATTCTGCAGTCAGGAACTCATTTCTCTCTGAGGTGTAAAGGAGAGGCTGAGATCTTCTGGAAGCCCAAAATCAAGCAGCAGAATTCTAAAAATGTTCTCATTTTTAAAAACTCTACCGCAGACAACACAGGAACATACAGGTGTAGCTATAAGAACCAAACTGAGCTGTTCTCAGTGGTCCACGTCTTTGTGAGAGGTAAGCATAGTGGGGTCGGAATTCACTAATAGAAGCTTGTGCACAATACGGGGACGCCAAATCCTCTACCTAAAATAAAAAGCATATTTCTAAACTTGAAATACAGATCTTAATAGTTCATGAGAACTATCTCGACTAAGAAGGGACCTGACCACGTAAAAAACAATGAACATGTTAAACACATTGCCCAAACATTAAATAACAATGATATTACCATGTTATAAACATATAATGGCAGATGTCATATGCTGTCACAAGTTGTCATTAGCGATTATTATTCAGTGTCTACTATGAATTATACAGTAACTATTTTAAATTATTTAGCATTCACTGCTAAATGTCTGCTTGTGTTATTGTCATGAGAGGTGCCATACTGTGGTGTCATGAAATTTAATCATGGAAAATCTCAATCTAATATGATTAAATTCAATAAAAATAACGTCTGCTAAGAATATTAGCTAGAGATAAAATTACTTTCACCGTCTCTTGAGGAAGCAGAAACGAAACGTATTGTGGGTAAATACTGTGAAGAAATGTCAAGAGAATGATTGCATACAGGTGTTTCTCTTATATATGTAATTAACAGGTGCAAATTCCTTTTGGATATAATCACTGTAAGTGAAAGAAGTGAAGAATAATGTATGGTGACTGGTTTCTAGTAGTGGGAGGGGCATTTCTGGCAGTGAGACTGCTGGTGCAGGATGAAGTAAAAACTGCACCTAGCTCATCAAAGCCAACTAAGATAAAGATATAATGCATATTAAAAGCCTTTTTAGCTATAAAGTCAGGACAGGGCACGCAGGATAGTGGCATTCCACTGAAGCACTATGAACTTTGATTAACAGGGCACTAAAATAGGGTTGGAGCTCATGTGTAGAAATAGGTACTTGTTCCCCTGTTTGCAAATCCTCATCTTCAAACAGGAAAACACTGAGCGAAACTCAGAGGAACTAAAGATCCAGAATTGGGAAACACTGCAATAGATACTTCCTAAAGAGCGGAAGCATATGACGTACTCGCATCTATATACAGTGGCAACCATATGGTACAGAACTTCCATACTTATACAGTGTTCGGGAGGTGATGTAACGCCCCTCCTGCTCTTCTATACATTTCCTAACTAGGTGTTGTTACATCTCAAGGTTCCCTCCAAAGATGCTTACACTGAACGTGTTTTTAAACCTCATCTCAAGCTGTCGTTTTCTGCCTTTAGTCTTAAATTGTGAATTGGACACTGCTCCTGGCCTCATGCAGTGTAAACACGTCCCTCAACCTTTGGGATCTGGTTATACTGAATTTTCCATCCTGTATCTGCATCTCACTACACAGGACTTAACTTTGCCTTAAGTCAGTCCTATTTTTACAATTATATATTCCTTAAATGATTACCAAATTATTCCCTCACTTGTTAGCTACATCAGCCTCGTAGCTCAAGTGCCTAAAATGAAAGAAACAAACTTCAGACGCTAAACACTTCTTGGCTGAGAATGGAGATTTAGCTGATGTTCACATGAGTCATATTCTGTCTTTACTTCTTTGGTGTGTTTGAATCCAAGATCAAGATAACCAGTTCATATCAACCAGTAAATATAGCAGATTATATTTACCTTCAGATATTACCACAAAACCTTAAATCTTTTTCATTATCCACTATGAGTTTTCATAGTCTATTATGAATTATTCAGTAACTACTGTGAAATATTAAGTATCTACTATGAGTTATTTTGCTTCTACAATTAATTATTCAGTAACTACACATTATTTAGCATCTAATATGAATTATTTAGCAACTATTCTGACTTATTCAGCATCTACTATGAAATATTCAGTATCTAACTATTCAGTATCTATTTAGCAGTGTAATGAATAGCGGATTTGTTTTGTTTCCACAGATCCAGCTAAATTCTTCACTGCTGGCAGCACAGTCATTGTAGCGAAAGAAGGGTCATCCTGTCTGCTGGATTGTCTGCCCACTGACCCCAGAGCTACAGCATTCACCCTTCTAACAGCTAATGGATATTCAGTTCCTACTGAAATGAATTACACAGCAGATATTAAACAAGGCATACTGATCCGGGACCTGAAGCCCAGCTACAGCGGAGAATACATCTGCAGCATTAGTGTTGATGGGGTTCAGAAGCGATCTGGGTTTTACTCCATAACCGTCATGAAGTGTGAGTGAAAACATATTTGCACTGATGTTATTAATCCTAATATTATATTAATTTCTACAAAGGAAAATTTAATTTAATTTAATTTTAAAAGTTTGTGAACATTGGTTGTTAAATAGATGCTGTAGGACTGATTAATGTTTATCAATGCATGATGATTAGTAGTAAGGAAAATCAGATGAATCAGTGATTGATGAATATTTATTTGTGAATGTTGATTCTTTTATAAATGTTTGTTGATCAATACTAAATAATTAATTTGTCAATTTTGTTTGATGGATGTTGATTATTTTATGAGTGTTGTTAGGTGAATATTGACGGATGAATGTTTACTGGTCAATGCTGATTGTTTGGTGAACGTTGATTTCAGTAAATAAGCCTCCCTCAGTGTTTATGGAGATGGATGAATATGTTGGAATTGTTGGAGAAACACTGCAGATCAACTGCAACATCACAAACCAAGATCATTCCTTTGCTGTCTCCTGGCACCATTCAGCTAACAAGGTAAGTTCATGCACTTTTTGAAAAGCCCATATCATACAAAAACTTGTTAAACATTGTATATTGTTAAACATGTGTTTTATAGATGCTGTATGTGAACCAAACCGTAAGCAGAGGCAGTGATATGGTCCATATCAAGAGTGTCCTGACCCTTCCTAATGTCAGGGTGTTGGACAGTGGGAATCTGACCTGTACAGGCGCTAACAGAGACTCAAATAACAGTTTCACAGTTTCACTTAAAGTCGTAGGTAAGTTTCATTACCATAATGGTGAAGCTTGTTTAGGATCCAGTTATTTAAGTTCTATACATTAATCTGGTAACTGTGAGCAACAGTCTATAAAGGATTCCAGGAATTACTTTGTGTAAAATGACAGCAAGTACACAGACAGTCTAAAAATGTTGTGTTCTAGTATTGCAGGTATAATGCAGGTGTTTAATGCAGGGCCGTCTGAGGGGTGGACAGGTCAGCCTTTGTTCAGCCTTTTCCTTTATGTGCAGAGGTTTCTCCAGATTCTCTGAACCTGTTGGGAATGTTCTGCGCCATAAAGAGTGAAACAGTGGGATGTATTACTTATACATTAAAGTGTTGCTCTTGACCCATCCTCACTCATAAACAACTCCATGTTTCCTGGAGGCTTGTTTTATATCTAAGCAGGATTATACAACTGTTTGAGATGTTTTTTGTACATTTGGACATCACAGTGTTCCTAGTCTCATATTGCAAGTTTGAATTTCAGAGCCTCCATTTACAAAACACTGCAATGTTAATATGTTAAGGGATTAAATATTATATCTTTGTTTATACAAATACAGATCAAACTAGACTTATATATCAATGTCAATCATTTTTTTTTCCAATACACTGAACTGAAGAGATTCTTGGAGATACAAATATAACTATCATATTATTGCAATCATTTTTAGACTCTTAAATTTGAAGTTCCGCAATGCTAAGCACTATTGATAGGTTTTAAGATATCAAAACCATTCCAATTCCAGAGTGTTCGGTCTGATTGGGAATGTTGTGCTTATATACAGTTTTTTGATCCAACGTATGTTTTTTTGGAAAAACTTTGTTAAATTCCTATCTTTTTCCCATTAAGAATAAAAAGGTACATGAAAAGTACATGCCCGTCTACTGTATCTTTGCTCAACAGACACCATTTCACATACAGGGCAGACCCCTAAGCACAAATTCAATATTGGTCTGACCTGCTCTGGGGTTTTTTATCACTCGTTCCTCCCATAGAGTCCCATTCATTTTCACCCCAATTCAAACCCTAATGTCTCCTTTAACCTACAGCCACCAAACTTCATGTACTCACTCAGGGCAGATCCACAAACTGTAATCCCCACACTACTCAATGTGTTGTTTATTCATTCGGCTCGCAACAAGCATCAGCTGCACAATCACTCAGCACTTTCTATTAATATAAATATTATTTTTATTATTATTATTAATGCTGTTGTTGTTATTATTGTTATTAACATTGTTGTTGTTCTCTCTGAGTGGAACAGTGTTCATCATTTGTGGACATTTTTATGCTTCACAGATGAACCATATGCCCATTTGACTCCAGTGCTGAAGCTGGGAAATCGGCGGCTCGGTGCTGAAGTGGAGGTCAGGGAGGGAGAGTTTCTGGAGCTCACCGTGGAAATTGATGCTTATCCTCCCATCCAGGAGAAGTGGTGGAACACCCCCAGAACCCAGAACACATCTGCCTCCATCTACCAGGAGAACTTCTACAGGATTCACAAGAGGTTAGATAAGATCTGCTTTCAGGCATCTAGTGTCTCTTGTATTAACATTTTATACTACCTGCTGCAGCAATCATAATCAGGCATGAATGACAATATTTGTTACTCATAGTCCTAATAGCCAATCAGCTTTAATCAATTTTAAAGAGCAATAGATTATTTGATTTGTGATGTTACGTAAGAAGGCAAGAGTTGTTAGAAGTAGTCAGTATCCTACCAGTCAAAAGTTTAGGCACAGTAACAACCTATAAAACTATCAAAGTATAAAAAAACACTAATGTAATTATATAGTCCACTTTTAAAACCCACCAGAATGGAACTTTAGAGGAGGATGAAACAGCTTTCTTAACCTGTAGTGGAGGCTGATAGAACAAGGATTATTTCGAAGCAGGTTTGGAGCAGTTCTATTGGTCTGTCCTTCATAAATATTCACTAAACTGAAAGAGGAACTAGAGCTTTTAAACTGTGCAGAAAAAGAGATCAATGTTTTGACACCACAAAATATCTATTAGAGGTGAAGATATGGAGAAATATAATACTATGGTACATCAAAAGAATATGTGGTATATCTCTATACTCTCATCAGTTGGAGCTGTCAGGTCTAAGGCTGTAGAGTCTGTTAGGTCAACAACAACATCCATTTGGTGGGTGTGTCTAAACTTTTGACTGGCATGTCAGGACAGCAACTTTCCAAACCTGAACTGCAGGCAGCACCAAAGATCTAGGGCTGTGGAGGCTACATCTAGACTTTCCCAGGCTAGGCTTTAAAAGTTTAACTAGCTCCTGGATTTATCTGCTGGTACTGTTTACCCACTTCTTGCTTGACTGCTTCCACCAGGAGAAGGGAACACTTTGAATTTCTAGAACTTGAATGCTGGAACACGCTCTATTTTGCCTTGTGAAGTTGAGCCTGCCTCTTGTGTATTTCTGTTTACGGACACTCTAATATGATTTAGTTTGGTTTTTCCCACTTTGAGGAGTTTTGCTTTTTTTTGTCTTATTTTCCTGAAGTAAAACCATGCCACATATCAGTTCCTCCACCGTGCTCGTATTCAGCCACTTCTGAAATCTGACTGATTGGCATTAAAGAATTTAGAGGTGAATCACGCCATGTAGCAGAGTTAAAGTAGAGATCCCCAAGGTAAAATACTCCTCCAGTGTCAGTAGAAGTTCCACCCTTTGCACCTCCACTGGAGTAAAAGTACTAATTATTTACCTCCAAATGTACTAAAGTATGGAAAGTAACAGTAGCATTATTTATTATGGCTGTAATGTCCTATTATCATTTCAGAAACAAGACTCTTAGTCCGCTCATTTTCGGTGAAGAGACTCTAGTGTCTCTCAGTCCACCAGTCTTTAATAGAAGGTCATTAGTTAGTCTGACACTGGTGTCCATTCAAATGATCATAAGCACAGAACACTGAAGGATAACAGTTTCCATGAGTTAGAACCAAGCTCTGTCCAACAGGTCCAAAAAAGCTCAAATGCACTACTTACTGTACACTAACTTGTTACACTTACTGAGTTACCGTACATCAACACACTACCTACAGTACACTAATGTGTTACACCTACCGAGTTACTGCACAGTGGCACTCTACTTACAGTACACAAATGTGTTACACTTTACCAGTTACAGGAACGTGGCAAGCCTCTTACTCAAAGGAATCAGAGCAGATGAAAGTGGGTGGTACATCTTTAACGCCAGGAGCTCCAGTGTTAATGCTTCTACTCGCTTTAAGATCCATGTGTACCGTAAGTACCAACATCACCCATCACAGCAGACTCCTCAGAACTCAGGGGTTCAGGGCTTCTTTTAGAATGCACATTTTGTGTAAACACAGTTGCCTGTTGGTGTTCAAAAGTAAAAACATAATCAAATATAATGCTTGTGTTATTTGCTGACATCATATTTGGAGAGGAGAAAATGCAGGCTTATTTGTTTGGTTCCCTATAAAGGAGGTTTTTTGATGGATGCAGGGGGATAGTTCTGCTTCGTCCTCTCATTGAATTTTTTAGACAGCCTTTGACCTGAGCGTTTAGGTCTCATCTGCCCTGTATGACAATATCACAGTAGTGTTTTAGCGTAACACAGTATTATCACAAAACAGTAATATTATAATATGATATCATCACAATATTGCTGATAATGATACGACTGCATTTGTTTACTATGTGTGATATAATAGGTATTACAGTATACTGTTTTATTACTTTTGGCTGTTTCTAATGTAATGTAATCAAGTTTGTTCATCTGTGTTCAGTCTGTTTACTGAAGAAAACTTAAGTCCAATCAGTAACGCCCCCTCACCCCCCTCCCCCTCCACCTCCAGAAAAGCCCAGTGTGGTGGTGAAGGAGAAAAACAGTGATCTAACCTGCGTCTCCTCAGGGTATCCGAAACCAAACATCCACTGGAAACAGTGTGAGGAACATCAAACCATGTATGTACACTTCACTTACTTATAGACAGGAAAAGCAGACATTGACTATAACTGAAAACGATCCTGATATTGTCTAAGACATGCCAGTAAACAGTTTCACAGCAAATCCCTCACAAGCTCACTGTTTTACAGCTACATTTACAGTTCCATTTGTTTCTCTGTATACTTAAATTGTCAGGACCCTTAAAAATATAGTGTTTCTATTAAAGTGGCCAGTGAGTGGAAGTATTAGTTTGGTGTTTCTAATAAAGTGGTCAGTAAGTTGAAGTATTAGTTTGGAGTTTCTAATAAAGTGGTCAGTTAGTGGAAGTATTAGTTTGGAGTTTCTAATAAAGTGGTCAGTTAGTGGAAGTACAAACTACGTGTTTCTAATCTCGTGGCCGGTAAGCGAACGTACAAGGTTAGCATTTCCAATAAAGTGGCCGGTGAGTGAAAGGTTGCTGTTTCAAAAATGTGGCCAGTATGTGAGAGTACAAGGCTGGTGTTTCTAATAAAGTGTCTTTTTCTGATTTCTCTGACTTTAGAGATGGCCGGTGTAACAGTAATCATTCTGTGGAGTTGCTGGCTGAACAGTTGGTGCAGGAGCCAATGGATGAGTTCAGGCCTGTGGTGGAGAGCGTGCTGGAGAAGAGTAAGATGAGAGGGAATTTGACTGTGGAATGTGTGGCTGTAAACAGCGCTGGAGAAAGCTATGACATGTTCTCTGTTAAGGAACCTTGTAAGAAACACAATACTACTTTAATCATATCATTTTGCTTGATTAAACCAGACAATGAAGAATCGGACATGCTTTAGAATGGACAGATTCAGGTCCATGTTTCTGTCTGCTTTCAGATTTTCTTAGCAGCATGTATAAAGACTGGGACTCAAAAACGTTCATTGCTCTCCTAAGTGGAGTGTCAGTTATATCCGCTCTGCTCGTGGTTCTGCTTGGAGTGTCTGTCTACAGGTGTAAACAGGTACCTCTTGTTGCTCTGTATAGAACTTTAACACCTCTATGCAGACAGTTAAAGACGTGTTTGTGTGTTATTTAAAGAAACCCAGATATGAAATCAGGTGGAAGATAGTTGAGGCTAACGATGGAAACAACTACACATACATCGACCCAAACCAGCTGCCGTACAACAACACGCGGTGGGAGTTTCCTCGCAACAGACTGACATTTGGTAAAGTGCCATTTTCATTACAGCAAGTGTGTAATCTCTTGAACGTGAAGGCTTATGGGCTACTTCAAGTGTAAGCCATGTTTATTCATCTTTCACACATTCTAGGTAACAGTTTAAAGATGTGCTGTGTTCATTTGGTTACAGGGCAGGTTCTGGGTGCAGGTGCATTTGGTAAAGTGGTGGAGGCGACTGCATACGGACTGGATAAGGATGAACTTGCCACACGGGTGGCTGTGAAGATGCTCAAACGTGAGTCAACTGCTGCTCACTAATCTCACTCTGGAGCTTCTGCACTTCATTTTAGACCATACAGAGAAGAATGGAGTTCAAGTACAAGCTTCATGGCTCCTTACTCACCAGAATGTAACTGCGGTTTTAACCTCATATCTCCAGTCATGGATGTTCTAAGATGCTAGTAATGTAAGTAATGTAGTGATATGGTTTTGGGGTGCTCTACACACCTGGTTCGTTTGACCTTTAACCCCACAGCCAGTGCTCACTCAGAGGAAAAAGAAGCCCTCATGTCCGAGCTGAAGATCCTGAGTCATCTTGGTCAGCATGCTAATATAGTGAACCTGCTGGGGGCGTGTACTCAGGGAGGTGAGTCACTCAACATAAGCTTTAGCCACTGTCTAGTTTAAATAGCTTTCAACCTATATAGAAATGTATAGCAGAATTATTTTATGCATATACTCGTAGCTGAATGTGAAAGTCCAAGTACTTCTGAGGCTACACTTATTGTTACCTACATGCAGGACACCATTAGGAGCCTCTACAACTCACACAGAGACGAGAGAGATATCATTTTTGTATGAAGTAAATGTTTAAAAAAGACACAAAAAGGAGAAAAACTTATGTAAATGTGCATTTCAATAGTGGTCTGACACTAGAAATGTAACATCTGTAACACCTGAACCTGTGTTTACAGGTCCTGTTCTGCTGATCACTGAATACTGCAGCCAGGGGGACCTGCTGAACTTCCTGCGCAAAAGAGCAAAGCTGTTCTTCAACTTCAAGGAACCAGGGCACTCAAACATTTACAAGAACCTCTCTGACCATGAGAGTCCAGTCAGACGGCACAGCGTCACCAGGCACGTCACCTCAAGTCTCCTTACAAGCTTGTTTAAGTGGTGAAAAACTAATAATCACGGTTCAACCATCAAAGACACAGAGTGATTACATGCCCTGTGCCATAATGTTTCAATATAATAACATATTTAATTAATGATGCATTGTTTCTCTTTCTCAGCTATCAAGACATGTCGGGAGTTAAAGACAGTTTACAGAGTGAGACCAAATATCTTCATTGTTTAACAGTATCAGCACCTGACAGAGACAATAAGTCAATCTAATGATCTGTTTATTATTTTTTTTATGCATGTTTTATAGAGTCCTGCGGTGGAGAAGAGATGGGCATGCAGACGCTGGATCTGGACGGTTTAATCCAGTTTTCCACTCAGGTGGCTCAGGGACTGGACTTCCTCGCCTCAAGAAACGTATTACGTTATTATAAGTCAAATCAGTTCTTCCTGTTTTCTGAAATTACATCATGCAGATGAAAATACGTTTCGAGAAGTAAGCTGACGTAATTTTAAGGACTGGTGTTAGATTTTAGGATATACCCGGATCAGGCATAACATTAAAACCACCTCCTTGTTTCTAGGAGCACTCTGTAGTTCTATAGTTTCTGACTGAAGTCCATCTGTTTCTCTGTATACTTTATTACTCTGTTCTTCAATGGTCAGGACCCTCACAGGACCACCACAGAGCAAAAAGATGCAGAATGTAGGATTTTGTTTCTAATCCTGAAAATCTCATTACCGAGTAAGAAGATTAAATCTAATACCCCAAAATGTGCAGCAATTTAGCCTGTAAAGCCTAAAATAATCATTTAAAAGTCAGAAACATAGAGTGGGCACATATTTACACCACATGCCCCTCCCAAAAAGGTCTGGCTTGATGTTGGTGTCTAAAATGGCCTCTTAAAAGGAGTGACTGAATTTGGGCGTGCCAAAGACTATAGTTTGAAAGAAGTCGCTGAATCTGCAGGTGTAAGGAAGTGTACCGTCATACAGGTTTACCAGCAGCGGCTAAAATCCCAGTCTACAGTGAATTCTCCTCTGAACTGTGCCAAGAAAGGCATCCACCAAATCTGGACTGATCTATTATTTGATTTTTGATTCTCAAACTCACCGATTTTTGATGCAAGAGTGTCTGAACATTGATGTGGCCTACATCCAGAAACCTGTCCAGTACATGCCAAATCCAATTACAGCTGTTATTGGTGCTGGTGGAGGTGTTACACTGTATTCGGTACAGTTCAGTCACAGGGGACTCATTTGTCCACTGAGCTTATGGTGACAATAGTAGATAATTAATTCACACCCTCATATGACTTGACCTTCACCAAGTTTGCCTGTGTTGTCTTTGAATGGTCTAGGCATTTAGGAACAAAAGGGAATGTTCTGAAGTAATAAACTTATAACAGCTGTTGTATAATTGTCTGTATTGTATGTGGTGCTATAATAATACTGTACCCTGAGATACAAAGTATGCTCTTTTCTCTGCTTTCGTGTCTGCTTTAGTGCATTCACAGAGATGTGGCTGCTCGGAACGTTCTTGTGACTGACTGCTTTGTTGCCAAGATCTGTGACTTTGGCCTTGCACGAGACATCATGAATGACTCGAACTACGTGGTGAGAGGAAATGTAAGTTCAGTCTGAACAGTTACTGGGAACAATAAATGATAATAAATTTAGACTGATATGGGCAATATTTATTGAACTACACATACAGAAGTAGTGTCTCTCAGTATGGTGTCGGGCTAACGCAGCGTACCAAATGTCTCGGCAATGGAGCTGTAGAGGTTCCTAAAGGTGTCCTGTGATAATCCATCACATGCAGTTTGAATATTCTCACGCAATTGCTGCAGATTGTGCAGTAGGGGTGGAGGTGGAGCAACTGTGGCTGTTGGATCAGTCGTGTGCAGGGATAAGACCGCCCTTGAATCATAGGCAATGTCAAACCTACCCACCAAGTTGATTTCTTCTGGGTGCAGCTATCTGTTGAACAATTCTTTTTGATGATGAGTATAATATTATTGTTCAGTGTCATATACTGTATCAATTTGTATCTATTTTGCACTCTAAGAACAAATTATCATAGGTTTAGGCTGCTTACTTCAAATACAAACTGTCTATAACTGCAAACATGTATGCATTTGTGCAATCTTGCTGGTGTGGATATCTGCCATTCAACAATTCACAAGAAAAGACAATCAGGTGTCAATCAGTTGATTTTTGCATTATTTATTAAATAAATAAATACTTTTAAGCTATTCTTTTAATGTTCTATAGCTGCATCAGAGCAAAATGTAAAAAATATGACATATGATTAACAGTAATTGTGATAATAGGGATGGTGTATGTATTTAGTCGCAGGGAAGAAATAAGCCACTAAATTGGCCTAAATTGGAGTAATGTGAAGATCTTCATAAAATGAAATAAATAAACCTCTCTTTTTTGTCTAATTCATCTAATCTGTGGGATCGATGGTTCAGGCTCGATTGCCCGTTAAGTGGATGTCTCCTGAGAGCATCTTCGAATGCATCTACACCGTGCAGAGTGACGTGTGGTCATATGGGATCCTCTTGTGGGAGATCTTTTCTCTGGGTGAGACTTTCCTGCTTCATAACTTCAGCATGAACATCACAACATTTCACATGTTTCAACTACCTCTAAGATTACTCTGGTGTTTTTTGGGCTTATAGGTAGAAGTCCGTATCCAGATGTTCCAGTTGATGCTCGGTTCTATAAGATGATCAAAGCTGGATGTCACATGGCACAACCAGATTTTGCCCCTCCAGAAATGTGAGTTTATCGATATTACAGCTTACTATCACAAACATATTCCTGAAAGTACAGCATGGTGCAAATACATTTAAACTCATTAATTTAAAAAATCATTCTCACAGGTACACAATTATGAAGATGTGCTGGAGCCTGGAACCAACCTTGCGCCCAACCTTTGGAAATATTGTGCATCTTATTGCAAAGCTACTGCCTGAATCCTCTGAGCAAGTAAGAAACATTAAAGAACACAATTTGCAAAGTACATGGTTCAGTATTTTCCTACACCATCATTGTGGAGTGCTATGAAATGACACAGTGACGTATTCCCCGCCCTAAGTGCCTCACATTTGAATGTTTCAGATCGTCCAACTAGTTTTAATATTGGACAAAGAAACATGAGCGGACATCAAATTCAGCTTTTAAATAGTCATTCCATTAACTGACGATAAAGATTTATTCTAAACTCATTTCACCAGTGTTAAAAAGCAACTGCCCTTCCAAAATTGGGCAAAAAACTGTTTGTGCCTGTAGAGTTCAATAACTTTGGCATCCATATTTGAATCTCTTTAAAAAAGTAGCATCATATGCTATTTTTGAGATCTTCTAGTTGCTTCACATTCCTAATCAGGTTCTATTTAACTTGTTGTCTAAGATGTCTGGCAAGATGCCTGATAGGTCTGGCAGTTATCATCTCTGAATGTGGAAGCAAAACTGAATCAAGTTGTCCACTGAATTTGCTGCTCTTTGATTTAGATGTTAAGGGGACTATTACTTTTTACAAATGATCACAGCAATGTACATTCAGACTGAGGTCCAGAATTCAAAGAAGAAATGTTAACGCAACCCTGCATAACTAAACTACTCAATCCTACCTCACTCACTACACTCCAGATTGAATAATCAACCATAAAAAATTCAAACCTAACTCATTAGCACTTATTAATTCCCAGCCCAATGCATCCTAACTCAAATGCACAACCCCAACTCATATGCTCCGCCTTAACTCAAACATTTAACCCTACCTCATTCAAGCCTAGGTCAAATATTTAACTGCACCCCATTCAGCCCTAACTCAACCCTAACTAACTGACCCTCAATTCTAACACACCTAACTTCAAATAAGCACTGAAACCAAACTCAAACACTCAATCCTAACTTATTTTACTACAACTCAAACACACAAATCCACAAGACTAACTAAAACACTCATTCGCTGCTCCTACTCCTCCTAACTCATTTAATCCTAACATCAATCACTTAACCCCACCTCAAGAGCCCAAACCTAACCTTGCTGTACTTTGCTTGTTTAAATGGCTTATTAGTTTCAAGTGTCAGGTTTATTTGTCATATGCACAACATGTCAGGACATTTATGCATTGAAATGCTTGTGGTGAGGCTCAGGTTTGTACTCTACAGGAGGATAAAACTATATACATACTAAACATATTAAAATAAAGAGATATACAACTTTTACATTTTAAATAAATTAAATAAATACAAAATACACAAAATATACACAAAATACAGAATATACAAAGACAGGAGGGATCTGTAGAAATTCTGATATGTACATTTATGTACAGGTATAATCTGAGAGAGAGTGGAGCTAAATATAAATATAAATATGTATGTTTTTGTCTATTCCTGTTGTATAAAGTGACTTAGTGATGTTGTCCATAGAAGTGCTATATAGAGTATTAATAATAAAGTGTCCGAGTGCAGTGGTGTTGGTGAAAGGTTCAAAGCTTGTTCAGGAACCTGATGGCTTGTGGGTAGAAACTGTTCATTACTTGGTTTGTTCTGGCCTGGATGCTGCGGTACCTCCTGCCTGATGGCAGTAAGGTGAACAGGTCGTGTGCTGGGTGGCTGTCCAACCGGATCTTCTGGATTTTCCTCAGGCAGCGGGACCGGTAGATGTCCTTAAGTCTGGAAGTTTGCTGCCCATGATGGACTCTGCCGTCCTCACCACTCTCTTCAGGGCCTTGCGGTCATAGGCAGTACAGCTGCCGTACCAGACAGTGATGCAGGCCCTGAGGATGCTCTCTATGGTGCATCTGTAGAAGTTGGTGAGGATGTCAGGAGGCAGACCAAACTTCCTGAGCCTTCTCAGGAAGAAGAGGCGCTGACGGGCAGACCTCACTACTTTGTTGGTGTGGAGTGACCAGGAGAGGTCATCGGTGAGGTGTACCCCGAGGAACCTAACACTGGTGACCCTCTCCACTTTAGCTCCATTGATGTATAAGGGAGAGTGACCACCCCTCTGAAGCTTCCTGTAGTCCACGATCATCTCCTTGGTTTTGCTGATGTTGAGACTGAGGTTGTTGTGGTAGCACCACTCTGACAGGGCACTGACCTTGTCTCTGTAGGCAGTCTCATCCATGAGGCCTAGGATGGTGGTGTCATCAGCAAACTTGAAGATGATGTTGGATGTGTGTCTGGCTACACAGTCACGTGTAAACAGGGAGTACAAGAGGGGGCTGAGGACACCCTTAAGGAGCCCCTGTGCTCAGAGTGGACGAGAAGCTGAGTTCAAACCCAAGTCTGTAAGCTTGGGGATGAGTTTAGCCGGGACTCTCAGTGCAATAGTGTCATTTGTGGATCTGTTGGAGCAGTATGCAATTTGGTGAGGGTCCATGGTGGCTGGAAGCGAGGAACAGATGTGGGTTTTGACCAGCCGCTTGAAGCACTTCATAGCTGTTGATGTCTATGAAGTGCAACAGGGCGGTAGTCATTCAGGCAGGTGACAGCCGGTGTCTTGGGAACTGGAACAATTGTGGTTCTCTTGAAGCATGTGGGAGCGCAGCTCTCCTGATCTGCTGGGAGTTTCGTAGCAGGACAGATTATTTAACAGCATATGACTTACTTATTATATTTATCATTTATTCTACAGTGTAGTTTTCAAACTTCAGGTTCTGTTCACCTGCAAGGCCTGGCATTTTATCTCCCCCTAAAAACACCAGGCATGTATATGCCCCTAACACTAATGAGAGTGTGATTGAGAATTAATTCAGTGATATTAAAGGTAAATATTATTGTGTTTTTATTATCAGCAATACAAGAACGTTCAGCAGGAGCTGCAACAGAAGCTTCCATCTGTGCAGCACGTTTCACCCAAAGCCTGCGAGGACCCATCTGACCAAACAAGGTCTCAGGAAGAAGAACAGCGGCTTTTAATGCAGTCAAATAACTACCAGCTGTGCTGAACAGGTGACCCGCAGTGTTCTTCAAGAACCTCTACAGCAGACTGCATGGGTTCAGAACCGGCCCTCCCTGGATTTAATGGCATTTAAACAATTTTTTTTTCCTCTTTATAAAACGCTGTCTAGGCATTATTGAGGGAATGTGTCGGCTGTTTAAAATCAGCCGACTGTAAATAACCTTCTGACAGATTATCATAAGTCCATCTGACTTTTCTACTGCATTACTCTCTAATCCTCCTGTTTCAGGTAAATATTACAAACTCAGTGGTGGGAATACTCAGGCAGCCTACTGCTACACGGTTGATAAATTTGTATTATAGTTAGGGTCCAAGGCCCCAGTAAGCAAGCTAAGGAAAAACTCCCTCAGAGCAAGAGGGAGAACCCTCAAGAGGAACCAAGCCTCTTAAGGGGAACCCATCCTCCTCAGGTTGACCTGGACAGGACAAACAGGATCAGAGTTTATGATTATAGGCCATACTGAATAGAGAATAATGGTAACTGTTGGTGTCCAATGAGAGTAGCAATGAGAAATAGAGCTGTACGTCTAAATGAACCTCAACCACTGTAACCAGTGAAACCAGTGACCACTGATGGAGTTCATCACAGTTCAAAGCATGTACATCAATAGCTGCTGCTAAAAGAGGATGAAACATCTGATTAGTCTATGATTAAATAGCAGGATCATCGGCTAGGTCAGCGGGATGCAGAACTGTACTCCAACAAGGGACAAAAACATCACTTTCATTTCCTTTAGCGTGTTGCCATATATAATCACTTTGTTTTTATTCCTCCCTGCTGTACAGTATGTAAAAAGAATTCTGACTAAAGTTCATTTGAGTTTTTTTCATTTAGTTTTCATTTTTATTGTTTGTGATTAAGTAGCAGGATCATCTACGGTGGCCAAGAAGTGCAAAACAAATTAACATTTCAGAAAACAAAATTACAAAAGTAAAAACAAATTTACAAGACATAAAACACTGTTACCAGTACCAAAACAATTTTACAAACTGCGAATTCTAATGGAAAGGGAAGGTCTAACACACAGGAAGTGCTTGTTGCAGACCCTTGTCAATCAAACTGTAATCATCAGATGAGACCACAGGAAGCAGAACTGTTGTGTATTTTGCACCCAAATCTATGCCATTGCCAAAAAGGCATTTGTACACCAAAAATGTATTTGAATTTTTCTTTGCCTTGTTGACATGTAATCACTATGTTTTTATTCCTCCCTGCTGCACAGTTTGTAAATAGAATGCTGACTAAAGTTCATTTTTATTGTTTGGGTTTTTCGGTTTTTGCTTTCTATGCAATTTACTAAATGCTATTTACCTGGTGCTCTGAACTCTGTTTTGTTGGTATATAACAATTTGCTAACTCTTACAAATCAATTCTGCCTTTTATTCCAGAATCAGAATATATTATTCATTCATTTTGTGTGAGATGAGGCCATAGCACTTTGTACAAGCATCTTTGCTTTCATGAAGAGTCAGAATAAACATATGAAGTTTCAGTTTTTAGTCTGCTGAAAATGCCATTATTTTGCACACCTATTTTTTGTTGTTCTAGAAATCAAAATCATACATATACATTAAATATATAATAAACACTGTTATAATAATGTTTATGTTGTTCTGCAGTCACACCAGCTGCCCTGGTGTATTTATAAAAGAGCTACTGACACCAAGAAGCTCACTTGGTCTTCTTTATAATGCAGTGCCCAGTCCACTCCTTCTTAACAGCAGGTTAGAATAAATATCGTTATGTTGGACTAAAGACAGTTGAAGACTAATGACATTTGAAGAAATCAGAACTGAAGTCTTTTAATAAGAATAAGATGAACATTTTTAAAGCAGTATTGCTGGAGTGTTTAAACACTGTGTCCACTCACTGTCCACCCTAATAGACACCCCTACCTTACTGTTCCAACTTGTAGATGTACACGCAGGCACCATAGCTCATCTGCTGCACAGTGCAGTGTTGGTCATCCTCTAGTCAAGAGGTGTCTAAACTTTTCTGATCTGGGGCCAGGTGACGAGAAAAAAATGTGCAGCCACGAGCCACAGACCCTCTGTAATAAAACAAATAAAGAAATAACTGACTTAGCTGTAATTATCACATACGCTACATTTTTATTTAAGGGACTAATTCAGTACTTAGATGTAAGTACTTTTACATACTTTTATGTTGAATTTGTTGTGTAAAGTAAGATTTTCACCCACCAGTTATCATTTCCTAATGGGAACAGTGATATTGTGCCTTGGATTGAAGAATGAAATAAGTCAGGTGTTAGACTTGTCGTAGAAATTCGAAGCACATCTGTCATTATTCTAGATCTCAGTCTGCTCTTGGTTAGTGTCATCAGAGAAAATGTTTCCTCACATACAGTCATGCCCGGAAGTATTCATACCCCTGTCAAAGTTAGACTTAAATTTACTTTCATTTAACCAGCAATGACACAGGCATCTCCCAGGAGATAACACGATGATGTACAAGAGGCATCATTGTGGGTAAAAATATTTCTCAGGTTTTATACACATTTGAACAAAAAGTGGCATGTCCAAAATTATTCATACTCTTTGAAAACTGTCACAGTATATGGGAAAATCCAAAGTTCTATAGCATTCCAAATAGTCCAAGCTGTTTGAAAGCATCCTAATTACCCTGATTCATTGGGAACAGCTGTTTTAATCAACTCAACAGGAGAAAAACAGCAGCTCTCTGCAGTTGGTCTGTGGACAGTCATGGCTAAGACAAAAGAGCTCACTAAGGACCTGCGGCTGTGCATTGTGGCCGCTCACAAGTCAGGAAAAGGCTATAAAGCCATATCAAAATGTTTTCAAGTTCCAGTGGCTACAGTGCAAAGTATTATTAAAAAATACAAGAAGTTCCGCACTGTGGAAAATCTCAGAAGATGTGGTCGGAAGCCAAAAGTGACACCTGTGCCTGCCAGGAGAATAGTGAGATAGGTGAAGAAAAATCCAAGGATCACCACTAAGGCCATCCTGGTGAATCTGGACTCTGCTGGTGGCGACATCTCAAGCAGACAGTCCAAAGGACACTGCACACTGCTGGGTTCCACGGACGCAGGCCAAGGAGGACACCACTTCTCCAGAAAAGGCACACAAAAGCCCGCATGACCTTTGCAAATGCTCATCTGGACAAAGAAGTAGACTTCTGGTGTTCTGTTTTATGGTCAGATGAAACAAAAATTGAATTGTTTGGCCACAATGATGTGTGCACCATTTGGCGTAAAAAAGGAGAAGCCTTCAACCCTAAGAACACCATCCCCACTGTCAAACATGGTGGTGGGAACCTAATGTTTTGGGGGTGTTTTTCAGCCAATGGACCAGGGAACTTGATCGCAGTAAATGGCACCATGAAAAAAGAGCAATACATCAAGATTCTCAACAACAACATCAGGCAGTCTGCAGAGAAACTTGGCCTTGGGAACCGGTGGACATTTCAGCACGACAACGACCCAAAACACACAGCCAAAGTGGTGAAGAAATGGTTAGCAGACAAAAACATTAATGTTTTGCAGTGGCCCAGCCAGAGTCCTGACTTGAATCCAATTGAGAATCTGTGGAGGGAGCTAAAGATCAGGGTGATGGCAAGGAGACCCTCGAACCTCAAAGAGTTGGAGCTCATCACTAAAGATGAATGGGCAAAAATACCAGTGGAGACATGCAAAAAGCTGGTCAGCAATTACAGGACGTGTTTGATTGCTGTAATAGCCAATAAAGGCTTTTCTATTAGTTATTGAGAAGGGTATGAATAATTTTGGACATGCCACTTTTTGTTCAAATGTGTATAAAAGCTGAGAAATATTTTTTCCCACAATGATGCCTCTTGTACATCATCGTGTTATCTCCTGGGAGATGCCTGTGTCATTGCCAGGCAAAAATATAATTTCTGGTTAAATAAAAGTAAATTTAAGTCAAACTTTGACAGGGGTATGAATACTTTCGGGCATGACTGTATGTAGGTGGAGCCAAACAAACTGATCATTCCTTTAGCATGAAGCCTCATTATAGGAAATATGGACTTTTCCAAGCAACTATAGAACAGTGGGAGCATGTGGTGGTGACTGAGAAGAGTATCATCACATTGCATTTTTAATGAGTTCCAACTGCACATACTCCTGTACTCCTTCCACATCAGTAGAAAAAGGGCTTGAGAACAGCTGAATGTCTTTGTCAATGGCAGCAAAGTCCTAAAATCTCTGACATACATTTTCCTGTCTTTGCAGGAATGTTGGCATTTGGAAAACAGGAGATAATTTCTCCTAAAGCCAGAATTGGCCAGGATTATGGTCACGTATCTGCTTTTCAAAAAGACGGAGCTTCACAGCAAATTATTTCAGTTGTATGTACATTTGAGACACAAGCATGTCTTTTCCCTGCAGGCTTTAATTCAACATGTTCAGCTAGCCAGTGAAGTCAAATAAAAACGGCAGGTCTGCTAACCATATGGGTTTGCTAAGTTCGTCAACGGCCAGGTCTTTGTCTTTCAAAAATCGGTCAATTTCAGATCTCAGTGACAGAGCCAGCACACATACTGACTTCAATACAGTAGACATTACATTACCCAGTTGTATGGCTTTGGTTCAGAGTCCCGTCTGATAAGGAGCATTTTAGGGGATACCTAGGTGTTCAAACTAGAAATCTTGATTTTCTTAAAGGTGCTTAGTAATGTGCCAACTTGAATTTTATTTTCAAAATATCTCACTAGCTGTTTCAAGAATGCCACAAATGGCCTGGGGCCGTTATTTAGACACCCCTGCTTTAGTCCTTCATCACTGGTCACATGGCGCTGCACACAGGATGCTGTTGGTCTGGAGAGTTTTGGATGATGGACGATTCTCAGTCCAGCAGTGACACCAAGGCGTCCAGCAGCACATTACACACTAACACACCACCACCACGTCAGTGTCACTGCAGTGCTGAGAATAATCCACCACCCACATAATACCTGCTCTGTGGTGGTCCTGTGGGAGTTGGTGTGGCACAACAGATAACACTGCTTATCACTGAACTACCACACCATGTGGGAGATTTGGGTTCAATTCCCAGTCTGGGTAACTACGCTGTGCAACACCAATAAGAGTCCGCTAGTCAGCTAAATGTCATAAATGTAAATGACCAATGAAGAACAGGGTAATAAAGTATACAGAGAAACAGATGGAACACAGGCTGGAACTGGAACTAGAGAGCTCCTATATGGTCAACGAAGCTAATAACACTGACTGTGAGTGTAGATACAGTGAGACGGTTTTAATGTAATGGCTTATGGTTGTTTTCTGCATACATTTTTGTGTAACCTCGGTAGGCATAAACTAGCTTCTATTTTGAAGCACTGAAGTAAGTTCTGTATAATTTTGTGACATATCATGTGTTTATTATGCAATAAAATAAGAAAAAAATTGATTTGTACACAAAAACACTGACCTAATCATCAGGTCATACTATTAAAAGTGAAGCGGCAGAAAAAAAATTGTGAAGAAGGAATCCAAAAAACTCCCAGTGTAAAAAAACTCCCATACAGCAGTGAAGTTAATTTTATCTGCAGGGCCTACATAGTCAGGGCAACTTTATCAACAAATTTGGCCAGTCTGATGTCTTTTTTGGAGAGTCCCCCACAGTCATGAGTTGTTAGCGTGATCTGGACCTGAAAAAAAAAAAAAAGATCAAACTGTAACTTGTTCGTGTGAAACACTGTTCTAGATAAAATCAGAACTATTTACAGTGGTGAAGAATAGAACCACACATTCACCTCTAAAAGCTTTCTCACAGAAAGTTACTACACAAAATGGTTATGAATACACTGTTCATGACAGTTTGAAGAAGATTTCAGCCATAAACTCAATTCATGGTGGAAGGATTCATGGTGATCTGAGGTAAAATAGTCCCCCTAAAGAAAACGTATTATTTCCTTATTATACTTATTAACTTATTATAATTATTATTATTGTTGTTGTTATTATTAAATTAAATACTATTAAGAATAATAAGGCCAGAGCGAGAGCACCACACACATTACCTCAGAACCCTTTACACTCAGACTGCACACTGCAAGAAGCTTTATAATTGCTCTGTGGATGTTATTACCTTATTATAAACATTAAACCACTCAGGATGATGGTTCATCTTCTCTGCTTGCAGGGCCACTCGAGACATGAAGCCAAAAGCCTAAGATGAAATAGAAAAGATTACAGCATGTTAAATTAAATCACAGAGCAAAAAAACTTACGTAATGCAGGCAGAGCTTCACTGATTTAACTTTTTTTAGAGTATTTTTCTTTACTCATCCCGAGGGTTATTTTACTAGGATACTAATTTACTAGGATATTTTACTAGGTTACTACGATACTGTCAATCTTCCTTGACTTCCAACTTCAATTTCCAATAACTTTACAACTTAGTGTGGTTAATGTTTCAAATAATCACAAATTTGAGTTCAAAGTAGAAATGTTCATATAAGTGTTAATATGAGCAAATACACTCATTCTGTGGTCGCTTGCATAACTGCCGGGAGCTAACAAGGGGGTATCGACCCAAAAAGAGCCAATCCTGCGCCATCTGCTGGGGCCTAAAGTTACTACTACCACCACTCTAAATATGCAAGGTGCCTAACTTCTTTTCCGCTGAGCTTACTAAACTTGTAACTGTATTACAATTGCTGGCATACTGCTGATTTTCCAGGCAAAAATTAGTTAATGCATCCTCTACATACAAGGCGGGATGCACAACTGGTTTCCTGTATGGCCAGTTTTCAGCCACTAAACCTGGCCATAATGAGATGAGTGTAACCAGAAGTGGCTGAGAAGCAAAATGGCCCAACTGTGCAGACAGCAGCCTTGTTGTGCTCCACTAAATGTGACAGTTATCTACAGTACTCATTTACAGAATTGTTTCCAGTTTAACATACTGGAAAAAGTATGTGTGCCGTAACACAGGCCACATTTAATGTGAAATTATTAGTATATACACCGTGATGGTCCATTAATGTGTGCCGAAGTGTTTCTCTGTAGATGATGGTTTATTTACTTATTTACACCTAGACAATCATTAAAACAGAGAATTTGACCAAGTATGAGGTCATGATGACTGAACCTGGTTGAACGTTTTGAAGTGCAGCTCTTTATATAGCGCGTCTCTCTCCTCCAGCTCCACCCAGCCTGTGGCCTTCAGCTCCATCAGCAGCTGCTCTCGCTCTGCCGGAGAGAGCCAAGACGCATCTGTGGCCTAAACACAAACACTGTCAGTCATTACATCTGCGTCATTAGTTAATGATGATGCAACAGTCTACAGGTTTCTACTTTCTTACAATGTTGCTAAAACACTGTCAAAAGACTTGTGTCACATTGGCTCAACAAGGTTGTCACTATGAATTGTCCATTTTACCAGCTCCACTGACCATATAGGAGCACTCTGTAGTTCTACAGTTACAGACTGTAGTCCATCTGTTTCTCTGTATGTATGTTTTTTTTATGGTCAGGACCACCACAGAGCAGGTATTATGTAGATAATGGATCGTTTTTCGGCACTTCAGTGACACTGACATGGTGGTGGTGTGTTAGTGTGTGTTGTGCTGGTGTGAGTGGATTAGACACAGCAGTGCTGCTGGACACCTACCTGCCCCCTGTGTGCAGCGTCCTGTGACCACTAATGAAGGACTAGAGGATGACTAACACAAACTGTGAAGTAGCAGATGAGCCATCATCTCTACCTTGCTGTTCCACCTTGTGGCTGTACAGTCAGAGATAATAGCTCATCTGCTGCTTTACAGGACGCCACTGCCCACAAGATGCCACCCACAGGACGCTGTTGTGCTAGATAGTTTTGGTTGGTAGATGATTTTCAGTCCAGCAGTGACACTGAGCTGTCCATCAGCACTGCTGTGTCTGATCCACTCCCATCAGCACAACACTAAAATACCACCACCACGTGCTGAGAATGATCCACCAGCCACATAATACCTGCTCTGTGATGGTCCTGACCACTGAAGAACACGGTAATAAAGTATACAGAGAAACAGATGGACTAGTCCGGAACTGTACAATTACATAGTGCTCCTACATGTTCAGTGGAGCTGCTAACACGGCGCCAGCAAGTAACTGCTGCACTATTCAAGGTGGAACGAAAAACACGCAGGCTACTTCAGCATTCAACAACATAATATAATCTAAAACTTCACCCAAGGCATAAAACACAGCAGTTTGCTAACATTATTGAGAGATTGGCCTCAGTTTGCAGGGGTTCAAATCCAAACAGCCCTAGGAAGCTAAAGAAGCTAAACACTGTTCATAAACGCTCAGCTTTCACATACAATTACAACCTCCAGCATCAACAAACTTCTCCAACTCCCCACCAGGAACTCTTACCATTCCGGCTGCAGACAGGAACAAAAAAGTCCTTTGTTTGGGAAAAACTCTGTGCCATTGAAAACGAGGAGTAAACATTAACCAGCTCATAACCTTATTCTCAGGTCCACCGAGCTGCCCGCCACCTCGCCTGAACAGAAAATACGCAGCACCGCCGAGATACAAAGCCTATAATAAAGCCATAACTACGCTATAATAAACTAGAATACTCACACCTCTCTGTATATAACAATGCACTCATCCAACTGATGTAATAATGTATAGAATGTATAGCATAAAATGTGTATAATACAAATTAGAATCAGTATCGGAATCTTTATTCGCCAAGGACCAAGTGTACAGGGCATTTATTTCGATGCAGGTGTCTAGATAAAATATACATAAGGTATATATACAAATACGTGTATTAATATTCACACACACACACACACACACACACACACACACACGTGTATATTTGTAATATATAATGGCTATATATATTTAAATAATAATAATGCACATATATACGTAGAATATACAATATATATACATACATGTGTGTGTGATATACTACATATGCTGTTTAAAACAAAAACCATATACTCTTTATTTTGTGCTTCTTTATTTAGTATCTAGTATTTATATTGTAGTTATTAGTAATTGTATTCACAGTGTGCAAAATAAGAGAGTCACTATACAGTGCTGCTGCTACTTGTTTCTCTGTGCATATGGCAATTAACTCTATAATCTTAAAAAACATTTTCATTAGGGGTTCCCATTAACTTGTATCCAACTTTTCCCACATACATCCTGATTATTACCTTTATGAAAATGCAATGGTCACTGGAGGCTTCAACTCCGCATGTATGAAAGAAGCGAATAAATAAACTTTATCCATGTTCATACTAAATTAGTTAATGTTGGGATAAAGCAGAAACAGTTTAGCTCGCTTATTAAAGACTTAACATGGAGCGAACTATATTAACCCATTCATGTAAAATAGTAAAACAGCTAAATTCAGCATTTTAATGTTATATACCGTTATACAGCAGATGAATAAAAAATTCAAATAAATCATGTCACATAATTGTATTTTTTGGCTTATGCGTCATTTTCATATTTGTTTAAGCTGTTAAAAGCAGCTCAGAATTTAAATGTATTTCTCTAGTTCTGGATCAAACAGTAGTTCATAAATCATCTGTTGATACAATAAGCAGTAATCTCTGTTACGAGATGCTGAAACCACGCCCAACCGTGGGAAATCGTGCCATGCAATCTCCAGGGTCAAACACCATCAAGAGCTGAAAAATGGACACTTCTTATATTAGCTTAACTGGACTCTACAGCCAGACATGTATGAGCCACCAGAGCCAGAATCCAGTGTTCTGAGTCAAAGCACACTGGCCTGACAATCGGACAATCCCCCTTCATTCCTCTCAGCAGAGAAGCAGCAGTCTATAACCTGTTAGCCGTGTTCCATGAGCAGCCGCCCTGGGTAACGTTTCACCTGGAGACACGACATGAATGCCTTCTTCGGGTCAAGTAAGTTTGGCTACTCAAAGTACAGGATGGCTGATAGTGCTGTTAGTCTAGCTGAAGTCAATGAAGTCAATGGGGCAGGGGCGGGGGCACTGACCTATCTAATGGTAGTACTCTCCCGTATACAGTGTTAGGGGAGGGGCCATGCTAAGTATGGCTCCAGTGCCTCTTTGAGACGTGAAACAATCTAATAACAAAGAAACAAATAAATAAACAAACAGATATTCCTACTGAGCACCTCAGCAGGGAAGGCCTGAACAATGTTTATTTGTTTGAATGTTTATTACTTATCAGTAGTTGAGGAAAAGTCACCTGATCAGATCAGCTGAAGGGTGCAATTATCACAATAAATAATTAACCATGTAGCACCAAAAGGAAAACAAACCTAATAAGTTGGTCAGAATGGCAAACTTGTGAAATGTTAAGATGATTCATTTCTTCATACTTTCATTGCTGTTTGGAAATTAAGTCTTTATATTCAAACAAATATTAACTGGAGAGAGTTTCTGATTACTAGGAATATACTTGAAATTGTGTGTTCATTCAGCAGTTAATGTTTCATAAAGTCTAAAACTGATGAAACGACAGGGAGGCTTGCAGGAGGATTACAGAGGAGAGTGAGGCTCTTGAAGTGTCTGTGGTGTATCCAGAGCACCGTGTTAGTCCTGGTGTTCGTGCTCCTGTCCCGGAATCAGAAGGCGGATGCTGTCGGTGCGCAGGATGGCGTACAGTGTAAACCCCAAAATAAACAACACAGAAAACACAAACAGCCAGTCCACACTTTTCACTGGGACACTTGGTAATGGTCCTAAATGGTCTTCTTTGCGCACAATCTGATCAGGTACCGCTTCAAAACCTGATGAACATAAACAGGGTGAAAATCCTTCTCAGTGTAAAGCATCTGTGCAACATCAGAAAATCATTTATCCGTAGATTATCAAAAACCTCTCCTATAGTCGTATAAATCTGAAGAGCTCACCTGTTTGGTTTGCTATGAAGGATGTTAAGGCTTCTAGGGTTCTGTCTGTGTGATTAAAGCGGGCCATTGGTTTGGCACCCTGAAAGAGGAGGATGTTGGGAACGGCCACTGTCCCGAACCGGGTGGATAAACTGCAGGGCAAAATAAACCACAATAACAAGACACATTTTTGAGAAGATTTCTGCCAAATAAAGTAACATGGATTAATGTGTTTGGGGTGAGGAGACACAGGAGATTTAGACATTGAACAAAGCAAGGTTAACACAGTAACAGAGTTTCCAGTAAACTCTGAACCCTTTTGATGTTCAAATGACGCACGCCCCACACTTTCTTGCTCATTTGCTTGGTTTCCTTAAAGTAACACGAACCCAAAATTTACAGCACCACCTTTAAACCACAGCCAGAGTAAAGCAATGTTTGCTGCATTCAAACAGAGCACATGTTGCCGGATTAAGACCACACCTCAGCCTAAAGTAGGCTACTCAGCTTTATCTGTGCCAGAAGTGGAACAGATCTGTTTTTGGGGCAAGCGGGCCAAATGTATACTGTAAATCTCTGGGCCACTTTTGGCTCACAGCAGACTGCCTGTGCCGACTGTGGTCCAGCAGTGCCATATCTTTGCCAGGTGTAGCCCACCTCCGCTTGCTATCTGGAATTTAGCCTATTTAATTTATACAGTGGTGAAAATGTGGCAAAATTAATGAAACACTGAAAAACCGTGGTCAGTTTTTAGCCAAATGTTTCATTTTGCTTGGCTTCAGTCAACCCCCCCCCCCCTTTTTTTTTTTTTCCTATGCATCCTTATTTTCTTGAGGTAATTGAACAGCACACTCTTAAATAAAGGTGATTTGATTACTTCTAGGACACTAATCTATCAGAGCGATGCAGAACATTTATAAAGAGTTAACAACATCCACCACTGCTGTAGCCACTTCACTGTATCCATATGGCCACCCATGGTGAAAATTAACCCACTGTGTAATCATTTTTTATTTGTTTGTTTATTTGTTTACTCATCATTTGATTTGGTTCCTGTTACAGGCTAAGTTCAATGTTTTTAGTGGAACACTGGAGTGGGGGGAAAAAAAATACACATTTCACAATTCAAATTCACAGTTGCTGATAAACGGATCCTTTTAAAATGTTGGCTCGAAGATGAAAAGTAGTGCCACATCTTCCTACAACAGAGGTATCTTGAGGTGTTCACTATCATTCCTCAACCTTCACTGACTAAACCGTTTCGATGAGGCTCAAATGTAGAGACTGCTGAGACCACTGAAGGAGGTGGTCTGGAGGTGGTCTGAGAAGGAGACCACTGGATGAATGGACAGAATGACACCGGTATTTCAAGATGGTGTGTGAGCTCACAAAAAGGCAAGGCTAAGTAATACATGATGCAGTGAACAATTTTCTATAAAAGTGGTTGTTAGTTCACAGATTTACTGATGATCACCTGCTGTGCTGTGAAGCATCGAGCGCGAGGAAGTGCATGCTGGGAAAAACCCTTGGCAGAGCGTTGAAGTGAGGGGCAAGATTGGCAGAGAACTGGCACCATGTAGTGTAGAACAGGACCAGAGTGCATTCTGTGCTGTTAGCATTCAGGAACTCCATCAGATCCTTCAGGAAAACGAAAAAACAGAACAGAGTCAGACAGAACTTTCTTCATAATAAAGGGTTCTACATGGTTGCTGATATTAAAGTATGGTTCCAGCAAGTACAAGTATACACACACCCACCCTGGTGTGTCTGATCCACTCACAACAGCACAACACACACTAATACACCACATAATACCTGCTCTGTGGTGGTCCTAAACATTCAGGAACAGGGTATTAAAGTATACAGAGAAACAGATGGACTACAGTCTGAAACTGTATAACTACAGAGTGCTCCTGTATGGTCAGTGGAGCTGACAGAATGGGCAATGAGTGTAGACATAAGGATTGCCTAATAAATATTTTCCCATTACTGATTTTCTTGTGTGCTCTTTTTAGCCACACTTCCAGGCTGCTGCAGGTGATGAATGATTATCAGACCTGCGATGTACAGGTAAAGCTTTCACACCTGTCAAACTGACCTTAAGAAAAATAGAAATTAATTCCAAACCAAACAGCATGAAAGAGCTCCAACACAGTTGCCAGTTCATCACTGACTGACAGCACAGAAATGACCATGTCGCACCTGAGAAGCGTTGAGAACGTGAACAGTGAAGTTCTCTGCTCCAGTAATACTCCTTTTATCACAGCTGACTTTGTAGGTCTTGGTGGTTTCTGTGGCGTTCTGTTCGTCCCCCTGAATAAGCACTGACTCAGCGGTGTCCACGTAATCTTTACTCTTCTGCTCATTAGACCCCTTACAGCTCTCATCATCGCAAAGCTCCCATGAGTTAAACAAAGGAACATCTCGGCTGTTTGGAATGAGGGCTTCGATCCCAGCTGCGTTTCCTGACTGCTCAGACCCCAGCACTGCATCTGCGATCTCTGCGGTCTTGAACTGTCGTCTAGACTGGAGATCCGAGTCCTCTGAAACAAATTGAGGAGTCTGTCCATCACTGTCCGAGTCTGATCCCTCAGGAGCATCAGCTTTATCTGTGGGTAAACAACAGATTACCAACACCAAAGTGAAGCACAGAGAGCAAGGTTTCAGAAGATGAACAGTATAAATAAACTGCTCAGGTTCTATGGTGTTATGTAGTCTGTGTTTAATCTCAGGTCTAAGATCAGTCTTTTGCACCAGTTTGTGTATAATTACTACCAACACATTAATATAAGAACTGTTTGCGGACAGTATTACATCACCACCTACATGTTTTGCTCTTCTATAAGTTCAATAAATACAATTAAATATCAGTTTCATATATAAACCAAATGTAAGAAAGCATCAGCTCATAGGCGAAGATGTTCAACAAAGCAAATGTTGGACCACACACAGAACAGCAATAACATTAAAACCACATCCTTGTATCTGCACTCACTGTCCTCTCTATCAGCTCCACTGACCATATACGAACACTCTGTAGTTGTACAGTTACAGACTGTCCATCTGTTTCTCTGTATACTATTTTCTTTATATTACCCTGTTCTTCCAGGATCCACTCACACCAGCACAACACACGCTAACACACCACCACGTCAGTGTGACTGAGTGCTGAGAACAATGCACCACCCACATGATACTTGCTCTTTGGTGGTCCTATGGGGGTCCTGACCATTGAAGAACAGGGTAATAAAGTATGAAGAAAAACAGATGGACCACAGCCTGGAGCTGCTTAACTTCTTCCAACCGCTCTGCGCCCTCTTGTCTCAAAATACTGTCATTCTCTCTGCTTTTATTCCTTAAATTCAATAGAATATTTTTTTCATAATATCAAAATAATAATGACAATAATAACAACTACAACAAACCACAAGTAAACCTGGTACTGTGATTATTCGTTCCACCTTAACTGAAGCAGCAGTTGCAGTCAGACGCCTCGGAACGCCAGAGTGCAGCAGCTGCAGCGTTTAAGGGGCGACGCAAAATTCGAAGTAAAAGCAGACCGATTCGTAAATTAGTGGTCTTTAGTATATTATAATATAACCTCAGAGCCAGTACACTTGCGGCCTAATATTACTAAGCTGCCAGACTCTTATTTAATAGTGTATGTCTCCGAATTCAGCTTGTTTTTATCGTTAATATTACTGGTTTACCAGGATCAGTCTCTGAAGTAGCCACTCCGCAGACAAGCGCCGTTAACAAAACGCTCCACAATACGCTTTTAGTGGAAATCATGGTCGCATCGCTAGGAGCACACTCACATTTCTGTCCTCATCAGTATAATATTAAAATTTTGTGTGCTTAAAGAAGCAGCTGATTAACTAAACGGCACATGCAGCCAAACCCGAACAGCTGCTGCTAACGCACCAATAAACAAACAGGAAGCACAAGTATTTCCGGGTTATGTACCCGACCGGCAAGGTTGCCAGATTGTGGTTATAACTCCCAACGGAAGAAAATACAAAATCTCCAAAAAAAAAAAAAAAAAGGTTCTGAAGTCGACGCGAGATGGCGATGTCGGTCTTTTAAACAAATTCATCACCAAGATGAAAAACCAAACACATCCCACACATGCAACATTCCGAAAGAGGTACTGGAACATTTGTACCTAAGAGCAATCAAAGCATCTACCAGAACAACACTTTTTCACACAGGGCGTCAAGCATATATATATATATATATATATATATATATATATATATATATATATATATATATATATATATATATATATATATATGTGTGTGTGTGTGTGTGTGTGTGTGGGTGTGTGTGTGTGTGTGTATTTACACTTACATTTTAAATAACTATTTATGTAAACTTTTATCTATGTAAACTATTAGGTGAGAAAAAAAAATCCAAACCTACAAGGCCCTGTGTGAAAAAGTGTTGGCCCTCTAAACCTAATAACTGTTTGGGCCACCCGTAGCCTCAACAACTGCAATCAAGCTTTTGTGGTAACTTACAATGAGTCTTTCACAGCGCTGTGAAGGAATTTTGGCACACACATCTTTGCAGAATTTTTGTAATTTAGCCACATTGGAGGGATTTCGAGCACTGCCTGTTTAAGGTCATGCCACAGCATCTCAATAGGATTCAGGTCAGGACTTTGACTAGGCCACTCGAAATTATTCACTTTTTTCAGTTTTTCTTCAGCCATGCAGAGGTGGACATGCTGGTTTGTTTTGGATCATTGTCCTGCTGCCATGGGCGGATCTACCAGGGTGGCATAGGGTGGCAAATGCCATCCTAAAAGAAAGCCTTGCCACCCCTGCTGCCACCCCAGTTGGCAACAACGAATCAAAAGAAAATTTATGGCCAATTTGACATTTGCGACCGCAAATCTCCAATGTTCGCCTGCAGTGAACGTAGCACGAGAACACGTCAGAGCCGCCAGAGACTGATTTGTTTGGAAAACAAACGCGAAGTGGCGCGAAGCGAGGGAGCCAGGGCACGCCAGGACACAGAAGGAAAGAGGTAAAAACTGATTAACTATCTATCAAGAAATGAGTAATGAAAGCGCAGTGCTAGTATAGTTGCAATGCTAATTTTGAGATGATAAAAATCAGGCTGAAGAACGTTATTTCGCCAGCTATACATGTAATGTTAGCTAGTTCTGACATGAGTTCTGTGTAAAGTAGCTAAGCTAATATTCATTCAACTTCAAGGAAAACATTGTAAAGTTAGAGAGAGAGACCTGGGGCAGGAGGAGGTGGGAGAACACCACAGCAGTGAAGATATGGAGGAGGGAGAAAGCGAGAGACAAGATAACATGCAGGGCTCAGGCAGTGAAAGGTCCCCAGTTGAGCTGGTCCACAGGGTATAGAAAATTTTTGCTGCATAGTTTACATAGTTACATATGAATAAGAACAACACATGACAAAAACAAACATTCTGCTATAGGTGTATTTAAGAGACATGGCGTAGACTTTTTCAAATAAATATAAATATTCATGTTTGCTTAAATATGAATAATTGGGGAAGCTTGAAAGTATGAAAGCGTGATGAGATGGAGACCGAGTTTTAATATTTTGTGTACAATGTACTTTAGATCTATTACTCTATTACTAGATTAAATTCCAAAATTAAACAAATCAACCTAAAAATGCTCTCGCAGGCTGTGTGTGTTAACGCAGCCAGATGGTTATAACTAATCAGTGAAAGTTCCAAATTGGTTAGGTTTTTACTAGTTGTTAGATTGTATAATTAGATCAGATGTAATGCAGTTTGAATCCTCTCCTCTATCTTATAGACGTGTCCAGGTGTGAGGTGCCCAGGCAGCCAATGCGAGGGGGTTTTCCTAAGACCCTTCAGGGAGGAACCAGAAGAAGCTTTCTGCAGCGACTGGTACAAATCTCATCTCTGGTTAGAATACTCGCAATCGAAAGATGCAGCTTACTGTTTTGCTTGTAGGCATTGTTCCCTCCCTGATGCTCCAAGGACTGTTTTCACCTTATCCGAGTGTTATCGTAAGTGGAAAAAGGATATAGTAAAAGACGGTGGTTTCTGTTCTCATGCCAGATCTGAAGGCCATGTAAATCCCATGTTTGCATGGACAGAGAACAAGAAAACAATAAAAGGGATGTACTCTGAGTTCCATGACCTTTTTTTTCCACAGTGTACTTATGCTCACTTAGTACAGCTCGGTCCGTAGATTTTTATGGGTAAGTTTTTCTTTGGATAGTTAGTACAAATGCTGCCTGCAACGCTGGCACTGACACAGTCAAAATGTTTTGCTTTTCCTCTCATACACCTGCCACTCATCACCTTTGTCTTACTTTAATGCCTTTCCTTTGATAATGCCCACCTACAGCAGTGTTACCGTACTTCTATCTCCTATTAAGTGAGATCACATTGTATGGTCACTGATTCCTAATGACTCTTACAAACCGTTTCACATGATGCAACACATTGACTGCATGAGATTAAGTTTGTCTATATGAATTTGTAAATGGCAGCCCGTGCCCTCTTGTAGTGTGGACCTACTGTTTCTCATCAAACTGTGATAACTGTGTTAAAATTAAATTCAGTATATATACGCACGTCTGCCATATGTTGCCACCCCTCAAAAATTCCTGCCCCCCTCTCGCCACCCCATAAATATTTTTCTAGATCCAGCCCTGCCTGCTGCAGAACCCAAGTACATTTCAGCTTGAGGTCACAAACCGATGGCCAGACATTCTCCTTTAGGATCTTTTGGGTGGCAGCAGAATTCATGGTTCTATTTATTAAGGCAAGTCTTCCTGGTCCTGAAGCAGCAAAACAGCCCCAGACCATCAGATTACTACTACCACATTTTACTGTAGGTATAAGGTTCTTTTTCTGAAATGCGGTGTTACTTTTTTACGCCAGATGTCATTGGACACACAACTTCCAAAAAGTTCAGCTTTTGTCTTGTCAGTCCAGAGACTTTTTCCCAAAAATCTTGTGGATCATCAAGATATTTTCTGGCAAAATTGAGACAAACCTTAATGATCTTTTTGCTCAGCAGTGGTGTTTGTCTTGGCCATTTTTGTCCAGTCTCTTTCTTATGGTGAAGTCATGAATGCTGACCCTAACTGAGGCAAGTGGACAAGTCGTCGCTGCGTTCTTGGGATAATTTTGATCAGCCAGCCAGTCCTGGGAAGATTTACCACTAGCTTTTGAGTATCGTTTGGTCTACTTCGTTTTGTCAGGCAGGTTCTATTTAAGTGATTTCTCAATTTGCTGTGTGAACAAGATGGCGTCTCTTAATTTCCTGTTTATGGTTGGTATGCATCACTGTTTCCGGTTGTAATAGTTGTGAGGAGAATTAAGCAAATCTCTGGAAAGCAATATCAATCATGAGTGTTTTTAAGATAAAGGAGAAACGACTGACGTATCAACCGTCAAGAGAAGAAGACGCCTCTACATTGCTGTGTGCCTCTGTGTGCTAATTCTTCAAGGTACAACTCTGAGATTAGCTTTCATAGGTTTCCAGTGGATCCTGAGGTGCGGGCTTGGTGGCTTACACAGATTCGTAGGGGCAACTTCAGCCCCCTTCAAAGTACTCACGTCTGTAGTGGGCATTTCAACACAGGCGACTATGTTGTGACGGCCGTGGGAAAGAGAAAACTCAACAAAGGAGCGGTGCCCTGTCTTTTTGCCTGGAACGATTACAGCATGCCAGCATGCAGGCTTAATGTTTGGCAACGTTGGCCGAGATGCCCTTCCCCGGTGTTGGCAGCGTCTGACACCGACCAAGAGATGGAAGTGCAGATAGCGCCTGATCATGATTACAGTGTTACTCCGACGACCTCAGCAATGGCAGATGCTTTGGCACCTTGGCGTTATTAGCACCACGCTCTAACCAACTGAGCTAACCGGCCAGATGCAGCGAGCAGCTTGCGGATATACACTCGGTTGAAATGTGCCATCCCTTAAAGCGGCGTGGGTGCAGTTGCCTCTCACTGTTTTCGCACTGAAAAGGATTTGGAAGGATGGCGTGGAAAAGAGCTCTGCGTTCTCCCCGTCGGGGAATCGAACCCCGGTCTTCCGCGTGACAGGCGGAGATACTATCCACTATACTAACGAGGACCACACGACCAGCGCTTTAGAATACATCACTGTGGCTTCCGAGTCTCTGCTGGACCCGCCGATATGCTTTGTTAGGCACACAGCTGGTTCATGCTCTCACGCAATATCGCCGCTCCTTTCTGGGAAGCAATGGCAGGCCCCAACGAGACGGCACACAGCTGGTTCATGCTCTCACGCAATATCGCCGCTCCTTTCTGGGAAGCAATGGCAGGCCCCAACGAGACGCCACGAAGACGCCTTGTTACCGCGCCGCACCCTTTCCACTAAAAGACAGGCTGGCGGCTCTCTGCCGAAACCCGGGATCGAACCAGGGACCTTTAGATCTTCAGTCTAACGCTCTCCCAACTGAGCTATTTCGGCCGTGACGGTTCCGTCGCTGCCTGAATTTGGGCTGTGTAGACCACGTACGGCAAGCACAAGACAGGAGTGTTCCTGATCGGAGGCTCGGGCGCACGTGCAGGGGAATTAGCTCAAATGGTAGAGCGCTCGCTTAGCATGCGAGAGGTAGCGGGATCGATGCCCGCATTCTCCAGGGTGGTCTTCTTTTCAGTGTCTCCTTTTCTTCTGCCTCTGGTTTTATGAACGACCGATCCTAAAAAGGAAGCTTCTTTACTGGCCCGTACGGGGATCGAACCCGCGACCTTGGCGTTATTAGCACCACGCTCTAACCAACTGAGCTAACCGGCCAGATGCAGCAAGCGGCTTGCGGATATACACTCGGTTGAAATGTGCCATCCCTTAAAGCGGCGTGGGTGCAGTTGCCTCTCACTGTTATCGCACTGAAAAGGATTTGGAAGGATGGCGTGGAAAAGAGCTCTGCGTTCTCCCCGTCGGGGAATCGAACCCCGGTCTTCCGCGTGACAGGCGGAGATACTATCCACTATACTAACGAGGACCACACGACAGCCATCACACCGGAAGCGCTTTAGAATACATCACTGTGGCTTCCGAGTCTCTGCTGGACCCGCCGATATGCTTTGTTAGGCACACAGCTGGTTCACGCTCTCACGCAATATCGCCGCTCCTTTCTGGGAAGCAATGGCAGGCCCCAACGAGACGGCACACAGCTGGTTCATGCTCTCACGCAATATCGCCGCTCCTTTCTGGGAAGCAATGGCAGGCCCCAACGAGACGCCACGTTACCGCGCAGCACCCTTTCCACTAAAAGACAGGCTGGCGTCTCTCTGCCGAAACCCGGGATCGAACCAGGGACCTTTAGATCTTCAGTCTAACGCTCTCCCAACTGAGCTATTTCGGCCGTGACGGCTCCGTCGCTGCCTGAATTTGGGCTGTGTAGACCACGTACGGCAAGCACAACACAGGAGTGTTCCTGATCGGAGGCTCGGGGGCACGTGCAGCGGAATTAGCTCAAATGGTAGAGCGCTCGCTTAGCATGCGAGAGGTAGCGGGATCGATGCCCGCATTCTCCAGGGTGGTCTTCTTTTCTTCTGCCTCTGGTTTTATGAACGACCGATCCTAAAAAAAGGGAGCTTCTTTACTAGCCCGTACGGGGATCGAACCCGCGACCTTGGCGTTATTAGCACCACGCTCTAACCAACTGAGCTAACCGGCCAGATGCAGCAAGCGGCTTGCGGATATACACTCGGTTGAAATGTGCCATCCCTTAAAGCGGCGTGGGTGCAGTTGCCTCTCACTGTTTTCGCACTGAAAAGGATTTGGAAGGATGGCGTGGAAAAGAGCTCTGCGTTCTCCCCGTCGGGGAATCGAACCCCGGTCTTCCGCGTGACAGGCGGAGATACTATCCACTATACTAACGAGGACCACACGACAGCCCCCACACCGGAAGCGCTTTAGAATACATCACTGTGGCTTCCGAGTCTCTGCTGGACCCGCCGATATGCTTTGTTAGGCACACAGCTGGTTCATGCTCTCACGCAATATCGCCGCTCCTTTCTGGGAAGCAATGGCAGGCCCCAACGAGACGGCACACAGCTGGTTCATGCTCTCACGCAATATCGCCGCTCCTTTCTGGGAAGCAATGGCAGGCCCCAACGAGACGCCACGAAGACGCCTTGTTACCGCGCCGCACCCTTTCCACTAAAAGACAGGCTGGCGTCTCTCTGCCGAAACCCGGGATCGAACCAGGGACCTTTAGATCTTCAGTCTAACGCTCTCCCAACTGAGCTATTTCGGCCGTGACGGTTCCGTCGCTGCCTGAATTTGGGCTGTGTAGACCACGTACGGCAAGCACAAGACAGGAGTGTTCCTGATCGGAGGCTCGGGCGCACGTGCAGGGGAATTAGCTCAAATGGTAGAGCGCTCGCTTAGCATGCGAGAGGTAGCGGGATCGATGCCCGCATTCTCCAGGGTGGTCTTCTTTTCAGTGTCTCCTTTTCTTCTGCCTCTGGTTTTATGAACGACCGATCCTAAAAAGGAAGCTTCTTTACTGGCCCGTACGGGGATCGAACCCGCGACCTTGGCGTTATTAGCACCACGCTCTAACCAACTGAGCTAACCGGCCAGATGCAGCAAGCGGCTTGCGGATATACACTCGGTTGAAATGTGCCATCCCTTAAAGCGGCGTGGGTGCAATTGCCTCTCACTGTTTTCGCACTGAAAAGGATTTGGAAGGATGGCGTGGAAAAGAGCTCTGCGTTCTCCCCGTCGGGGAATCGAACCCCGGTCTTCCGCGTGACAGGCGGAGATACTATCCACTATACTAACGAGGACCACACGACAGCCATCACACCGGAAGCGCTTTAGAATACATCACTGTGGCTTCCGAGTCTCTGCTGGACCCGCCGATATGCTTTGTTAGGCACACAGCTGGTTCACGCTCTCACGCAATATCGCCGCTCCTTTCTGGGAAGCAATGGCAGGCCCCAACGAGACGGCACACAGCTGGTTCATGCTCTCACGCAATATCGCCGCTCCTTTCTGGGAAGCAATGGCAGGCCCCAACGAGACGCCACGAAGACGCCTTGTTACCGCGCAGCACCCTTTCCACTAAAAGACAGGCTGGCGTCTCTCTGCCGAAACCCGGGATCGAACCAGGGACCTTTAGATCTTCAGTCTAACGCTCTCCCAACTGAGCTATTTCGGCCGTGACGGCTCCGTCGCTGCCTGAATTTGGGCTGTGTAGACCACGTACGGCAAGCACAAGACAGGAGTGTTCCTGATCGGAGGCTCTGGGGGCACCTGCAGGGGAATTAGCTCAAATGGTAGAGCGCTCGCTTAGCATGCGAGAGGTAGCGGGATCGATGCCCGCATTCTCCAGGGTGGTCTTCTTTTCTTCTGCCTCTGGTTTTATGAACGACCGATCCTAAAAATGGAAGCTTCTGTACTGGCCCGTAGGTTATCGAACCCGCGACCTTGGCGTTATTAGCACCACGCTCTAACCAACTGAGCTAACCGGCCAGATGCAGCGAGCAGCTTGCGGATATACACTCGGTTGAAATGTGCCATCCCTTAAAGCGGCGTGGGTGCAGTTGCCTCTCACTGTTTTCGCACTGAAAAGGATTTGGAAGGATGGCGTGGAAAAGAGCTCTGCGTTCTCCCCGTCGGGGAATCGAACCCCGGTCTTCCGCGTGACAGGCGGAGATACTATCCACTATACTAACGAGGACCACACGACAGGCCCCACACCGGAAGCGCTTTAGAATACATCACTGTGGCTTCCGAGTCTCTGCTGGACCCGCCGATATGCTTTGTTAGGCACACAGCTGGTTCACGCTCTCACGCAATATCGCCGCTCCTTTCTGGGAAGCAATGGCAGGCCCCAACGAGACGGCACACAGCTGGTTCATGCTCTCACGCAATATCGCCGCTCCTTTCTGGGAAGCAATGGCAGGCCCCAACGAGACGCCACGAAGACGCCTTGTTACCGCGCAGCACCCTTTCCACTAAAAGACAGGCTGGCGTCTCTCTGCCGAAACCCGGGATCGAACCAGGGACCTTTAGATCTTCAGTCTAACGCTCTCCCAACTGAGCTATTTCGGCCGTGACGGTTCCGTCGCTGCCTGAATTTGGGCTGTGTAGACCACGTACGGCAAGCACAAGACAGGAGTGTTCCTGATCGGAGGCTCGGGCGCACGTGCAGGGGAATTAGCTCAAATGGTAGAGCGCTCGCTTAGCATGCGAGAGGTAGCGGGATCGATGCCCGCATTCTCCAGGGTGGTCTTCTTTTCAGTGTCTCCTTTTCTTCTGCCTCTGGTTTTATGAACGACCGATCCTAAAAAGGAAGCTTCTTTACTGGCCCGTACGGGGATCGAACCCGCGACCTTGGCGTTATTAGCACCACGCTCTAACCAACTGAGCTAACCGGCCAGATGCAGCAAGCGGCTTGCGGATATACACTCGGTTGAAATGTGCCATCCCTTAAAGCGGCGTGGGTGCAGTTGCCTCTCACTGTTATCGCACTGAAAAGGATTTGGAAGGATGGCGTGGAAAAGAGCTCTGCGTTCTCCCCGTCGGGGAATCGAACCCCGGTCTTCCGCGTGACAGGCGGAGATACTATCCACTATACTAACGAGGACCACACGACAGCCATCACACCGGAAGCGCTTTAGAATACATCACTGTGGCTTCCGAGTC